>JALIGW010000013.1:10055000-10430000 GCA_023053685.1 Diadophis punctatus similis
GGTGCGTCTTATATTCCAAATGTAGCTTTTCCGAAGCTTTTTTTCCCAGCCCTAAGGAGATGCTAACTATCTTCCCGGCTTCCTACTCCGTCTTTGCAGGCTTGTTTTCATTCCTACTCCTCTAAAAAAGGTCTTTTCAGCCCTAACGAGGTGCTAACAATCTTACCGGCTTGCAGCATTTTTTTATTCCTACTCCCTTGAAGTAGTTTTTTACCAGCCCTAAGTCTTTGCAGGCTTGTTTTCATTCCTATTCCCTCTGAAAAAGGTTTTTTCAGCCCTAACCAGGGGATAAAATAATGTGCTGAAGCGGAACAGACTAAGAACGCTAGCCAGATGAATACCTGGTAGGTAGATTCCCCCCCCCTATTTTCCTCCCCCAAAACAAAGGTGCGTCTTATACTCCAGTGTGTCTTATACTCAGAAAAATACGGTAAGTTGTTTTTCATTGCCTTCTTGGGATATTTTTCAATTTTCAATCCTACTATTTCATCATAGTCACTTGTCCAATTTAAGCAAGTTCAGTTAGTTTCTGAATCCAAGATATGTCAGTCAAAGTAGAGGGTTTAGAAAATGGCCTACTTAGCTCTTCCTTTTTAAAGAAAAACTGAGCACATACCTCACCTTGCTTCTAAGTCTGCTCTACCTTATAAGGCTGAAAGCCAGGTACCACCTTCTGCTGACATTCCTAAAATTTACAATACATCATACATCTAGGTAACGTCTTTCAATGCCTATATCAGTTTCTATTTCTATAGTCTATACCTCTGGATCAAAAAGCATTAATACATCATGGTTGAACTATTTTTCTAATCAAGAAATCTAGTAGGTAAAACATGTTGCAGTATCACAAATCTTTAAAATGACATTCATGTCAACTCCATCTCTTTTTATCTTAAAGAAGCCTCTTTTATACATTGAAATAGGAGGCCAGTTTTGCTCAGCTAACTGAGCCGAATGAGATGAGATTATAAGTGAGAGATGGTTTGTGTAGTAGCTAAAGTGATAGATTAGAATCCAGAAGACTCTGGATTTTAGACCTCAGTTAGGCATGGGAGCTGGCAGGGTGACTTTGGCTAGTCATTCTCTCTCAGCCCAACCTACCTCACAGGGCTTTTTTGTCGTGAAAAGTAGGAGGCTGTGCAAAGTTAAGACAGGATATAAATCTAATAAATAAATAAATAAATACGATTCTTGGCAGAAAGTTCTAAAGAGTCAAAGCAGCCTGACAAAAGGGAATGATAAACCAGCAGACAGATAGGCAAACAGGCAGACAGATGAACAAATATGTGTCTGAGAGAGTCAGCGAATGTTTCCCAACTTCATATCCTGAAGTTAAATTAGAATTATGAATTCCTGTTGCAGAATCTAGAGGGTACTTTAGGGGGGAAGGTTGCATATGTGTGAGAAAACAGCATGGATTTTATATAAACAAAAAAAAAGGTGAAATTTCTTTTTTTTTCAAATTAACCAAATCAAGAGCTCCACACTGACACATTAAGCATTTACTCACACTGTGTCTACATGCCACAGCATGATAAATCACATCATTGTGAAAGTCACACTAAATGTTAGAAAGTGAAGGAAAGCATCCTGTATGTTTAGTAGCAGCGATACTTTTTTTTAGTGTTTCTGCTATATTCATAGGATCAATCCTACATTCACATGATAAACTCCTTAAATAGGGTCTTAGCAGTTATCTATCCTGAGCTAATGGTTCAGCCTGGAAACTATTACCATTCGTAGTATGTAGAGCAGGGGTGTCAAACTGGTGGCCTGTGGGCCGGATGCGTCATGTGCAGACCACGCCCACCCCAGCTCCGCAAATGGGAAAAACATCATGAAACGTCACGTGATGGCAACATGATGTGGCGAGTTTGACACCTGTGATGTAGAGGAAAACTGACTTTAAGCCTTTAGGACAGCGCCCTAGAGGCTATGTCAATCTGGTCAATGAGAATCAACTCATTCCATCAACTCCCCTAACCAGAGGTGGGTTCCTGCCGGAGCTGTCCAGTACGCAGCTCTGGCAGGGAGCGGCGGATTTTGCAACCGCTCCGGAGCCCTCTCTGCCGGTCAACCCGGCATGTCGCCATTTTTTTCCCGTGATTTTTGGGCGATTTTGCTTCTGCGCATGCGTGGAAGCAAAATCGCGCTGAAATCTTGCAAGCGGACGCACGCGCGCACGATTTTGGTGAGATTTTGCCTCTGTGCATGCATGGAAGCAAAATTGCACCAAAATCTCATGTGCACGCACCCCCTCACGAGATTTCAGAGCAATTTTGCTTCCGCGCATGCTTCCCGAAGCATGGAGATGTGCGCGCATGGCTCCGGCAGCAAGGTAAGTGAGCAACCCGCCCCTGCCCCTAACTATAGATGAAGATGAAATCATGGTCTCATTTGATGTCACAGCACTCTTTACATCCGTAGAGCCTGAACTAGCAAAAGAAACCATGACAGCACTGCTACACAGCATACTCGACTTAAGCAAATGCACCAAGAAATACCCAGAGTCATGGACTTTATCAACCTTTGTACGACCACATACTTTCAGTTTAATGGACAAATATACCAAAAATCAAAGGGACACATACCATTTTCAGAGATCATAATGTAAGTCCTGGAATCTATAGCATAGATTCCATATAATTAGGTACCTGAAGCAGGAAGTGAAGCAATAACAGCCAATGGAGGTCAATCTTCTAAAAGATTAAATTTTCCTCTTAAGGTGGGTGAATAAACAGGCTAAAAAAAACACCCATTGAATTTATTGTGCTTAACTTCTTCCAGCATGAAATTCTTAGTAATATTGATGGATTTCCCAAGCAGCATCTCGTTCATCTACTAGCCATCTCCAGCTTGCTTAGCTTCAAAAACACACCATGTCATGAATTTTCAGATCACATATTGTTTACAGTATTTATTTTTATTTTTTCCAAGGTGGCATCTCATTAACATAAATCATATAAAAATAAAAATAATGAATGAATGAAATCGTATACAGTGGGCACTCTTTTGAGTGCCTCTCTTGCTTCTCTCAGCCAGAATAAATGTAGGCATTTCATTCTCTTTGTTATCTGAGAAAATATAATAAAACTATTTTTTTTGGGGGGGGGATGAATCCCTGTGTTCATGGATAAGATCAATGATGTCTTACTTATATGACATGAAAGTAACACCAAACCTTTGCCATTAGTAAGTAACCTCTATGATTTTGCTCTCCTCGGTTTCATCACACCACTTATATATTAATTGTGCATGTGAGCTAATATTAGAGTCAGAAATCTCCTGGGGCCTAATGACAGGTTAGGCCTGTGGCCTGAGGAACAATCAAGAGCCATCAACCTCTTCCAGCTGATCATTTAATCTCCAGGAAATACCCTTATCCTTAGTCACCAGCACTTAATTAAAATTACCATGCCACACTTCTACACAACTCATTCAAGCAACCTCAGGATGAGATTAATAAGCATATCTAAGTGATTGAGACTGGAAAGTCAAACACCAATAGTCTAGAGAAGAGTAGGAGTGAAGAAAGGAAAAGGGCGAGTATTGTAGAAGTTGTAGGCAGGCCTTTGCTTGGAAACTTGACGTCAGACCTACAGCCTGCTGAAATCCTTCCTGCACACTAACCCAGCTGATCCCTGCCAGCTTTGCAGGATTTGGCTTCAGATCCACTCATGGGGAATTACACATTTTTCATGGAGGAGATAAGAAACCAACACAGCATATCCAGCTGTATCCTTCAATTGACAGATTTATATGGACATACTATTTTATTGTAATATTTTTTCTGGTCTCCTCTTGACCTGATTCCGAAAATTGTTATTGTTGTCTTATGTTAAGGGGGAGAATATTTCTTCCCACTAACTGAGTCTGTTAACTGAAGCTAATTCATGTGAACCTCTGAAGCAGAGTTGCAATTTCCTGCCAGGGCCAGTAAGTATATTATAAATAACAGATAAATTTCAGTTAATCCACAGGCTTCATGCTTCTGCCAATTACAAGGACTAATGTCTCAATTCCTTCTGTGTCTGGAGATTCAGAATCCTTTCCCCCATGACAGCCATGGTCTTGTATTCTAACCTGCAAACAGATCTACTGTATGACCAAACTCTTTGCTTCTATCTAGTGGTCATCTGGATTTTTGCTACTCAGATCTTGTAGCTTTGGTCCATTGCAATATTGTAGAGATGATCACACATGGAATATTGATTATTAGCAGCTGTATATCTAATTGGGCATATATCTGCTAAAAGTTGAGTTGTAGAGGTAAACAAGGGACATTATTGGTACACCAACCATTCTGTTGCCCAGCCATGTCCCTATCAGAGTTCAGGAATTTGTTGTTCAACTTTCTCAGTTAGTTGTAATGGGTTTATTTATGTCCATGCCCCTGGTGGCACAGTAGTTAAAATGCAGCACTGCAGTTCAGCAGTTTGGCAGTTCAAATCTCACCGGCTCAAGGTTGACTCAGCCTTCCATCTTTCCGAGGTGGGTAAAAAGAGGACCCAGATTGTTGGGGGCAATATGCTGAACTCTGTAAACCGCTTAGAGAGGGCTGTAAAGCACTATGAAGCAGTATATAAGTGTAAGTGCTATTGCTATTGCTATTGGTGGTAAGGGCATGGACATTGCACTGGCTCAGAAGTTCATGGCCTCCATGACAAATGCATATTTCAATTGCTTTTGGGCAAATGCATTGAGGTGGGTACATGTTGGACTTATTTTTCATCCGAGAGGAGGTATTTTCAAATCTAAAAGGGAAGAACAATATCCTTTGTCATTGTAAGGTTGTGTTATGCTCTGCTGACCATTTGTTGTCATCACTGATTCTTACAGGGACAAGAGATTAAGTAAGAATGGCCATTTGGTCTCCAGTGGGCGCCTGCAGTTCTTCCTTGCAATACAATGCATATCTTAGCCAATGGCCCTCTTGAATTCTTGCATGCAGAGATGATAAGGGTGTTGGATAAGATTGTTCCCAAGCAGCCTCTTTCTGTGCACCAATCGTAGGATGCTCCTTGGACTATAAAGAGATATAGTAACAGAAGAAATTCCTACAGCAAAGGTAACAGAAGGCATAATGGGACACAGCTACAAACTAAGATCTGGAAATCACAGACAAAACGATTCTGTTTTATTTCATCAGTGCCATGCCATTTAGGAGCACAGTCTTCTCTTGGAAAGGAATTGGTGGAAAGATATTCAAATTAGGCTGCTATGACATTTTTATGACATCACAAAGGAGATTATTTATTTATTTATTTATCTAAACACATTTTTATGACTATCCGTTTTACAAGAAATGACTCTGGGTGGTGTACAGCAAAAAAAAAGGTATAAAATAGTACACAGACATACTACTTTTTTTTAAAAAAAAAGCAAGCCTAAGATTCAATCAGCAACAGAGCCACCTCAAGATCTTTCCAGTCCCTTGTGAGTCCCAGGCCTGATGACAATGCCAGGTCTTGAAGGACTTCTGGAAAATGTGAAAGGAAGGAGTTTATCTCATTTTGGAGGGGGGACATTCCATAAGACAGGCACTGTCTTTGATCTTGCCAAGTGCAGTTCTTTGAGAGACGGGACCCATAGCAAGCCTCTTTTGCCATATCTGATGGGAGGAGCAAGCCTCTTTTGCCATATCAGATGTAATCAGGGAGAGGCGATCCCTCAAATAACCTGGCTCCATGCCATGAAGGGTTTTAAATATCAAATCAGTTCTTGAATTAGACCCAAAAGCAGACAGGCAACCAATGCAGCTCATAGAGTTGAAGCATAACGTGTGTTGTTCTAGAAGACCATACCACTAGCCACATCACTCCATTTTAGACTAGCTGAAGCTTCCAGATACTTCCCTTATGCTTGGCCAGGAACCAACAATATCTCAATTTATCAATTTACATGAGAATCAGAATAATCACTAGCAACAATCATAAAGGTGTCTCAAAAATCAGCTGGCATAGAAGCTAAGAAAAAAAACTTGGACTAATATTGAAGACTCCATCCTTTTTGTCATTGTGATTGGTCTTTGCATGTGCATGCGTGCTAGAAACCGGAAGACCAGGTGACCGGTGCACATGTGCACGCCAGAAACTGGAAGCTCAGCTTCCCAGCACGCACATGCGTGCCAGGGAGATGCTCTTCCACTTTCTGGCATTCTCACGTGTGCGTGCAGGGAGCTGCTCTTCCAATTTCTGGTGCTCCCCCCATGCGTGCGCACTCCCATTTCAGCACTCGGTGCCGAAAAGGTTTGCCAACACTGCTCTAGCCTCTTAAAGTACCCTCTTAAAAACATGTTTCTGATCCATTAAGTAGAATGGTTTTCTCACAGATAAAATAGAGATTAGGTCTGGTACATTGTGACTTAGCAGATTTTTCTGAATTTCAGTCCTCAACTTCTCTTTCCATATACATGCTGATAGAAATTCTGGGAATTGTAGCCCTCAGGATTTTCTCTCCTGATTGAAGTTTTATATCCTTAGAACTTTTATTTTGTTTTATGGGAGGAGGTTTTTGCCCCCCAATATATTTACTAGTCATGATCAGATATCTTTTTTTATACTTGAAATGGTGTATTTGCCAAAATTAAAGTTGCCATATGATTTAAGAAGAGGATGTTCCATGGAGTGGCACTATGACAGAAATGTTCTGTTTTCTGATTGATAGAAGTTAATTGTGCCATATGTGGATAATCCCAACAGGTGGGCAGATCTACATGGAAGAATCATATAGATCAACTGCTTAAGCCTTTTAAGTTAATATCAAATGTTAAATGTGGTACAGCAGTAAAGGGGCAACACTCTCAATTATGAAGTTACATGTCAGAGATAAGCACATCATCTTACAGTACGGCCATTTCATTTGTCAGTAGCTGCAGATTCTGGGCTATAAATAAGGGACCCACATAAAGCAAAGTAACAAGGTTATCAATGCAGGGGTGACTATGGCTAAGTAATTCTTGTCCAGAAACAGCTATAAATAATGATAGTACAGTAAAAAAAAATGTTCCATATCACTGCAGCTATTTGAGCTTCTTTTGACACTGATGTTTCTGTTAGCACTTTTGGGCTGCCTGTTCTTTCCTGTCAACGAACCTATATAGGCAGACTAAGACATGCCAGCCAAGGCAATCTATATGTGCAGATATCCACTCATAGGATGTCCAACTAAACAGGATTCAAATTTAGTTAATTGATTCCCCCATCCAATTCAGGATTGCATTTGAAAACCTTGTTCCAGTAGAGTCTCTCCTGATCCTGATGGTACTGTGTCCATAACACTGTATTCATAACACATAAAATAGCACAGGGAACAAGATGCAATTGTCCTTGAGCTCACCCATTGTTCCCTATTGCAATAAGCTTTGCAGAAAGAAGCAGAACAACCTTAACCCAAGAGCCGTCCCTCAATCCACAGAGCCTTCAGGCTCAGATTGATCCAAATCTGCAGGAAAACCAAGCAAGACAACAAGACCACAGGCTACACTCTATCTCTTGATACAGTTTACTAAGAGAATCACGGGAACCAAAGTTGGTTTCGTCATGAGAGTAGGCCTAAACCTAGAGAATTTATCTAGAATAACAGAGTTGGAAGGGACCTTGGAGGTCTTCTAGTCCAATCCCCTGCTTAGGCAGGAAACCCTACACCACTTCAGACAAATGGTTATCCAACATCTTCTTTAAAACGTCCAGTGTTGGAGCATTCACAACTTCTGGAGGCAAGCTGTTCCACGGATTAATTGTTCTAACTGTCAGGAAATTTCTCCTTAGTTCTAAGTTGTTTCTCTCCTTGATTAGTTTCCACCCATTACTTCTTTTCCTACCCTCGGGTGCTTTGGAGAATAGCTTGACTCCCTCCCTGTGGCAGCCCTTGAGATATTGGAACACTGCTATCATATCACCCCTAGTCCTTCTTTTCATCAGACTAGACATACCTATTTCAGACTAGACTGAACTGGATCTGGAAAATTAGTTTCCACCAAGACTGCCCAGCATTTCTCCTTTCCTTATCCTATAATATCTTTTTTTAAAAAAAGGACAATTGAGCAATAGTCAGTGTGTGTGTGTGTGTGTGTGTGTGTGTGTGTGTGCGTGCGTGCGTGTGTGCGTGTGTGCATGTGTATACATATTATTTTCTTTTAAAAAGCATGCTTGCACAACCATTTTTCTTCCAAATGGAAAATCAGTTATTGCTCCAATTGTTTTCCTAAATATAACTGTTGTTCCCCACCAATTTTTTTTCAACAAAAAAAGAAACAATACATACACACACACACACACACACACACACACACACACAAATCCCTACCTCCAAAACTGCTGTTTGCTTATGAAGATGCTAGTTAGTAATAGACATATGTATTGTTTGAAATTTTGAGTAGAAAACCTTGGCAGGATGTAGAGGCCAGTGCTGAATCAGGGTGGTATTTTTATTAAATATGATTGATGTTCTGCTATATAAATATACATGTTGCAGAATAGCTGAGCTAGTTCAACATTATGATCTTACCTGTTCAAGAAATTGATATATGGTCTTCATGATTGCAGTTTTAGTAAGAATGACATTCTGAAATTGGAAGACTAATCTGCCTCTGAAAAATCCGTATGTGATTATGACCTCTAAATATTATTTGATTTACATAAAATGGTTCTTTCTAGCAGAGATCTTTTATAGCCTCTTTCAAAAAAGCAAGGATTGACTCTGAAATCTTTGGTAAAATCAGTTCCTACCGGTGCGGTCCACTCTATAGCACCGGTAGCGGCCCGCTGGTGACGTCATAGTACCGGTGCGGTCAGTTGCCAGTGCCTGGGCACTGGCATTAAACATTTTTTTAAAAAAAAAAATTCTTCTGCGCACGCCCAGAAACCGAGCTTCCGGCACTGCGCATGTGCTGCTTTCCTACCCCACAGTGAGTCCAAGCAGAGGAGGATGGCTGAGGGAGTGCGTGAGACGCTGAAAGAACGGGCGGCAGGAGCTATCTCCATTCCCCTCCCTTCAGCAGTCTGAGAAGCCACGAACGCGCGGTGATGATCCCAGGAATTTTTGCACGTTTGAGGCTTCTCGAGCTGCTGAGGAGAGGGGGAACGGGTGGCAGGAGATCATCGAATGGGGAGAAGCATTCAGGCCGGATGGACCCTCCTAGAAGAACCGCTGCCGCGATCTTGCTGCTCCCACTGTGGGGGGCTGCATTGCGGGTGGGCAATGCCCCCATGCTTCTCCAGCCGCTGCCAAGCTCCCGAGGCCCACGCCCACCCGGTCACATGGCTGGCAAGCCACACCCACAAAATAAGCCACGCCCACAGAGTGGCAGTAAAAAAATTAGGAACCCGCCCCTGGGTAAAGTTGTTACTGTATAGCCAACTCCCACCCTGCAATTGCACACATTACACAAAAGCCACTGGCATCTGGTTCAAGCCAAAATGATCAATGTGCACTGTGAAGTTATAACAACAATTGCTACCTAATTCCTAAATTCCTAAAGTTGGAAAATGCATCCCAACTTCTGATGCATATATGTGAACCGTAAGTTTGTGTTGAAATATTTTTGTGCACATTTCATCATTTGCTTTTCTGCAGCTGCTAGTGCTATAAATCAGTGGACAACAAAGATTTTGCTTCCTGAATACTTTGGAGTGTTTCATATAGTTCTGGTTACTAATCATGAAAATAACTTTTAAAAATTATGTACTGTTTTACAGAAATATTCTGTTTTTACAATAGATATATGTACCCTTTAGTAGCTGTTGGCTGTGAAGCACACATGAAAGAAACGTAGAAAAACATGGAACTACTGTTGAAGCACACCCAGTACTCCAAGTACAACTAGAATATCTGTGGCGAGCTAAATAGCAATAGCACTTAGACTTATATACCACTTCACAGTGCTTTACAGCCCTCTCTAAGCAGTTTACAGATCAGCATATTGCCCCCAACAATCTGGGTCCTCATTTTACCCACCTTGGAAGGATGGAAAGCTGAGTAAACCTTGAGCCTGGTGAGATTCGATCTGCCAAACTGCTGGCAGCCGGTGATCAGCAGAAGTAGCCTGCAGTACTGCACTCTAACCACTGCGTCACCCCGGCTCTAAAAGTAGTAACTCTGCTGCTTGGAATGCAGCTCAGATATACCAAATACTGTTGATACATACGTGAATTGGACAGTTGTGCAAGAGAGTTGCATTACATGTTTTAAAATGGTCACTCTGAAATAATTTGATTTCTGGACAGAAAAACATGGCACATGAACCACTTGTTGACCTGACAAAGATATTTTTGCTTGTGTTTCACCTGAAGCTCGGACTGATGAAAACTTTGTGAAAGTGACCAACAAGGAAGGTAAAAGTTTTCATTATTTGAGACAGAATAACTGAAGTCAAGATTCAGGAAGGCATTTTTGTTGGTCCACGGGTCAGATATGTCATCAGTGACAAACGGTTCAAAGATCTGTTAGTGGGGCCAGATAAGATCACCCAGCAGAAAGCATTGAAGGATGTTGTTGAGAATTTTCTTGACAACTACAAAGCACCAAACTACATTCAGCTGGTTGACAAACTTCTTACAGCATACAAGACCGTAAAATGCAATATGTCACTGAAGATTCATTTCCTGCATTCATACTTGGACTTTTTACCAAAAATCTAGGTGCAACCAGTGATGAACATGGTGAAAGCTTTCACCAGGACATTGTCACAATGGAAAAATGGTATCAGGATAACTGGAATCTATCAGTGTTGACTGAACATTGTTGGACATTGCAGCGAGACACATTGGACACTGACTACAAATGAAAATCAGCAACAAAACCCTTTTAGCCCTGACCCAGTTGAACTCATGCAGTATGTCAGAAACATCATGCAATTAAATACATTATAGTCATTAAAAGTTAATTTCATATATCTCAAGATTCCTACATGATACAGTCATTCTGAAATTATTATTGTGTTTAGCTTGAAGGCATCTATTATAATCACCAAAAGTTTTTTCAAGAAGCAAAGCTTTTGAAAAAAAATTGTTGGTCAGTGAAATTAATCGAAGCAATATGAACACAACCACAACCCTCTTTTCACTAGTGATATACTTTCTGAAATATCAATTTGCTTAATTGTAGTAAAATTGATACTTTTATGATAGCTGTTAATCTAACAAGACCTGAGAAAACTAAGCAAAAATGAGAATTCTATTCTTTTGATGAAAGTCTTGTCACCTGTAATAGAAATAGCAGGGGGTTGGACTAGATGACCTACAAGGTCCCTTCCAACTCTAATAATAAATCTAAATCTAAAAAAATCTAAATCTAAAAATCTAAATTCAGAATCAAAAATTTCCCTACAAGTCAGCTGATGAAACTTCATTGTTTAATATACATATATTTTAGCCAAATATTTTAAGATAAAATAATTGTCGTGCTTATTTTTTAACAGGGAAAAAAAGGATAATCTGGTTATTCTATCTTTTAAAAGCTATTTGGTAAAAGATCTTCATAAGGCATAATGAACTGAACTGAAACAAGCTAAGGAATAAAAAAAATAGAGATGCTTTTTAAAACTCCTAGAACCCTGGAAAAGATCCAAGGATTAATAATCAAAACACAAATTAAGGTTGTAAAATAGATTGAATGACCAATAAATTACTTCCAGGTATGTAGGTTATTGTCAATCATTGTCAACGATACAGAATGCCTATCTTGACACTATATTGACTAAACAAACACTCTGCTCTTTGTTCTATCTAAGAGTAAAGATCCTCAGCTCTTTCTTTGTTCTATTTAAGGCAAAGGTTACTTACTCAGCTCTTCTATTGTTCTATTTAAGAGCAAAAGTTAAACTATCAATTACGCGCTCACCTATATGTTTGACATGATCTGTCTGTATGATTCAGAGGTTTCTTTAGATATTAACCTGTTACTAGTTAGCTATCTTTGGGGTAAGTCATTCATTGTAATTGTGTGCACAAGAAGTTTTCTACAAGAATAAACGCAGCTGTCTGAGCAAAGAGGCTTCTCAGCTCAAAGAGGCTTCTCAGCTCAGAGAGAACTTCTTAGCTCGGAAAAGCTTTACTCAGAAATCTAGTCTCCGTGTCCATGATTACTACACAAGTAGAGTTGAAGTGAAGTTTCTACTCATTAACAAAATGTGCAGGATTGGGGAAAGGATGGCAGGAAGCACATATGGCAGAATTCTCATACATGACTCTGAAGGATATCTAAAAGGCTGAAACAAGCTATCTTAAACTTCAAGTAGAAAATATAAACATGATGTGTCTTGTTTTAACAAGTAGGATGCTTCTGGACAATTTAATTGTTGCAGAATTTAACCCTGTATTTTTCAAACTTGGCAACTTTAAAATATGTGGACTTCAACTCCCAGAATCTCCCAGCCAGCACAGATGAGGCTTGGGCCAGCGGTGGGTTGCTCCCAGTTCGGACTGGTTCTTAGAACCGGTAGCACCGGTGGCAGGAGGCTCCGCCCACCCGCCTGGGACACTTCTGCACATGCGCAGAAGCAGCGTGTGCACGCTTGCGCCCCCCGCAAACCGGTAGTAAAGGGTTTTAGAACCCACTACTGGCTTGGGCAATTCTGAACCGAGCTGACTGAGGAATTCTGGGAGTTGCCGAATTTTAAAAACACTGATTTTTGCCAATTCAGAGATTATTGACTTTCATAGGCTGCTCAGAGTCACTTTTTGCAACCATATAAATGGGTTCTATAAATAAATATACATGAAATATTTGTAGCCTTCTGTATTGTGTCCTCTCCCCACCTCAGCCTATTTCAGAAGGCAAACAGAATAGAAACATATTGCATTTTGCTACTTACACACATCCCAAATTCACCCTGCATCATTCATGTTTACACCAACAATCACTTGTGTTGCTCTTTAGATTGACTTTTCCCATTTATCAGCCCTCAGCTGAGTGCTGTAACAGATTACAAATACTTGTACAGTTGTAGTGAATTTTACCAGGCGTTTTGAAAAAAAAAAGACATTTTTAAAAAATGTCCCTCGCCCTCTGCAAAAGGAAAACATTAACAGGTTCCCTTGTGGTAAAAAGGACCCCAAAGCACTTTGTCTGACAAGCGTTACATACATTACTTTCCATCACCACCTCTGGGATCAGGGTTTTGTCTCTGCAAACAGCTTTTAAAAGGGCAAGACTGCATCTCCCCACAGTAATAGTTGCCTTAATTTATATATAGGCATTAGGTTATTATTTTCAGCTTTTAGCTAATGGTGTCTTTTAAGCATCCATATCCCATCAACATCAATCCTCTTAGGACTGATTTACTAGTGGTTCAAGACAGCAAAGGGCACAGAACAGCATTCAAATCCTGGAATGGTGCAACATCTGAAGGGGGTTGAAGCACTGAGGAGAACAGCGACGACTGAGGGATTTTCCTTGAAGAACAAGTAGAAATAGTTTAAAATCCTGAGCAAGATTGTATTTGAGAAACTAAGATTGAGGGGGAGAGGGAATGACACAGCATTGTGTTTAATGTGCCACCACCAATATTCTTCATATTGAATAGGTATTACTTAATGTTACTTATATGAGTAAATTATTTATACCCAAGAGAATGAGATTTATTTTTAGTAGTGTGATACTACTGTATTAATGGTAATGTCCAGAAGTAGCATTTTGGCTGCTTCCTTAATAAAGATGATTTGTGGTTAACTCGAATTAAGTCTTCTGGGTTTTTTTAAAAATAAAATTCTGGTGTTCTTCATTGAAAAAGAAATGGCTTTGAACATTTTTTTTCCAAAAGAGAAACATGACACATTCTTCTTTTAGTTTAAAGGAAAGACACAGGTAAGTCTGATTAATTATGCAACCATTTCCCCATTGGTTTAGGGTTCATCGAAATTCTTAGGCCAAGGCCAAGGATATCTGTCAAGTGGGCTCAAGGGAAGTGGCCTGTTAAGTATAGTTCGTCCTTGACTTGCAACAGTTCATTTAGTGATCATTCAAAGTTACAACAACACTGCAAAAAGTGACTTATGACTGTTTTTCAGAGTTACAACCATTGCAGCATCCCCATGGTCATGGTGTCAGGGTTCCAAATAGCATTCAAGCGGAAATCAGAGTCCAGGGCAAATCATTCCTCAAAGTTCCAATTTATTGCTGAAGCCATGTTGGCACATCCAAAGGGAAACCCGAATCTGACTTTCCCCCAGCTTCCCACCCAGTAGGAAGTTGGCACCCCGGGTCCCACACCCCCAACTGGGTCACATTGTCCACTCAACCTCTGCCTGTGTGGCCATTCCTCCTCCCAGTTTCCGGACAGGTGCTGGACAAAGGATGACCTTGAAGATCTAGCAAGAATGTGTTATGTCTAAGTTTGCTCCCTCATGCAATCCCCCCTCCCAGGTTCCCACAGTCAGCAGCCTTCTAAGCAATAATGTGGCGAGCGATGCTCTGAGTCCAACATCGCTCGACACATGTGACCAAAATTCATATGCTTGGCAAGTGAATTTTATTTATGACAGTTTCAGTGTCCTGGGGTCATGTGATCACCTTCAGCGACCTTCTGACACACAAAGACAATGGGGAAGCCAGTTCCACTTAACAACCATGCTACTAACTTAGCAACCACAGTGATTCACTTAACAACTGTGGCAAGAAAGGTCAGAAAATGGAGCAAAATTCACTTAACAAATGTCTTGCTTAGCAATAGAAATGTAAGTCATGGACTACCTGTAATATAAAGATATCCATCTATTTTTAACCTGATGGGAATGGGGAAGAAATTCTCCAAAAGGGGTGAGGGTCAGAAAGTGATATGGAAAAACTGGAGCTTCTTCCCATAGAAATAAAATCTTAGAAATTATAAATTTATGCAAAAGTCATCTTGGCAGAATTACAATATAGTAGCAAATTTAGATTCTAGTGCTAAACAGAGGTGGGTTCCTCCCAGTTCAGACCGGTTCTATAGAACCGGTAGTAACATGGCGGCCTGGGTCGCTGGAACTGGCAGTGACCCAGGTCTGACATGCCCCAGAGCCGGTTCTCTAGAAAACACCATAGGCGCTGCCATCTTGTTTTTTTGCTTCTGCGCATGCGTAGCTTTTTTTAAAGTACTGTGCATGCGCAGAGGGTCATTTCCGGGAAGAAACACATGTGAGCGAGTGAAGCGAGTGCACGCGCACAAAACGTGCACTTCCATCGTGATGCGAACCGGTGGGGAAGGCAAGTAGAACCCACTCCTGGTGCTAAAGTAATATACACAATAAAATAGACAACTAGGCACTTCATATTTTTAATGCATGTTTCGGCTCCTTTAAATATACATGGCAAATTCAATGCAAACTACATACAGCAGGCTCTGGAGCAAACTGATATTATGTGTGTGACACATTCACAGAGCAAACTATGACAAACATTCTTATTTGCATAAACTTATTTCAGCATTCCAATATCTGGAACAATCCCCATGTCAGCACCCCCAATAAACACCTTTCTACGCTCACCAACAATACTCATGTGATGCTGGCTCATTTGCAGACATACGTGAGTTCTGCATCACTGTCATCAAGACAGAAATTGTGTTAGCTTCCTGATGAGTCAAAACTCTGAGCCAAAGGCAATTTGTTATAGATAAGCACTATCTTACAACACCTTCCATGTCTGGAAGTGATCTTTGCATTTGATCAGTAATCATCAAGCCTCCTTATTTAAAAGACTATATTAAATCAAGGAGGAAGGGAGAACTGATATATCTCCTAGCTTTAGGCATCTTATACAAGGATATACTTATTATGTACTTTCGTCCCCCAACTCCTGAATTCTCTCATACTCTTTTTTGCTAACATGTACTTATATAAAATAAAGGCTCACAGATGTTGCAATGGCTAACTAAGCACGAGCATAGAGCAGTGGTTCTCAACCATCCTAATGCCATGACCCTTTAATACAGCTCCTCATGTTGTGGTGACCCCCAACCATAAAATAATAAAATTATTAGGAAACTCAGGGGTGGGTTCTAACTTACCTCGCTGCCGGTTCACTTCCTCCTGCGCTGCGTGGCCACGCATCATGGACATGCATGCACTTTGCACACGCACGCGCAGTGCCGAAAACAATTTTTTAAAAATTGGGGGGAAAAAAGCAGAAAACAAGATGGCGACGCATGCACAGTGCCAGAAATTCGGCTTCTGCGCATGCTCAGAAGTTTCCATGGTGTCTCGGTTTCTAAGATCATCGGAAATATGTGTTTTCCGATGGTCTTAGGCGACCCCTGTGAAAGGGTCATTCGACCCCCAAAGGGGTCGCGACCCACAGGTTGAGAACCGCTGGCATAGAGGATCCTGTGCTATTTCTTAGTCTAAGCCACTTTATTCCAAAATTATTCTGAGTGGCTTCACAAAATTAGAAACTATATACACATATAGATACAGTATGTTTATGTATATCCCAGGACTGCATTGGAATAGATCCAACCATTTCAACCATGCCAAGAGAAATAGGTGACCGTCCTCCATTTTAAGGAGATTGGGGACACAAGATCTGAGGCATAAATCACGCTGGCCCTCTGGAATGACTTCTCATGAGAAATCTTTTTAGCCCCAACTCTAGTCATCTTCCAGAGGCTTTTAGAAACAAGCTTTTCCGGAGGATTTTTGAGGACTGCTGCCAGATGCCTTGCACTGTAGATTTATGTATTTCTGGCTGTTGGGTTTTATTTTAAAATTGTTACTGTTGCTTTTAGGTTATGAGCCATCCAAAGTAGTGATGGCATGGTATAAAT
Organism: Diadophis punctatus similis; assembly: GCA_023053685.1. Lineage (NCBI taxonomy): Eukaryota > Metazoa > Chordata > Lepidosauria > Squamata > Dipsadidae > Diadophis > Diadophis punctatus. The sequence continues at coordinate 10,071,742 of JALIGW010000013.1, forward strand.
GTGATATACAAATATATAAACCACAGTAGCCTAAAGGACTACCAAACCAAAACCAAACAAAATTCTGCCCCCATTATACAACACCCCCCCCCCAACCAAGAGTGCTGCACCTTGACCCAAAGAGCCATATTTTAAGGGCTTGTTTGAAGATGAGAAGGGTGCAATGCACTTGTTTTAAATAAGGGAGAAAGCCATTACATCTGAAGACCATCTACAAGTCAGATAATCAGAAATGGTGGGATACAGAGGTGGGTTCCTGCCTGTTTTTGCCGGTGCGGTTAATAGCTGTTGTTTGGCGCAGAGCCAAAGACGCTGCTGCCGTTCGCGGCGCGGGAGCTTTCCCCGGGCACTTTCCCCGCCTGCATGGATGCCGCCAATTGCATTCTTTTGCCCTCTGTGCATGCAGAACACTTTGCACATGCGCAGAGGGCAAAAGAACGCAATTGGCGGTGTCCATGCGGGCGGCGGCAGCGCCCGGGGAAAGCCCCCGTGCCGCGAACGGCAGCAACGTCTTTGGCTCTACGCCGAACAACAGCTATTAACCGCACCGGCAGGAACCCACCTCTGGTGGGATACCATGATAACATAAAGTCAATATTGAGATATACCTCTGCTTTTCTTGAAGATTCCTTGGTTGTGTAGAGATTTCTTTAAGAATTACTTGTAGTCCTTACAGGCAGATCACCATGGATCTTGACTTTTCTGATCCTGGGCATTTTGTTTGGCTCATAATTACATGCAAAACACACCAAAATTCACTTGTATACAAACATTTTTTCTATCACTAAAACTTTGGTTCTTGATTAGGGATTCCAGGTGTTTGGGTTTTTTTAGGTAACATCAGTCCTATAGCCTGGGGGGGGAAAAGATAACTTCTGTCCTAACAATTGTTAAACCACAAACCTCTGCAGTCTCAGCTAGCATGCCTGAGTCCTGAGAGTTTCTTGAAAGTATTCAGCAAGAGAGAGAGAGATATAAATTTTCCATCTGTGACTTAGCAGATGAGCAGATAGTCAGACTTTCTTCAGTGGTCAAAATTATCACGTGAAATAGGCAACATTATTGTGTAAAAGTGCTGATAGATATCAAAGCCATTTCCAGACACTCCCATGGCTAGAGTCAATAGGACTGTATCTCCCCTTTTAGTGAACTCTTGAAGGTTTGGTATTTTGAGAATGAAAGTTAGAGGGTAGCCTTCAGCAACCTGCAAATCAGCTTAATGTCAGTAAAGTCAGGATGACAGAGCAGGTAATCATGTGTCTCCTGCATAAAAGACAAGAGAAAGAGATGATTGTCTGGTCTACATCCTTGCTTGGTGTCTTTTCCTGATGGTAAAGGGCATGAAGAACACATTGTAATCAATCATTCTTTGCAACTGGGTAGAGACATAGAAGACAGCAAGGTTTAACTACAGAAGATGTATCAATTTACCCTTGGCCACAGTTGGACAATAGATAAACCTCAAAAGGTAAAGAAAAATTTAACTGTTACAGTGCTGTGACAAGAACTTTAGCTGTTCTGATTTATAAGGGAGCAGCAAGTTCAGCTTTGTGAGCATCACACACAGACAGCTGATTCGTGTGATCTTTTATGGAGCATGGGGAAGAGGACAGAACTCACAGATTGCATAACTAATAGCTGATGAAACTTGGTTTCTTACTTGAGTGGTAGGATGTAGAAGAGTAATAGCCATGAAAGATGAATGTTAAAGTTGTGAATGCCCCAACACTGGAAGTTTTTAAGAAGATGTTGGATAACCAATTGTCTGAAGTAGTGTAGGGTTTCCTGCCTAGGCAGGGGGTTGGACTAGAAGACCTCCAAGGTCCCTTCCAACTCTGTTGTTATTATTATTATTATGAAGCGGAGATCAGAAATCTCTTACTGATGTTTCTGCTACGTCTTGCATGAATAGACATATCCCAAGTTATGTTGAACATGTAAGCAGTAGGCCTTTTGGAAGTATGCCCACTGGGACAAATGCAGAAAAGGTCTATAATTTAGAACAAGTTCTGTAAAAGCCAGACATTGAAGTGGCTGTTGAAAGAGTTGTGGTTTTGTCCAAAGACCTTCTGAAGTACCCACAACTTCTGAAGGCAAGCCATTCCACTGGTGTATTGTTCCTACTGTCAGGAAATTTCTCCTTAATTCTAGGTTGTTTCTCTCCTTGGTTTCCATCCATTGCTTCTTGTCTTGCCTCTTGTCTCTGGTGCATTGGAAAAATAAGTTGACCTTCTCTTCTTTGTGGCACCCCTCAAATATTGGAACACTCTTATCATGTCACCCCTAGTCCTTCTTTTCACTAGACTAGACCTATCCAATTCCTGCAACCATTTTTCATATGTTTTAGCCCCCAACCCCAATCATCTTTGTTGCTCTTCTCTGCATTCTTTCCAGAGTCTCAGCATAATTTTTATAATATATAATTTTATATTATATTATACTTATACTTATATTTATATTTATATATTTATAATATATATTTTTTATATTATGGTGACCAAAACTGGATGCAGTATTCCAAGTGTGGTCTTACCAGGGTCTTATAATGTGGACTAACACGTCATGTGATCTTGATTATATCCCCCTGTTGATGCAGCCTAGGATTGCCCTGGCTTTTTTGGCAGCTGCAGCACACTGCTGGCTCATACTGCTGCCCATAAGAATACAATAGCAAGAATGTAGCCTATAAGTCATCATTCCAGCTTCTGGTCAATAGGAGGTAATTACCAGAAAACACACTTCATTGCCAAATGTTACCAGAGCAACTAATAGGTCAAAGCAGGTTGACTTTACTGAGAGCTTTCTGGGTCAATTCAGATATATGACCTGAGCTTTAAATGGCTCAGCCTGCTTGTGTTTTCAGATAGAAATTGTCAGTCCTTTCTGACTTCCACACAACATCACTTCTAACAATGAAGCCATGAGTGACCGTCAGTTGGTCAAATAGGGTAGACTGAATCATAACCACACAAAAATTGTCCTGAAATATATATTACTTCATGTACTATAATATCAGTGTGTAATATTACTACCCGTGTTTCCCCGAAAATAAGACCCTGTCTTATATTTTTTTTAACCCTGAAATAAGCTCTTGGCCTTATTGCCATGCACTCAAAAGCCCGATTGGGCTTATTATCAGGGGATGTCTTATTTTGGGGGAAACAGGGTACGCACTCATTTATCAAAGCATATGTTTTGGTAGTCTTTTCCAAAAAGTCATGGAATATAGGTAGGAGATGATGCTGATATTTCAATATATGTAAATGCAGTCAAACAGTAGCCACCTAAGCATTATATTTGCTTTAATATAATCCCATTGAGTCATCTTTAGGTGAGAACGACCTCAGTGTAACTGGGGTCAGTAAAACAGAGACCTGTTGCGGGGCGATACATCTATATCTTCCCTCTCTGCCTCCATATCATGTCATAAGAGTCATGAAACCAAAACCATCTTGTAGATAAAATTTCTAGGGAAACCCATTTTCTTGAAGTCTTTCTAGAACATTACCTTGATCAGAGACTTTGGGAAGCATTGAGACCATTAATCTTCTGGTAAATATTCCCTATAATCTAGGAGAAAAGAGTTGGGTTGAAAATTAGAAAGACGACTTGAAGCTAGTTGGGTGTAGCTGACTTGATCAACTGAGTTCACATTAGTGTCCCATGACATACTAACTACCACTCCAATGATGCATTTACATTAACATAGAACATTAATTCTAGGTTCTAAAATAATCTAGCTGTAGCACCATTGGAAGAGAGAATGGAGGTAGAACAATTAAGTTAAAAAAAACAGTCATTCCAATATTTTCTCTCTTAGAAAACAGATGGAGAGTTTTTTTTCTTCTTCTTTTGGAGGTTGCCACAGATGGCTACTTTGGATTCATTTCAAGGCATGGGAGATTTAACAGCCCTGAATTACACAATTCTTGACAACCATCATATAACAAAAAAGATATGAAGAAATTCTTACTCTTTGCTGTCATCTAGTGGTCATTCAGATGTTTGCTTTCCGCGTTACTGGACCAAGCTGAAGCCTTTCTGCCCAGCATCTGATACAGGCTTCATCTATCTGCCATCCATGTATTCCATATGTATTCCCTACTAGATTGAATACAGAATAAGAAAAACAGAGAAGGGAGAGGAATACTGGCAAAAGGGTGAGAAGGAAAGAGGTGGATTCTCTTCAAAGTAGGTCACAGACTGAACAGTAATAGGAAGGAAGTCTTAACTTGTTCAAAAACCATGGGAGGTGTCAGTTACAGATGGCATGCAAAATGGACTTCTGTAAGCATACTTTGAGCATTTAATGAGTGTTCATGAGTTCACCAGTAATGGCAGAGCTTCAGATGTTGTATATTCCCTGCCAAGATCTTGGATTGATTCATTTTAGAAGGGGTCTGAAAGAAGACACCTGCACATATCTAAGAATCTCAGAATACAAGATATATCTGGTGATATATTGGCTTAATTTGTACTAAATCTATGAGGATTAGGAATTGCTATTTTCTCATCTAAAACGCTCCTAGGGTCTGTTTAATTAGCATTTGCAGACAAAAAAAAGAGAGTCAAGGCAGTGGGGTGGTATTTAATGAGAGCAAGACTGAACTCTTCGGTAGCAAATCACTTTAGGAGTGATAATTGTGACAAGGAAACCAGAAGGATAGGTCTGGCATGTATGGAGACAGATTTCTTCTCAGGTTTCCCGGGGTCAGATGTTGGCAATGGAAACACTAGAACCCCATGAGTTAAGTAACTACCTGAAAAGCACACATGTTTTTGACACTGCCTTTATCAAATAGAATCTGAATGCCAGCTTCTTGGATTTCTTTGATGATGCTATCTGAGGTAAACGTTAGGAAAAACCCAACAATAAAGCCAGTCTTCATTTCATTAAACTATATTTCAGTTCCTTGTTAAGATTTTTTTTCTTTAAGAAGTAGCCACTTAACCTAGCAGACTGGTAGATACTCTGACAACTTTAGATATTGTTATTTGGGTCTTCCCTTTCACAGGTTGTTTTTCTTTCCTTCACAGAAAGGTCTTTCATTAATAAATTCATGCCTTCAGAAATAAGGAGCAATCCACATATATTTACCCACAAATATTGACCTATGTTTTTGTGGCATTTAGACAAGCTGCCAAATGTCACTGTTCTACAGCCAGCTCACAACATAAATGTGATTCAAGATTTGGCATCCTAAAACTAAAAAAATTGCAAATCAAATATTCAAAGCAAGGAGCAATTAAATCAGTTTTTCCCCACAATTGGGTAAGAATAACAACATTATCATATAATAGACCAATTGTCACTTTTCATGAAGAGAAATAACATATACTTCACAGGTGAATTTAAAGGACACCAAATTTACTCTGGAGGAGAAAGATCTAAAGTGTCAAGCCTTCCAATTGCTAAAGAAAGCTACCATTTCTTCCCCTGTTTAACTTACCTTCTTATTTTATTCCACACATTGCTTTAATTCCCTTTTTAATTATGTCTCTTTTATATGGTTTTATACTTTGTATCTGTAAACAACCTAGAGTCACTTGGATAGTGCGATAGAAGATATCTAAATTTGATCAATAAAAAATAAATAAAAAAGCTTTGCAACAGAAATTTCTACTTTCAGAAACCTGTATGTTGTTTCTACCACAAATCAACAGAAGCAGTTCCATGCAAATGAATGCTGCTGCATCAGAACAACTTTTATGAAAGGAAAAATCAGAATCATGCCTGTTATTTTCGATGTTAAACAAAGTCTAAGGCCAACCTTACTGTACTGGAATCTAAGATGTGTGAGCAAATATATTCAATTCATATGTGCAGTTTTGTTTCCTCACTATGAATGAGATGCAGGCATGTCAAACAGAAACAAAAAGAAAAATCTGACATTTATCAGCACTATTAAGGAACCAAAAGCAAGCACATGTTATAGACCATTCTGGAAATAACCATCTGAGAAAGATTAGGTGGGCACATTTTTCAAAAAGAGTGTTCCTTGTGGTTTATTAAAGACATCAATATATTTCTAATGGATAGCACCATCCCAAAAGGGAAATACAGAACGGATCTTCATGAGCAAACACTTCTAAGGTACATCACTTTATATGATGATTTACTGTCGTTTGTTTGACCCAGGACCCATGTATCTAATTTTTCATGAATTCCCATACACTGGTTCTACTTTTATAGTCTGGCTATGACAGATCAATGAAATTGGTTGCTTCTTGCATCAAAAAAAAATATTTCCATCTTAGTCCAAAGAGACATGATGTTAACAGGAAACAGGGTAGCATTTCTTTTAGCAGGCATTCTTGGGGTTCCCAGTGGATATTTTGGATTTTTTTTTCCTCCATGGAATAATCAGGAGTATGGGCACCTGTTTGTTCTTGATGGGATAGGAATTTATTCCTAGCGAGGCGATATAGATCTTGTTCCCTTGAAGTCATCCTTATGTAGAAAATAAAACCGAGATTTAATTCTAATTAACAAAGTATTTATTTCAGTATAAAAGTAACAAAATATAAACCTTAAATAGGCTACATTGTCCCAGTCAAGAATTCATATCTGCCTCGGGCGGAGGCTTGCAGAAGAAGAAGGAAGGAGGAGACAAACTCCTGGAATGCACACATGCGTAGAAACACATATTACATGTCTGCTTGATTAGAAAAATACAGTAGATCTAGAAATACAGTAGAAGACTAAGAAATATAGCACAGAGGCTCAACTGGCAATATATTCACATCGTGACAGTTCTTCTTCTATCTGAGCAACCATCTAATCTTCCTTACCTGTGTCCTGCACAGTTTTCATGGTAAAAGTCAAGTTTGCTAGTATTCCTAAAAAGTCATTTGAAAGAGTGTTGACATATTTTCACACATTCTGTAACTGGATATTTCTGGTAGAAATGCTCCAAGGTAGCATTTAAAATACTTGATATAGAATATAATATTCAGGTTAATTTGTGCTTCAGGTCTTATCCGGAAGCACCAATTCAAATAATGCCTCTGATTTCAGTGGGGTTTATTTATTATGAAAATGTTTTGGATTACAGTGCAATCAGTCCTGTGGTTTTTCTCTTTAAAATCTAATTAGCATGTTAGTATAGAGTAGGAAATCAATGGCTAACAAGCAGCCCCTTTTATTTCAGCCTAAAATACCTTTCAAAAGACTATCTATACATTTTAATAGCGAATCTCAGGGGGGGAAATCCCACCCTTTTTTCAAAGAAATAGCATTAAAAAAGCAAGCAAGACTTCATCTTAAACTGACCATACATACACCTAAATCAGTCTTACCCCTCTCAAAATTAATTGTTATATCTCATCAAGTCAGTAGTGACATATTTTTAACACAAAAAATACTCCCTCTGAAATCACTTTATATCCTTTTGTGACATCTCACTACCCATTTTAAGGACAGGATCTGACCTTTGAAGCTTACTTAGGTCTAGACATAACTGGAACTGGAATATTAAAGTATAAGGCATATTTTGTACAGTACACGGTTTACCTTGAGATAAGCTTCTATTTTAAGAATGTAATATTTTCCCATTATCACATGAGAGGTAAATTTATTTTGTAACTTTTTCCCATTCAAAAATACCTGAATTTGGGAGGAAGCATAACAGGTTTAGGAGGGAGAAATCTAATGCTAACGTAGGCCCAGCATTGGTTTTCAGTGTGGGAAAAAATATCTTGAGCTGCTGGCAATCTGGCGTTCCTGTGCAAAACTCCTTAAACTGGCATCTGATATCTCATTCAAAGTATTGCCAATATTAAACATTTGCCAACACAATTACTATTTAGGCTGGCAGGCAGACAGGACAAAGACCAGATTACAAGCCTGTATGTGCTGACAGAAAATGCTATTTCAATAATGCCCAAATGTTCCTTAACAAGATTACCTTTAAAAAAAACTGTTTTTTGATGAACTAGCCTTATGTTCACATAATCTGTCCCAACAGGTACTTCCAAAGTGACCGTGAATGGATAAATGTTGACTTATTGGAATCTAAGAGTAGAAAAACAATGAAATGAAACATGAGCTACAATACAGTGGTTTATAAACTATGTTCTTCTCATCAGGATTTCTCCAAAAAGATCAGTCACAGAGGACAAGCTGTTGCACAAAACCCTATGTACCCACTATGTGTAGAATGGAATGGGATGGGATGGGATCTTGGAAGTCTTCTAGTCCAGCCCCCTGCTCAAGCAGGAGAACCTATACCATCTCAGAGAAGTGACTGTCCAGTCTCTTCTTAAAAACCTCCAGTGATGGAGCGCCCATGATTTCTGGAGGCAAGCAGTTCCACTGGTTAATTGTCATCACTGTTAGGAAGTTTCCCCTTAATTCCAGTTGCTTCTCTCTGTGATTAGTTTCCAACCATTATTTCTTGTCCTGCCCTCTGGTGCTTTGGAGAATAACTTGACCCCCTCTTCTTTGTAACAGCCCCTCAAATACTGGAATACTGCTATCATGTCATCCTTAATTCTTCTTTTCTTTAGACTAGTCAGACCCAAAACCTGCAGCCATTCTTCGTATGGTTTAGAATTTTAGACTCCATGCCTCTGATCATCTTAGTTGCTCTTCTCTGAACTTTTTCCAAAGTCTGAACATCTTTTTTGTAGTATGGTGACCAATGTACTTAATAGGGAAGAATTATGCTCTACAATATGGCTCCCTTAGTTTACAGAAGGCAATGAGATAGTTGAGTGGTTAAAATCTCATGATATTCTCATCCAAGGTTCTGTAATATTTTAGCAATTTTAGGAGAAGAGATGCAACATTTTATTGGTGTCCAGTAGGTAACTTTGGTGTTCAGGTGTTACATCAATCCTCTTAGTCTATTTTTCTGTCTGGATATGATGTGATGTGCCCATGATGTCAGTCCTTCTGATGGCTATCTATGTTCTGCCAAAATAGAGAACAGACTTTGCCAAAGTAGAAAATAAGAGATGTCATAAATATGAATGAAAATTGCATGTGTTAATAATTTGTAGAGGTGTACATTTAGAAATGATTACTGTAATTTATGTTGAAATACAATATATTATTACCTAGTAGGAAAAGCTCTTACTCTTTTGTCAGCTATGTCTGCTCCCTAATATTGGATAAAGAATTTCAAGGTCCCTGCTGTTCCTTCTTAATGCATTTTATATGACAAATAAAATCAAATGCAGGCAATACTTTAAATAGAGGATTTTTTTTTTCAAATAAGGAGATCATTTTCAATTGTCTTTCAGTTGGAGGATGGTCTTCTTAAAGTAAAGGGTATCACAGTCTAAAAAGATTTGTCTGAACTATGCTCATTCCTGACACACCTTCCCAGATTAGAGACCTTCATGTGCTGAGTTGATTTTCCAATTGGAGTTTTCTTGACAACAATACAGAAATGGACTGCTGCTATCTTCTTCTAGGATTTTTTTTTTCAACTTTCCAATTTTAATTTATAGCCCTGCTATTGCGAAATAATCTTCCATGCAAATACTAATCAGGGCTAATGATATTTAGCCTTTTAGAACAACCAAGATTACAATCTCCAAGCAAGGATTATGATCCCAACATATATAGGTACAGTTGTAAATTCTGACCTTAAAACAAATGGATGAGTGATTAAGATGATCCTGCGCTTACAGCCCACACCCCTCTTTCTCTTTTTCTCAACTTTGAGCATGAAAAGAAGGCTGCATTTCAGGTAGATGCAAGAATAAATCTACATGTAGTTGTGTGCTCTATTACCGGTTAGAAGCCTTTAGCCCTTTGCCTTGTCAGATTATTACCAGTTATAAACTTATTTTATGGGAAAGAAATTGCCTATCCATTCTAACCCCACTTGCAGTGGTGACCTTTTCCCTGGCGTTAAAGTCCTGTTCCCACCAAGTGGTGTCTCTTTCCTCAAGAACATGCTGTTCCGCGCATTGTTTTTTGCTAAGAGTTAACAAAATTGCCTGTCCAGTGAATTGCAAAAATGTCACTGGTCCTGCGATTCTGCAAAGAGCAGCATATTTCTGCAGGGACAAAGCTCTAAACTAATTTGTCACCACTTTCTCTTGTCTGCAGCATAGGAGCAGGTGCCGTGTGCTCCCGGATTACAGGGCTGCTCTGAACATTTATATAATAAGGTAGTTCCCTGAAGGAGACATAGTAAGACATCTGTAATAAAGGCTAGAAGCCTAGGGTTTGGCTGCTTATTTTAGACCAAGATGTGAAACTCAGCATTCTTCCCCTCTCCAAGTTGAAGCTGTGAATACTTTTTCTTGGTGCTATTCTTTCTCACAGTAATCATTTCCTTCTCTAGAGGGAGTATTACAATTTAAGCAATTTAATATAAGGCACAACTCATTGTGCCTTGTAAAACAAATAAGAGATAATGGGAGAGAAGAGGATCATTTTCTATCCACTGATTCTCATCAAGAAATGGCCCCAAACTGAAGTTATTTTTAAGCCCCCTTGTTCCTAAGCTTGTCTCCATGCATAACTTGTGGTAGGAGCGGTCATTACAAGAAGAGTTAAGAATTATGTCCCATAGATCTGACTCTTAGAAATACAAAGTATTTATTAAATTTATGAGCCAGTTTTATAACCTACCTTTGTTTCAGAAACTCAACGTGTCCCCACATCAAAACTCTGAGTTAAATTGGTCAAAGAATCTGTGACAAGCCCAAGGTCATCCGATGAGTTTTCAGGATTGAAAAATGGCCTTGAACCTGGTCTCACTAGATTTAATCAAGTCCTCATTAAGCATCAAAATCACTGTATTGTTGCCCATTTAGCAAATGTGAGTTTGGGAAAGTACAGTTTTTTAATAGTCTTTAGTTAGCTACAACTAACTACAACTTTAGTTAGTTGTAGCCTAAGGATTTGATTTTTTGACAAACGGCTCAGAGTCAACTTTCTCTTCTTTTAGAACCTGTATACTGCACGAGTCAAAAAGAGGGCTGTGAAAATATTTACAGACCCCTCACATCCTGGACACAAATTGTTTCAACTCCTACCCTCAAAACGACGCTATTGTTGTGCCTTGGCCGCGTCCGGCGCCGAGTCTGGAGGATCCGGAGGACGCGGAGCCGCTCATGGTGCAGCAGTACCAGCCTATGTGCCTGGCACCAGAGACGGCTGGTGATGAGGACTCGGTGCCAGAGCAGGACGATCTCCCAGGACCTTCTGCACCTGCGCAGCAGAGTTCTTCATCAGGATATGAAGAACTCATGCTGAATGCCAGAGCACGCAGAGCAGCCAGAAGACAGGACTGGCTGAGTAAGCGTCGGTCCAATAGGAGGAAGCAGTGAGGGCTAATTGGGCCAAGCCCTTCAGTGGCTATATTAGGCCATGGTAATTAGTGCTCATTGCTGAGAACAACAATTCACTGACCGCAGCATATCCAGAGTTTCGTTTCTACGTCTGTTTGGGAATCTTATCACCAGCTTCTGCCAGCTTTATTCCGGGAAGCCAGCCAAGTTGTTCAGATAAGAATTAATGAGTCTTGCTTTGAACTTTTGTCTGTGTGCTATTTAACCCTCACGTAACCCAAAGAACCTTATTCCTGAAGACTTTCCGTTTGTGTTGTTTTGGACTTCTAAACCCTCTGAGTTTTACTAAGAAACTTTATTAGTAAAAGGAACCTTTTTGTTTGCCTCCCAACGACTGTGTGTGTGTGTTTCTGGGGGGTTGCGGTGCTGGGTCACAACAGTTTGTTCTCAGCCCAAACTGACCACACACAAGCCCAGATTGCATCATGGAGCAGCTTCAGGACGAGAATGCTCAACTTCGGCAGCAGCTGGCAATCATGAACGCTCAGTTAACAAGGCAGCAAAATCAGTTGGCAGCTGCTCCTGCGTTGGCCCCAGCCCAACGGACACGCTGCCCGATAGCCATGCCGGATAAGTTCCATGGTGACGAGGCTATGTTCCCGGCGTTCCTGGGCCAGTGCCAGTTGTTCATGTCTCTGAGGCCAGAGGATTTCCCCCACGACCGGGACAAGGTGGGGTTTGTAATTAGCCTGCTGTCTGGAAATGCAGCACGTTGGGCCACCCCTCTACTGGTCCAGAACAGTCCCCTCCTCCAGGACTTTGGGTGTTTCTGCACTCATTTGGAGGAGATGTTCGCGGATCCAATTAAGGCCCAGACAGCGTGCAGGCAATTAAGGCAGCTGAGGCAAGGCCGGAGACCACTCAGGGAATACATCAGTGAGTTCCGTCTCCTCAGCCAAGACTCGGCCTGGAATGAGGCAGCGTTGTTGGATGCCTTCCAGGAGGGCTTGGCAGACAGCATCCAGGATGAGCTGGCACGCGTGGACATTCCTGCAACCACCCAAGAACTGGTGCGGCTCTGCTTGAAAATTGATGCCCGGTTGCAAGCGAGGAACACACGCCGTGCTGCTCCGGCGCCTCTCGCGCCACCTGACGTCCCCGCTGTTCTGGCTCCACGTCGCGCTGCTCAGGCACCTCCTGTTCCCCGTGGACTTCCGTCGGCCCCGGCTCCCCGTGACGAGCCTATGGACCTTGGCGCTGTTCGGCCCCGCTTGACCGGCGCGGAAAAGGACAGACGCAGGGCAGGGGGGTTGTGTTTGTATTGCGGCGACCCGGGCCATTTCGCTCGCTCGTGCCCTAGGAAGGGTCGGGGGCCCACCGCTTCTGGTCCTGCTCCACCGTCCCAGCCATCGCCGTCGGGAAACGGCCAGCGCCCGGCCTAGCGGAGACGCTGGGTCGGGCATGCACACCGAAGGACTCCGGCTCAGCTGACGTGGATCCCGGTCCTCCGCGGCATCTGCTCTTGGACACCAAGCTCTTTATTGACCACCGGGACCGCGGCGTCTCCGCACACGCTTTGGTGGACTCCGGGGCAACCACCAATTTCATTGACGAGGCGTTCGCCCAGCATCTTGCCATTCCCCTGTGCCCCGTGGACCCGCCGATGAGGGTGGAAACAATCGATGGCCGGGTGTTGCTGTCCGGTCCGATTAAGGCCATCACGCAGCCGGTGCGCCTTTGCATTGGACGGCACGAGGAGGCCATCCAGTTTTACGTGACGTCGGGACTCCATTTCCCTTTGGTTCTCGGACTGGTGTGGCTGCGCACCCACGACCCTCAGGTTGTATGGTCCCAGAACTTCATTGCCTTCCCGAGTCTCTAGTGTGTGGACCATACGCGCCAGGTTTGTGCGGGCGCGGTACCTGACCCTCCGGACATTTCACTCCCAGCTGAGTTTGCAGACTTCGCTGATGTGTTTAGCGAAAAGGAGGCGGACCAGTTGCCCCCGCACCAGCCCTACGATTGCCCTGTGGATCTGATTCCCAACGCTCCGCTCCCTGTGGGCCGCCTCTATTCCATGTCAGAACCCGAACTGGCCGCACTGCGGGACTTTATCGATAAAAACCTGGCCAGGGGTTTCATCCGACCCTCCTCATCGCCCTTGTCTGCCCCCGTCCTCTTCGTCAAGAAGAAAACCGGGGACTTGCGCCTGTGCTGCGATTATCGCAAGTTGAATGCCATCACAGTGCGTAACCGGTACCCGTTGCCCCTCATCCCGGAGTTGATGGAACGCCTCCGCTTGGCGACCATCTTCACCAAATTGGACTTACGTGGCGCTTACAATTTGGTGCGTGTTCGTGAGGGGGACGAGTGGAAGACGGCGTTCGGAACCCGCTACGGTCATTTTGAGTATACGGTCATGCCGTTCGGCTTGACCAACGCTCCGGCTGTGTTCCAGCATTTCATGAACGACATCTTTAGAGATTTGCTGGACCAGTTCGTTGTCGTGTACCTGGACGATATTATGATTTATTCTACGTCCCGGAGCAGCCACATCCGACATATCCGTCAAGTCCTGCAGCGGTTGAGAGACCACCAGCTATACGCGAAATTAGAGAAATGCCAGTTTTTTCAGACGACTGTGGATTTCCTGGGCCATCGGATTTCGCCAGAAGGCATCGCCATGGACCGGGGCAAGGTCGAGGCCCTGAAAACCTGGCAACCCCCGCGCCGGGTGAAGGACGTTCAGCGACTCCTGGGGTTCGCAAATTATTATAGGACCTTCATCCCGGGGTTCGCCACTCTGACCGCGCCTCTCACTCGACTCCTGCAGAAACAAGTCCCTTTCCGGTGGGGCGATTCCGAACAGGAGGCGTTCAAGATCCTCACGGATGCCTTCATGCAGGAGCCGATCCTCAAGCACCCAGACCCTCACCGCCCTTTTGTTGTGGAGGCGGACGCGTCCGACATTGCCGTGGGCGCCGTCTTGCTCCAGACCCGGGAAGATGGCGGCCATCTCTTCCCTTGCGCTTATTATTCCCGGAAATTAACCTCGTCGGAGTGCAATTATACGATCTGGGAGAAGGAGTTGCTGGCCATCAAGGCGGCTTTCGAGACCTGGCGGCACCACCTCGAGGGGGCTCGTCATCAAGTGGAGGTGCGCACAGACCATAAGAACCTGGAGTTCTTGCAGACGGCCAGGAAGCTCAACCAGCGCCAGATACGCTGGTCGTTCTTTTTCTCCCGCTTCAATTTTCGCATTACGTACATCCCGAGTGGCCGGAATCAGCAGGCGGACGCGCTGTCCCGCAAGCCGGAATACGCCCAAGCCCAGGAACCGCTGCCACCCCGGACGGTCCTGCCCGTCGAGTCCTTTGCAGCTACCCAGGATCCCGTGGACCTCCGAGGACAGATCCGGGAGGCGCAGCGACACGACGCCTACGCGGCACAACGGAGGCAGGAGATAGGGCCTGAGTCCCCTTGGACGTTTTCGGACGACCTCCTCTGTTTCTGGGACCTGCTCTACGTTCCTGCCGGTCCGCTCCGTGGCCTGATCCTGCAGCAGTGCCACGACAGCCCTGCAGCTGGCCACTTCGGCCTTTTCAAGACTCTGAACCTGGTGGCTCGGACTTTTTGGTGGCCCCGACTCCGTGATGACGTCCAGGCCTATGTGACGTCTTGTGTTCGCTGTCGCCAGGCCAAGTACGCCCCTGGAGCGCCGCCGGGCCTGCTGCAGCCCTTGCCGACGCCTGAGAGACCCTGGGGGGCCGTCTCTATGGACTTCCTCACGGACTTGCCCCCGTCCGCCGGCTTCACGACCGTGTTCGTAGTGGTCGATATGCTGACCAAAATGGCACATTTCATCCCCTGTCGCGGGTTGCCGACAGCTCGTGCCACGGCCCGCATGTTTATCCAGCATGTTTTCCGCCTGCATGGTCTGCCGGATCGGGTCGTGTCGGATCGGGGAGCCCAGTTCACGGCCCAGTTCTGGAAGGGTCTGATGGCGGCCCTGGAGGTCCAAGTCTGCCTCTCGTCAGCGCATCATCCGGAGACTGACGGGGGCACTGAAAAAGTCATCGGCATCCTTGAACAGTACCTGCGCTGTTTTGTCAACCAGCAGCAGGACAACTGGGCGGAATACCTTGCCGTGGCCGAGTTTGCTTTTAACAACTCTCAGCACACCTCCACGCACGCCTCTCCGTTCCTCGCCAACTTTGGTTACCACCCCCGTTTCTTCCCGCTCACGCTCCTAGACTCTCCTGTTCCTGTGGCAGAGGAATTCCTGTCCGAGCTCCAGGCCGTTCACCAACTGGTCAAACGCTCGTTGAATAAAGCCAAGGAAGATTACAAGAGGGTCGCGGACCGCTCCCGGCGAGCAACTCCACCTCTGGCGGTCGGGGATCGTGTCTGGCTGTCCACGAAGCATCTCCCCTCCGACCGACCGGCTCGCAAGCTTGACCACCGCTTCTTGGGTCCGTTCCCGGTGGAAGCGGTCATTAACCCCGTGGCCTACCGGTTGACGTTGCCCCGCTCTCTCAGGATCCACCCCGTCTTCCATCGGTCCCTCCTTGTTCCCGAACGTCCTGCCTGTCCGCTCCGCCCTCCCGCTCCGCCTCAGCCTGTGATCCGCACTCCCGCTGACCCACCCGAATACGAAGTTGCCAGTATTCGGGATTCCCGCTGGATGAAGGGCCGGTTCCAGTACTTCATTGAGTGGAAGGGGTACGGCCCTGAAGACTTCACATGGGAGGATGCGACCGCCATGCATGCTCCGGATCTGGTCCGGGCCTTCCACGCTCAATTCCCGTCCCGGCCGCATCCGGACCGACAGACCCGGGGGAAGGGCCCTGCGGTGAGGGATAGTGTTGTGCCTTGGCCGCGTCCGGCGCCGAGTCTGGAGGATCCGGAGGACGCGGAGCCGCTCATGGTGCAGCAGTACCAGCCTATGTGCCTGGCACCAGAGACGGCTGGTGATGAGGACTCGGTGCCAGAGCAGGACGATCTCCCAGGACCTTCTGCACCTGCGCAGCAGAGTTCTTCATCAGGAGATGAAGAACTCATGCTGAATGCCAGAGCACGCAGAGCAGCCAGAAGACAGGACTGGCTGAGTAAGCGTCGGTCCAATAGGAGGAAGCAGTGAGGGCTAATTGGGCCACGCCCTTCAGTGGCTATATTAGGCCATGGTAATTAGTGCTCATTGCTGAGAACAACAATTCACTGACCGCAGCATATCCAGAGTTTTGTTTCTACGTCTGTTTGGGAATCTTATCACCAGCTTCTGCCAGCTTTATTCCGGGAAGCCAGCCAAGTTGTTCAGATAAGAATTAATGAGTCTTGCTTTGAACTTTTGTCTGTGTGCTATTTAACCCTCACGTAACCCAAAGAACCTTATTCCTGAAGACTTTCCGTTTGTGTTGTTTTGGACTTCTAAACCCTCTGAGTTTTACTAAGAAACTTTATTAGTAAAAGGAACCTTTTTGTTTGCCTCCCAACGACTGTGTGTGTGTGTTTCTGGGGGGTTGCGGTGCTGGGTCACAACAGCTATAGAGCACTGCACACCAGAACAACTAGACACAAGAACAGTTTTTCCCCGAATGCCATCACTCTGCTAAACAAATAATTCCCTCAACACTGTCAAACTATTTACTAAGTCTGCACTACTATTAATTTTCTCATTGTTCCCATCACCCATCTCCTCCCACTAATGACTGTATGATTATAACTTCGTTGCTTGTATCCTTACAATTTATATTGACTGGTTCCTAATATGATTTGATTGCTTATTTGTACCCGGACTATCATTAAGTGTTGTACCTTATGATTCTTGATGAACATATCTTTTCTTTTATGTACACTGAGAGCATATTCACCAAGACAAATTCCTTGTGTGTCCAATCACACTTGGCCAATAAAGAATTCTATTCTATTCTATTCTATTCTATTCTATTCTATTCTATTCTATTCTATTCTATTCTATTCTATTCTATTTTTAGTTGCTGTTGCCCCACTCTAATATCACTTAGCAAATAGCATCTGCCCAGAATCGCAGACTCTTCTAGGCACTTGTGTGTGCATTATAATGTAACTATACCAAATGCTAAAAGATACAGATGTTTTAACACAAATGGAGATGACAATTTAATGAAAAGAAGGACTAGGGGAGACATGATAGCAGTGTTCCAATATCTCAGGGGTTGCCACAAAGAAGAGGGAGTCAAACTATTCTCCAAGGCACCTGGGGGTAGAACAAGAAGCAATGGGTGAAAACTAAACAAGGAAAAAAGCAACTTAGAACTAAGGAGAAATTTCCTGACAGTTAGAACAATAAATCAGTGGAACAGCTTGCCTCCAGAACTTGTGAATGCTCCAACATTAGACATTGTATAACCATCTGTCTGAAGTAGTGTAGGGTTTCCTGCATAAGCAGGGGGTTGGACTAGAAGACCTCCAAGGTCCCTTCCAACTCTGTTATTATTATTATTATTATTATTATTATTATTATTATTATTATTATTATTATTATTATTATTATTATTATTATTATTATTATTATTATTATTATTATTATTATTATTATTATTATTATTATTATTATTATTATTATTATTACAAATTGAATTTACACCAAGAGTTTATGCTTAAATTAATCTGCATCAGACACTACTTCTTTCAGGGGCAAAACCCACTTTACTTTTAAAGCACTGTGTGGATTTTTCAATGAAAACTTTACTTTAAGACATTTCTTTAAGTAACCAAATTAATCCTTGTACAGCACCACTTGTTTCGCAGACACACTATCTTATTACAATAAGCTTATATGTTAAATAAAAAAATAAAATACAAAAGAACACCAAATTAAAAAAGGTATGGCTTTTAATTCTTCAAATAATTTGGCTGTTTACCTAGGAACTTCCAATGTTTTACAATGGAGAAGAGTCCAATGATGCTATTTAAACAAGTCCACCACAAATGAAGGGTATATTTGGTATACAGCCACACAATAGTTGTTAGTTTTTGCTTTCTTGGACAGCAAGAATGTCAGAGCTTCAGGTTTTTTCATACAACCTGCGGATCAACCCCATATCCACCACAAATTGTTTGGCCCATTGGCATACCAGTGGTGACCAAATGAATGATTTAAGCGGACATTAAAATGAAAGTTTAACAGACCAAAAGAAAAACTTTGGAGTCACAAAGCTCACTTCAGCATTTTCACATCAGACATAAAACTGTGTATGTGTCCAAAATTCGCTTTTATGTCCCAACAGCATTTTTCTCTTTCCAGTCCTGCATTCCCATTGCTACATTTTGTCTGAAGAGAAAGTTAACTCTGGCACTGAACAAAGACCTTTTGATAGCCTCCAAAGCCATCACTGCCAAGTGATTCTTGTATGTCTCACTGCATTACAAGAGGAACTGTACTACCATTGTGTGTTCTTCGTGATGCTACAACCTGCATGGTTTGGCTAGAAATAGAAAATATACACAACAAAAGAAAGTCATTCCATTTTCTGAAAGGTCCCTTCATTTGCATGTTGACAGACATAACATGAGTGCTGAGTAGATGCTGGCATAGCTTCAAAGCCAAAGTGAGTAGTGAGGTCTCAACATTCCTTCACTTTTTATTCCTTTTAATTGGTTTTAATGTTTTAACAGAAGTAAAAACAGCAAGCAAATATAGGACTCAATAAAAATCTAGAAGGAAGGAAGGAACACCTATTCACAATGGAGCACAAGTCTTAAATAACAATTTGGCCTTGACCAGATGGAATCATATTGAACAGACTTTCCATGGCATCAATACGAAGTCAGTTCATAAATAGAAAATGGGCATATGTTTTCAATTCAAAAATTTAAAGCAGGTATACTAGATATTTCCATCAGAGTAAAACAATCTTCTTAGCGGCTGCCCATGCGTGATAAATCTGAAATTCTTCAACCTTCAATAAGGTTTCAAGTTTTTTCAGGATTTAGCTTAACATTGTATCTTAACCCTTATTTCTCTTACCAAAACTCTGTTAAATCAAAATGATGTCAAGATAGGTCTCAGTATTTCAGTCTTCTATAAACTATAACATAGACTCTAATAATTATTTGTAATATTACTGTCATCAAAAGTAGAGCAAGCATGAAGCACTATACAATTGGACATTGAGCCATTGCTATAACAGGGTTCCCAAATTGTAATTTTGAACCTTAGCATCAGGGTAGAAATTAGGTGGCTAACAGCATTTTCTGCCAATGCCCAGCCATAGTTGTAATAATGTAAAATCGGATCTTACTACCATATCAGAGTAACAATGACTCTGGAAGGTGCTATAAGACAACAGTGAGGATCCTGTCTAACATAATGCTAAGCTCCAAAACTTATTTATTCAGGCCAGTTATAAATCTAGCTGCTGCCTTCACATAACATACTAACTGCAGTTAGTATTAACCTTAAGTCCTCCCTGAGTCCTACGGGAGTTGGGCGGCATATAAAAATGACCAAATAAATAAATAAAAATAAATTAAGCATGTTGTACGAACATAACCAATAATTAACTGATCAAAGTTGATCTGGAAAAATTTTAAACTGCCGAACTGGAATGTATTGATTTTATAGAATTTATTTGACAGAACACATAGCCATCTTCAGATATTACTGAAAATGATGGCTATGTGTATGAGTGAGGCTTATTTGAAGCTCCAGTTCCAAAATAATTCACATCAGCATTCCCCCACTCACCAGGCCTCCAAGCCTATAGCAAAGATTTTGACAGGGAGGAGGGGCCTTTGCATGGACATGTCCTAGCTGTTCTTGTACAGACACCTTCCTTACAGAAATTCATACTATATACAGGATGCTGAAGGGGGAGGCTGCATGAAATGCAAGATGTAATATAGTACAGTCATTTATTTATGTCTCCCTTAGGTAAATCAAAGCCATCCCTAAAGGCCTGAATAGGAGCAGTCTAATAACATAGCCTTCTGAATTCCTGAATGTATCTATCACAGACATACAAATTTCATTCCAAGTGAAATCAGAAATAGACATGGCTTCACAGCCTTAGTAAGACCACACTTGGAATGAAATATAAGGATAATGCCAGTTAAAATATTGGTCTAGGAGTAAGAAAGAAACCAGTCGAAGTCTTTACTCAACTATGACATTCACCAGGTGACTTTTCCTTAATCCAGATTACCTCAGATATTTGTTATAGAACTTGGGTTAAACTAAAGGAGATTCTTTCTACAGTATCTTAAGGTCTATTTAGACCAAGGGGAAAATATAAATGTAATGACTCAAAAAAGATATGTACCCCACGTCGAGATTGACCAAATTTCTTATTCTGTAAATTTTGAGGGGTGTGAGGACAGACCAGAGAACTGACATTTCCAAAAAGACCTATGCCAACCACAACAGTATCAAAGTTGTTATGAGTTATGCCACAGTCTCTTCCAGCATTTGCAAATGAATGCAGATCATCTCTCTTTTTCTTAATGTGCATCACGTTAATTTCTAAGGGACAAAGTCTGTCCCTTAGATAAATCAAAGCCATTTCTAAAAGCCAATGGACTTTTCCATAGATTCTCAGAATTTAATTCTGCTTCATACAGAAGAGTGATACGTTATCTCAGTGGTAGGATGCAGGATCTACCAGAATTCCCCAGCCACCAATGAAAACTTAAAGTCCATAAGTCTTGAAGTTGCCAAGGTTGGACACCCCTAATGTAAGTACTGAAACAAAATATGCCCCTGCTGCATAAGTTTTCAAACAGGTGAAGAAGATGCCACAGAAAGAACAGTATCCACTTTCTTTCTGAAACCTTATTGAATCTTATCATGGTTTGTACACTACAAAAGAGCAGTTTTGCACTCCCAATGAAAGGGAATAAATATCTGCTACAGCACCTAGCAGATACTGTAAGATAGGAAAAATGGCCTGACTTTTTGTGATGTTAGTTTTAGTCCCTTAGATTGAAATGTACTTAGTATGCATTGCACTTAACCAGAAAATTATGATGAGGAATTAAATAAGTGATTATGATCTCATAATTTATAAATCAATTCCACTCTTTATTAGAAATCCTTCAGAAAAATACAGATAATTAGGCTGATATATACTAACTCATGCATATCAAATATCTTGGGCAAGGAGGTTAATTGAAGCTCTTTCTTCATCATTGTAAATGTCTTCAAACTGCTTTGACTGGGTCAAGTGGAAACAAAAAGAGGTACATTCTAATAAATGCTCTGAACAAATTAATGGCAAAAAGAAAACACTAATCAGAATAATATATTTCTTTGCATACCTATAGGTTAGTAAAATATTTTTTTAATGACCAGTTTTTTTAAGTAGTTTAGACCCATACATTTGAACTATCCAGATAAGTAGCAAGAATTCTCTTTTCAGTAATGTTTAAAACAAGTTAAGCAATGATTAAGCTGCTTAGCTACATTCTTAAAATAAGAATATATATCTTTTTCTCCATATTGTTTTTGTTCATCCCTGAAATGAAGAAAGGGTCTATCTTTTTTCTTCCTTCTCTCTCCTCAAAAGATTATATTCACCTACTCTGGTTTATTTGAACACACAATGTAAATTGCAGAAACAAAAACACCAAAAATAAAGCAAAATAATTATAACTAAAATCGCAACCAAAATTGAAATGAGTTATTAAAATAGAAAGCAATCTTGCACTAAATCAGATCAGTGGTTCATTGAATGATAGCAGATTCCTAGAAAATGAATGGGCAATCTTTTTTCTGAATTCACATGAATAGAAGCAAGTGATGATGAACACTCACTCTGTCAAAGACCTTGGAGTACTCATATCTAATGACCTAAGTGCCAGAGCCCACTGTAACAACATTGCGAAAAAGGCACTAAGAGTTGTTAATCTAATCTTGCGTAGCTTCTTCTCTGGCAACATTACATTGCTAACCAGAGCATACAAAACATTTGCTAGACCAATTCTTGAATACAGCTCACCTGTCTGGAACCCGCACTGCATATCTGACATTAATACAATCGAGAGCATCCAAAAATATTTCAGAAGAGTCCTCCACTCCTCTGCTCGCAACAGAATACCTTATTCCACCAGACTTGAAACTTTGGGCTTAGAACTTTGTCACCTTCGATCTGACTTAAATGTAGTTCATAAAATCATCTACCACAATGACCTACCTGTCAATGATTACTTCAGCTTCAACCACAACAATACACGAGCACACAATAGATTCAAACTTAATATAAACCGCTCCAACCTCGACTGCAGAAAATGCAGACTGCAGACTGCAGCAAGAGTGATCAATGCCTGGAATGCACTACCTGACTCTGTGGTTTCTTCCCCAAAACCCAAAAACTTTAACCTTAGACTGTCTACAGTTGACCTCACCCCATTCCTAAGAGGTCTGTAAGGGGCGTGCATAAGCGCACCATTGTGCCTATCGTCCCTGTCCTACTGTCCTATTGCCTAATTTACCTGTACCTACTTTGCTAATGTTTATGTTTATACCAATACCTACTATCTTGTACATTTGACAAATAAATAAATAAATAAATAAATAAATAAATAAATAAATAAATAAATAAATAAATAAATAAATAAATAAATAAAGGAACAATAGCAAGCAAGCCTAGGAGATGCCACACATCATATGCTCATATATCACACATCTTCCTTCCTCCTCTTCAGCAATCAAAATCAACATTGCTATTTTCTTACTTTTACTAGGGGTTGAAAAACTATAGCCTGCAAAGTTCACTTGAAGTTTGGGGGGGAAGAGGTATTGGACTCTGTCCCACTCACCCCTCCAATGTCTCTGCACTTAGCTGGTCAACTAAGCTGGTGAAAATGGACAGGATCTCACATGGATCTGCCAATTTTAAGAGAAGAGCCACACATTTCACTAGGCTTTAATGCAGGGATGTCTAACCTTGCAAACTTTAAGGCTTGTGGACTTCAGTTCCCAGAATCCTCCAGCCAGCCATGCACTCTACCTTAAAGCATTAGAGATCTCAGGGTTGGAAATCTAGGACTTTTGAGTGCAAGAAATAGATTTTGTTCCTTTTGGATCCAGCACATAATATAAGTGGTTTGGTAGGCAACTCTCTTAGACTTAAATGTGCAGGATTTTATTTTACGCAAACAAAAGCACATTAAATCATTCCTCCCAAATTTTTCTCAATCTTTGTGTGTCCATTTGCAAAGATGTTTCCAACTTTTATCTCCTGGGACCAAAAAGTTGCCTTCCGTCTCTGTTTTGTATAGTTATTACAACTGACCACAGCAACACTCCTTGGACTAGCTACTATTTCACTGGATGATCTGGAAGCTTTCTTTAGCCAAAGCATCTGCCGTCTTTTAGCTTCAATTCCTCTTTGAAACATACTTATTAAATAAGAACCTTTGAATGAAAATAGAGCCTTCTTTTCTGTTGTAGTTTTCTTTCCTTTGGTTTTGGGAACCATCTGATTTCTGTGAACATGAATTACTCAATTCAAAGGCTGGTAGAATAGGTCCTCCCCAGGCTGACAACTGCTAACTGTCCGATCCTTTAGAAAGCCTGCAATGCTTTTTTTCAGATGCAGACAATTTAAAGCACAATGCCTCCATTTTTCTCCTGTAGAAACAGTAATTAGCTGCTGCAGGAATCTTGTGATGTCATAAGGGATTATAATGTTATGGGAGGAGCAAGCAGCAGGACCACAAAAGGACCACAAAAGGGTTCAAAGGATACTATTTTTATGCAAATATTCCACAGTACATAAAAGGAAAAAGTTGAAAACAAAAAAGAGAAGCAGAAGCTATTGGACTAAGAAGACTTATGTGTTGGTGTGTACATACGTACGTATATACGTATGTATATTCTGTTTATCCAATCATGGTAAGAATTGCCCACTCTTTATGCAGCTTCTCATTATAGAACCAAATAGAGAAAAAGCCAAGTAAAATCAAACAGTTGCTTGTTTATGAACAAAAATAATAATAATTCTACTTAACTAAGGAATTTCATTTGAAACCTCCTTACTTTTCAAAGAAATCATTCTCAAAAATGCTTTGTTGTCGAATGTGTTCATTAAGTTTCACATAATAAAAATAATACCATGTTTCCCCGAAAATAAGACCCTGTCTTATATTTTTTTTGAACCCTGAAATAAGTGCTTAGCATTATTACCATGCACTCAAAAGCCCGATTGGGCTTATTATCAGGGGGTGTCTTATTTTGGGGGAAACAGGGTAGTTGTGCATGCATGCATCCAGAGAAATAAATAGCCGGTGACCCTCCAAGGGGTGTGAATGAAGAATCTTTCAAAATTGCTCTCGAATTCTAAGTTTAGGCATGAGAGAAGAACAAAACTGTTAAATGAATGTGAATGTAATCGCACTGGCTGAATTACATTATTTTTTGTCCCGTTCCACCCATGTTTTCTTATGGCCCTTGGCATTTCACTAAAAGGCCACAGATGGACATAAGTTATGCCTGATGCATATACAATGATACTGGAGCTTTAATTTATATTCCTCAGAAGAAATTATGAAATCTAACATTAGAGTCTCAAGTTCAGCTCTTTAAATATTCTGAATTTGAATAAAGCATAAAGACAAGAAAGGACAGCACTGATCAGCCTAGATATTTGACCTATTGAAACAGGATATGCTTTGAAATAATGTACTTTTTAACACTTTTATAATGTTATATAATCATCATGAAGAAAATCAAGGTGGTCACTAGGAAATGGCTTGGTGGCACATAATCAAATCAAATGGACCATGATATGAAATAGAATTGAAGTGGCTGGAGAGATGTAAATGCCTTTCTGCCATTATATAGGGATAACTTCCTAACCATTCCAACTTTGTAGATATTTCTGAAGAAAAATTACTTTTCTGTCGAAAACCTGTTCAGGCAGTGTTACCACATCAATGCAAGAGGAGAAAAGTAGTCAAGCGTACCTTGATTTTATTTTGGATGGGGGCTGCCAACTAAGGAGTTAATTCAAGATCTTCTTTTTTTCCTATTCTTTCTTTTTCTTTTTTTCCCTTTTTCTTTTCTTTTTTTTTTTTGCAGAGACTATTTGTCAAAGCCAAGAAGTAGAAACTTGTTTGGAATGGCCTGTCAGAATCTGACTGACAGCTAAAGTTTTCGGAAGCATAACCCATAATCCTATTTTCATTGGAGAGAGTTCATTGTCATAAATGCTTCGCTGTCTCCTCTTAGCTTTGACAAAAAATAGTGCTTCTTTCAAGGAAGGATGCCCATGCATCTTCTGCCAAAGGCATTTATGTTCAGACACGATTGATAAATGGGCTACTGTTCACAAATTATCTAGCAGAATCTCTCTTCAAAAACACCTGTATATTTTAATGCAGTCAGAATTTACTGCTTGTCAGGAAGGTGCAGGTATAGCCATGTTTTGTCAATCATAGCCCCAAACCTTTTACTTCAGGTGTTTTTTGTACTGCCTAGAGACATCTGACAACTCATAAAACCTAGAAAAGAATTTGTTTGTGGGGGAGGAATGGCGGAAAAGAAAAGGTGACCGAAAATTGTTTATAATTAATCAATAAGACAATATAGCTTCTGTCATGTTAAGACGTGAAGATTTGACACCTTTCAAATGCTTAATGTTGGAGAGTAATGTATTTGCCACAGGTTGGTGCTTCTTAATTTTCTTTTGAGGTTCCATAATTATGCCAGTGGGGATTATAGGTGAATTGCTGTAGTATATCATTTTTGATGACATCTAGAATCAATGACCACCAAACTCAAAAGATTAGATAGCATGGAATGGAGTAGATTATATTTCTCAAATATAAATATTTATTTGCTTTGCCGACAAATATATATAAAACATTACATTAATAACATTTACTGCCTCTTCTAAACCTGATTTGGACAACTTTTTTTTCCTTCCAAATTTGAGTTAATGCACCTAGATTTCTAGTGACTTAGTCAAGTAAATTAGAATTAGTCTACTCCATATTGACATGTTCCCCTATATTTTTATTCCATCCCTTCATTAACTTCTATTTTCTATTAATCCTTTTTAAATCTATTTTTATTTTATTCAAAAAAAAGTTACAATACAAAACACCAAAAATTTTTTAAAGAAACAAAGAAAAAACAAAGCAAATAAGACATTTAAAAAGTGCATTAAAAAGATTAATGCATATACACATATTGTCCCCCCTAGTTAAATGCTGATTATTACAAGAATATTGGTTTCCTACCCCTTGAGAAACAGGCATAAAGAATTTTAATTAACTAAACTACTAATTCTATTTGCAAGTTGTTAACTTGTTTTGAATATAGCAATAGCAATAGTACTTAGACCAGGGGTCTGCAACCTTAAACATTCAAAGAGCCATTTGGACCCGTTTCCCACAAAAAAGAAAACACTGGGAGCCACAAAACCTGGGTGGGCGTGGCCAACTCAACATCACTCCCACCCAGTCACATGACCCCCCCAGCCACGCCTACCCAGGTTTTGTGGTTCCGGGTGTTTTCTGTGGGAAATATAAAGTCCAGCAGGTTGTAAAAAACAAATCAGCATTTAGCCAACTGGTCAACTTTCAAAGATAAAAAGCAAGGTAAAACAGAGGATTTAAAACGTGAAGTTAAAACCCAGGCATGCTTAACAAAGTGAAGTGATGAGAAGAAGATGAGAGGGAGATGTATGTGGCTTTTTGACCACTCCCAGAGGGAACTGGAATCTTAAAGACTTCCCTTCCTAGATGGGTCCATGCCTATCCGAAAGCTGTCTTGGGTCATTCCTAAGTGCTCCCATTCAAATCTGGAGAAGTACTGCCAAAAAAAAACAACTTTGGCAGCAAAATCAGCATATCATTGGCAGGAACAAAAAGTTCCCTTATCATTCAGTAGCCAGCTTGGGAAGAGTAACAATTGTCTATTAATCCTTACTCATATTTCACTAATTTTTTATTATTATATTTTTATTAAGCGTGTTGGAGGAAAAGAGAAAGAAAGAGAAACAAAGGCAAAACAAAAAAACAAGACATAAAGTGAATAAACAAGGAACTTGCAACCATCAAAGAGTTAGGTTACAGTTTTCAATATTTCATTTATTAGTTGTATATAACTGACTGCATTATATTATTTTAAAAAATACAAATAGTTATTAAAATCCACATGATAGATGAATATCAAAAGCAGTAATCAGCACACTATAAATCATAAAATGAGATTATGAATTATAGTAATTTCTGAGAAGTTGAAAATCTGCCTTCATTGTAACAGTTCATTAAAAACAAGAAAATTAAGATTTTATGTGTAGCAAATATAGAATTTTGGAAGTGATACAAGCTCATATATGGAATTATAACTTTAAAATGTTTTCCAAATTAAGTTATATTTTGTATCAGATTTACTTTTCAAATGTAAAGTTATTTGCATCAAGATCTACTCCCACAATTTAATTAGCTATTCTTCTGCAGAAGGAGCTGTGCATACTTTTTAATCATATGTGTAGACTATTATTCCAGAAGTTATGTATAATTCTAGTTTGGTATACTTCTGGGAATGTAAGATTTAGTAATATCTAATGTAAAAATAACAGGTTGGAAAGGAAATTTTTGAGTCATTTTCTGTCATTTTTCCTCTCAAAAGCACAATGAAATATCATCTGCTTAAAGTAGGAAGTGTTGGATACAATTAACCTACCAGCAATTCCAACACCTAATCAAATCAAATACATGTTAAAACCAATATGCATTTCCCCCATGCTATCCACACCATCTGTAGATCAAAAATTCTTTCAACTTGGTGGTCCCATATGCTTGTTAGTCTGGTGCTGAGTCAACACTTCAGTCAATCTCAGCTCAGCTCAAATTAACCAGTAGCCAAGTGCCAAGAACACCACCGCTCAACTCTCATTCTCCAGGCTTCAATTTATTAGTTGCTAATTTAACGCCCTTTCTGGGCAAACAACTTCCCTCCCCCCCTTCATAAAAGAGAAGCAAAAACATTTCCGGCATTCTCCATGTGCATGCTCACAGGCAAAAATGAGCCAAGAGGCATGCCTTTGTCTGCACCTCCTCTTTCTTTGGTAGTTTGCAAAACATTCCTCCAGATAAGTCAGCTATCAGGATAAGGATTGCTTTTTAAAAAAGATCAGTAGCAAATAAGGGTGTGCAAACTTCAAAAATAATTCCAAATAAGCGTTTTGGGTCTAGCACCCATGTCAGTTCAACCATGTTCATGCTATTCATTAAAACTGTCCCTTTTTTCAGTCTTTTGCATTTGTCTTAGAAGAAGATGCAACTGCTTTAAGTACTCCAGTCTTGAGGGGGAATTTTAAAGCAGCAGCATCTTTTGTTCAGGCTCGCATTAAAGCCAGATTGCTTTAATTAATAGCACAAGATGCTGTTGAAAGCTTTTCTAAGCAGAGAACATGATCTGGGAGGCAATCTCTCCAATAAAAAATACATACAGTATTCCAAAACAAGGAAGATCTCACTGAAATGAAAGAAAGGAAACACATATATCATATAACATATATAAACACATTATCCATACATATATCAATACATATAGCTTAAAAATATCAATAACATATATGGTTATACAATTCTATCTAATCAATTGTAATTTAATATTCTAATATGCACCTGTATCGTGTTATTTGTTTACCAGTCTGAATTTCTGTTTTACCTTTCCACTCCCCTCTCACAACTCCATCTCTTCCAACAATCTTCTTACCCTTCTCTCCCCCTACCTTACAACTGTCTCTCCACCCCTTTCTCCTCTTCCCTACTACTTCCTCTTTTCCCTCTAAAAACCCTTCATTGAGTGATTTTGATTCTAATTATTAACAGACTGATAATATATTACTATGTATTTATCGCCTATCAGTGTCCCTTCTATCTTTTGTATATTTTCATATCTTATCCATAACCATTATCCTTTGTTTTAAATATATGCTTCAACATTACTGTTACCTCTTTAGAATCTAATTTTGTCATCTGGGTTCTCCCCTTTATTCTTCAATTCCTTACCTTGTTAATTTCAATAATCATTCTATCTTAATTTCTAACTATATTCACTTTCTATCCAGTTATAAAATTTCATCCAAACATTATAATATTCTGAGTCTTTCTTGTCTTTAATTTTCATTGTCAGTCTATTCATCTCGGCACATTCCAAAATTTTCTTGAGTGTATCTTCTTCAGATGGGAACTTAGTTCCTTTCCATTTTTGCGCAAATGCAATTCTAGCTGCAGTTATCACATGTATAATTAAATAGGTATCTTCCTTGTTAAATTTCTCTGATATGACTCCTAACAAAAATGTTTTTGGTTTCAACTCTATCTTTTGTTTCAGCACTTTTTCTATCCATATCTGAATTCAAGTCCAATAATCTTTTGCCTCTGCACATGTCCACCACATATGATAAAAAGAACCTGGTGTTGGTTGACATTCCCAACATTTCATAGTCTTATTCTTAAACATTTTTGCAATTCTTTCTGGTGACATGAAGCACTGGTTTTCTGAGGTTGAAGATTAGCAGAATTTTGCCTGTAATTCTCATCTTATTCTCACCCATCCATTTCACCTAATAAAATATTTCTTCCCCCCCTTTGGAATTTATACAAAAAGTTGCATAGTTTATCTCAAATTTGATTTCTGGTTCACTGAAGCATGCCATGTAACTATTGTCAACCTATGGATATGTACTTATGTTAAGCACGCACAAGAACTAGATAATACTAATTCTAAGCTTTCTGACATATTTCAGCCCTTTAATTCCTAATTAAATCCACACTTTCACCACATACATCATCTCCTCTCCACTTTCATTTAGATTTATTACAACCCCTTCTTTCTCTTAATTTCACCGTGTGGAGGAATATGGAGAGGGCCTTGAATAAATTATCCAACACCAGCTTAGCCCTTAGAGGCAGGAGGAAGTGAAGAAGACAAGATTGCTCTGTTTTGATTCTCTTGGTATCAGAGGGAAACAAGAAATCCCTTTCAAGATTCCGATATTATCACCTAAAATAGTAGTGTTGCAGTTATCCTTGGGTCTCCTGATCTCAAAGGACATGAAATAGCAATAGCACTTAGCAATAGCACTTAGACTTATATACCGCTCCACAGTGCTTTACAGCCCTAAGTGGTTTACAGAGTCAGCATATTGCCTCCAACGATCTGGGTCCGCATTTTACCCACCTCGGAAGGATGGAAGGATGAGTCAACCTTGAGCCTGGTGAGATTTGAACTGCCAAATTGCAGGCAGACGGCAGTCAGCAGAAGTAGCCTGCAGTACTGCATTCTAACCACTGCACCACCATGGCTCTTAATAAGTCACCAAGTAGGACTGCCATGGTAGTCTAGGATGGCAAAAAATAAGGAGACCAGTAGCACCTCTTCCAACTTACACATTTATTCAAAAGCATAAGCTTTCATCAATTGCAGCTCACTTCATCAGATGCATAGAATGTAAATCACTAGTGAGAAAATAAATGGGCTAAGACACATGCAATGGTAAGTCCTTGATGGAAGAAAGTTCTATTTAGCTAGGAGTGGGCAACCTTCTACTGGCCATCGAACATGCAGGGTGGACACTTTTGGATACAGATGGGACTTTCTTGTTTTGCTTTGTATTTGACTCCAATATTCTTTTTTTAAAAAAAATAATAATTTTTATTTGGTATATAAACATTAAAAATGACAAACATACATTGAACACGACACTATATGTACTTACATGTACATATATATATATATATATATAAACTTTTACGGTAAACGTCTTGACCTTGTCCTTTTATTTATATATTTCTATACAACTATATCTATCTATATATATATAATATTTCTCTTCTCATTTTTATCTACTTATAAGTTATTTATAAATTAATGAATACATACATATATTTATAATACTTATACCTATCTATTATTCTATTGGTTGGTAGATTATCCATTATAACTTATCTATCTGTCTAAACATTTCTATGTTTCTTTTTTTCCGTTTCTTTTTTCTAGCCAATTATAAAAGAGGTTCCAAGTTTCAAAGAATTCTGGATTTTTTTTCTGCTTCAGTTCTAGTGTTAATTTGTCCAATTCTGCACATTCTAAGATTTTTTTAATTATTATATTTTCTGCTGGTACATCACCTTGTTTCCAGTACTGCGCTAGTGCTATTCTTGCTGCTGTTAGTACATGGGTTATAATATACCGGTGTTTCTTTTCTATATTTTGCTCCAACATCCCTAACAAGAAGGTTTCAGGTGTGAAATTTATTTTTAATTTGGTTATTTCTTGGAGCC
Source organism: Diadophis punctatus similis (assembly GCA_023053685.1). NCBI lineage: Eukaryota > Metazoa > Chordata > Lepidosauria > Squamata > Dipsadidae > Diadophis > Diadophis punctatus. The sequence goes on from JALIGW010000013.1 coordinate 10,103,278, forward strand.
AGGCGTGTATTGTTTGCCAGAAGTTTTTAATTTTGACTCCAATATTCTTACATGATACTTACTATGATTTTTCTATCTCCAAATGAAAAAGTATGCTAACAGATTTAACAATTCTTGTCACGGAGGGGTTCTGGGTGGGGGGGTGGATATAAGGAGCTGCAGGCTGTCCTCTCCAAAGTTAGAAGTATTAGAACTGTTGCCATAAAATGGGATTAGGAATCAGAAAGCTGACAGAACTACTGTAATTTCTAGTTTCTTAAAACTGAACTCCAGTTGTTTGAAATATGCCTAAGAAAGCCAATGCCACTTTCTTATAATTAAACCAGTTTTGGAAAAGAAAGATGAATTGGAAACTTGAGAGAAGTTGGCAGAAGTCTTTTCTCCCTACCTAAATAAAATTACAAACATGACTAAGAACTAAAAGATTTCCCGGAGCTAAAATTGTCAAAATGCAAAACCAAAAAGCGATAACAAAAGCCGGACGACTAGCCTTGGGCACAGAAGTCAATGCAGATGCCAAAACTGACTATATGATATTGAAAGACAAATTGAATCCTTGGGTTTTAAATCTCCAATCTGGATTTTCCCCTAGATTTCCAAGGGATGTTCCAGACTGGTTAATGTATGACTTGGAAAATAAAAATACATATGTTAAAATAACTAGATGTACTTCTCATGTTGCAAGAAAGATTATCTGAGACATTTAGAAGGAGGAGAAATAAGTAATCTGTTATTATTCCAGTGTTCCCTTGTAGATATTGGAACAAAATGTAAGATGATATATTCAGAGTGTGCAAATCACATAGCAAGTATCCACAAAAAGCAATATTTGGGTTTTCTATTTGGAAACTCTGGCATGTTAGAAAAATTCTTTCCAACTTATGAGTGCTTTGCTTTGTTGATATAATTTATATACCATTCTTCCTCCAGGAATGAGTGGCAGTGTACAGTATGTAGCATTCCTTTTTTTCCACAGCAACAGCCAGCTGTGTTAACCTGGACTGAAAATTAGTATCTTGCCCAAAGGCACCCAGTGCACTTCCATGGTGATGATTTATTTTATTTCATCTGGTGTAGCAAAATGTAGCATAGTGCGTGAAAGTCACAGGAACAACATAAGGTAGTCTTCGACTTATGACCACAATTGAGCCCAAAATTTCTGTTGTTAAGTGAGAATTTGTTAAGTGAGTATTGGCCCATTTTACAACCTTTCTTGCCAGAGTTGTTAAGTGAATCATTGCAGTTGATAAATTAGTATCACAGTCGTTAAGTGAATCTGGTTTCTCTCTTGACTTTGCTTGTGGAAGGTCACAAAAGGTGGTCACATGACCCTGGGACACAGCAATGGTCATAAATATGAACCAGTTGCCAAGAGTCTGAATTTTGATCACATGATCATGGGCATCAGTGGTCGGATTCAAATTTTTTTACTTCCGGTTCTGTGGGCATGGCTTGGTGGGCGTGGTGTGGCTTGGTGGGTGTGGTGTGGCGGGCATGGCTTGGTGGGCATGGCAGGGGAAGGATACTGCAAAATCTCCATTCCCTCCCCACTCCAGGGGAAGGTTACTACAAAATCCCCATTTCCTCCCCATCAGCTGGGACTTGGGAGACGGAGAATAGATGGGGACAGGGCCAGTCAGAGGTGGTATTTACCGGTTCTCCAAACTACTCAAAATTTCTGCTACCGGTTCTCCAGAACTGGTCAGAACCTGCTGAAACCCACCTCTGATGGGGATGCTGCAAAGGTTGTGACTGTGAAAAACAGTCGTAAATCACATTTTTCAGTGCCGTTGTAACTTTGAATGGCCACTAAATGAACTGTTGCAAGTCGAGGACTACCTGTATAAAAATATGTATCAAAATATAAAACACCAGAGCAGTGAATTATTTTCAAAACACACAGTACAAGTGATGAATAAAATGATGACTAAAATTAAATCATGTGTGAGCAGTTATTGGGGCGCAATGTAGGCTAGTTTCCTCATGGTGTACCCCAGGCAACCTGACTCTTCACAGTTAAATAGTCTACACATTCTGACTCCTGAACCTCACAAGGATCTCCCAAGGAGAAGCAGCAGCATGAATATCAAAAATGAAAAGAACGATTCTTTTCAGAACCAACTGACAAAAGACATAAGGGATGTCCTGAAAATTGTACAACTTAATATGGGAGGTATGAGCAGGGCTAAAGATGACTATTTACTTAGGCTTATGAATGCTGGCTGATGGTGAAGGGCTCCCAGTTTTAGCCACCACACCAACTGAGTCATATAGTTTAAGGTTCCACGCATCTAAAAACAGAGTGCAAATGTTGCAAGTTTTAAAAAATCTATCATAGCTTGGAAGGATTGAATCAACATCTCCTTCTTTAATTTGGAGACAAACCTAATCTTATTTAACATTAAAGTATACAGCTATCTTTCAAGAGAAAATTGCAAATTATGAGGAGCTATTGAAGGAAGGGGAAAATGAGTTGAAGCAATAGTAAAAATTTATAGCTTCATGAAGCAGGAACTAAATTGGTTACTTGTTTTAATAATTAATGTCACCAACTACCATCTAAGTTATCCATATTTCTCTGTATATTATTTTATTTCATGTTTTGTTGCTGTGCCTATCAGTGAAGTGAAAGTCAGATATCATTTCTTGCTCCGGGAATAAATATATTTTATGAAAGAAGCATAGCATTTCACTTGCTAAAACAGCAGTTTGTCATAGCAGTCAAATTAAATGGCATTATTGACACTCTCTGTGGGTTTTTTTCTTCAAAATAAATGAGATAAATGCCTGATAAAACTTCACAACTACAGACGTAGTTGTGTATAAGCAATATGGGAAAATATGACGTATAAGCAATATGGGAAAGACTATAGGAAAATAAATGCCTATGTTTGACTGCAGCTATGGCTTAAATCATACTGATGACTAGGCACTCAGTGCAACTGATACGCTAGTAAAAAAATATAAATATACAATTCTTTAGTGATTTATTCAGAAGCCAGCAATCTGAAATGGGCTCTTTCTTCCTGTCTCTTCCTGTTTAACCATAGAAGTAACTATTCAAATCAATATAAAACACAATATTTATTCAAATATTCAAAATGTATTTCAAATCAAGATCAATAAAGGTAAACATCTGAACCATTCAGCATTTTACTGATTTACTTACAAGTATTTCCTCTGGTGAAAGGGTCTGCTGTGTTCTTTTTAGGACTATAGGTAGTCCTCAACTTATGACCACAACTGAACCCAAAATTTATGTTGCTAAGTGAAAAACTTGTTAAGTAAGTTTCCCCCCATTTTGCGACCCTTCTTGCCACATTTGTTAAGTGAATCACTGCACTTGTTAAGTTAGTAGCACCGTTGTTAAGCAAATCTCTGGGGGAGGGGGACCAGCAGGGGTGGGGTGGGGGTCTCTGGGGGGGACGAGAGCTGGAACATCTCGGTCATAATGGGAAGAGGCAGATATGGCGGGAGCAGAGGGGTGGGCCGCTCTCGGGGAATAAGACCTCGCTGTTTACAAGCGATCCCTTGTTCCGGCCCCTCCGATCTGGTTCCATCTTGCTCAACCCAGATACCTGGCAACCAGGGTTCTCAGGGCCCTGGGCTCAGAATGCTGCTGCTTAACACCAGGTCAATTATCAACAAAGCCCCCCTGATACGTGATTTAATCACAGAGGAGGGGGCAGACCTGGTTTGTGTAACTGAGACCTGGCTGGGCCAGGAGGGGGGAGTAGCTCTCTCCGAGATATGCCCAGACGGGTTCTCAGTGCAGCATCATTCCCAACCCCAGGGAAGGGAGGGAGGAGTGGCAATAATAACACGTGGAAACCTGCATCCTCGTAGGATCCCTGCCCCGGAGATTGTTGGGTGTGAGACTCTCCTTCTGAAGTTGGACTTAGGGGTACAGGTGGGCCTTCTCTTAACGTACCTGCCTCCCAGCTGCGTAAGTAAGGCCCTGCCTGAGCTGCTCGAGGCAGTAGCCGGCTTGGCAGTTGAGTTCCCTAGGCTCATGGTGCTGGGGGACTTCAACTTGCCTTCTGCTGGTGAAACCTCCGGGATAGCCCAGGAGTTCATGGATTCCATGACAACCATGGACCTGACCCAAGTAATCCAGGGTCCGACTCATGAGGGTGGTCATACGCTCGACCTAGTGTTTCTCTCGGGGCAGTGGAGAGATGATCTGAAGATAAGGGATATAGTCATCACCCCTCTGTCATGGTCAGATTATTTCCTACTGAGGTTGGATTCCGCAGTTGCATTCCTCCCCTGCAGGGAGGCGGGACCGACTAGGTGGTTCCGCCCCAGGCGCCTAATGGAACCAGAAGGATTCCAGAGGGAACTTGGGGAAATACCTGAAACCCTGGTATGCAGTTCGGCTGATTCCCTGGTGGCTGGTTGGAACATCGCAGCATCAGGGGCTTTAGACCGAATTGCGCCTTTGCGACCTCTCCGCGGCAGTGGATCCCGGAAAGCCCCCTGGTTTACTGAGGAGCTCCGGGAGATGAAACGCCAGAAGAGACATCTGGAGCGCCGCTGGAGGTCCAGCAAAACCGACTCCGACCGAACACTATTAAGAATTTACATCAGATCTTATTTAGTGGCGATAAGGGCGGCAAAACGATCCTATTTTTCCGCTCTTATTGCGTCCACAGATTCTCGCCCAGCCGCCTTGTTTAGGGTGACTCGCTCCCTCCTTGCTAAAGGGGGGAGCGAGGAACACTTACAAGGCAGAGCTGAGGAATTCGCTGAGTTTCTGATGGATAAAGTCGCTCGGATTCGGTCAAACCTGGACTCTGGCTGGACAGAGTCCATGGAGTTGACAGGGGCAAGTCTTAGTCCACTGTTGTGGGAGGAGTTTGGGCCTGTTTCTCCTGAGGATGTGGACAGAGCCATGGGGGCGATGGGGGCCTCCACCTGTTTATTGGACCCGTGCCCCTCCTGGCTGGTTTCGGCCGGCAGGGAGGTGACACGCGGCTGGATCCGGGCGGTGGTCATCGCTTCTTTGGAGGAGGGATCCGTACCGCAGTCATTAAAAGCTGCGGTGGTGAGACCCCTCCTGAAGAAGCCTTCCCTGGATCCAGCTGACTTGAAGAACTATCATCCGGTCTCCAACTTGCCTTTTTTAGGGAAAGTTGTGGAGAAGGTGGTGGCCACTCAGCTTATGTGGCTTCTGGATGAAACAGATCATCTAGATTCCTATCAGTCGGGTTTCAGGCGCGGCTACAGTACAGAAACTGCCTTGGTCGCTCTGATGGATGATCTCTGGCGGGCCCGGGATGGGGGAAATTCCTCCATCCTGGTGCTACTTGACCTCTCAGCGGCTTTCGATACCATCGACCATGGTATCCTTCTGCATCGTCTCGGCGAGTTGGGAGTGGGAGGCACTGTTTTATGGTGGTTCTCCTCTTATCTCGCCGATAGGATGCAGTCGGTGTTGGCAGGAGGGCATAGATCCACCCCTAGGCCCCTGTTATGTGGGGTGCCTCAGGGGTCGGTTCTCTCGCCCATCCTGTTTAACATTTACATGAAACCGCTGGGGGAGATCATCCACAGACATGGGGTGTGTTTCCACCAGTACGCTGACGACACCCAGCTGTACATCACCACCCCATCTGACTTCAGTGTGGCAGCCGATGTAATGTGCCGATGCCTGGACGACGTTAGGATCTGGATGGGGAGGAACAGACTCAGACTCAACACCGACAAGACTGAGTGGCTTTGGATATTGCCTCCTAAGGATTATGACAACTATCCCTCCTTGGTCCTCAAGGGAGCGAAACTGACTCTCTCGGATCAGGTCCGCAACTTAGGGGTCCTCCTAGACCCACAGCTAAAATTGGAACACCATCTCACTCCTGTGGCTAGGGGGGCCTTTGCACAGGTCCGCCTGGTGCACCAGTTGCGGCCATACTTGGAGAAGGAGGCTCTACTCACGGTCACTCATGCCCTTGTCACCTCCCGTTTGGACTACTGCAATGCGCTCTACATGGGGCTACCCTTGAAGAGTATCCGGAGACTCCAGTTGGTGCAAAATGCGGCTGCGCGTGCTGTGGTGGGTGTGCCAAGGTACACCCACGTGACACCTATACTCCGCCAGCTGCATTGGTTGCCCATTAGTCTCCGGGTCCAATTCAAGGTGTTGATCATCATCTTTAAAGCCCTTCATGGCTTAGGACCAGGTTATCTCCGGGACCGCATTCTGCCTCATACTTCCCTCCGACCGGTTAGGGCCCACAGAGTTGGCCTCCTCCAGCTCCCGTCAGCCAAGTAATGCCGGCTGGCGGGTCCTAGGGGGAGAGCCTTCTCTGTGGCCGGCCCCGCGCTCTGGAACCAACTCCCTCCAGAGACCCGAACCATCCCCACCCTGCTGGCCTTCCGAAAAGCCGTTAAGACATGGCTCTTCCTGCAGGCAGGGGTTGAGCTTAACTCCATCTGCACTCTCCCCCGGGTATGTCTGGTGGTTGAATGGTTCTTTTATATTGTAATTTTTAATTTTTATATTTTGATTTTAATTGCATTTATTGGTTTTCTTGTATTTTTCCTGTGTTGTAAGCCACCCTGAGTCCCTCGGGAGGGGGGCGGCATATAAGAAACCATGAATAAATAAATAAATAAATAAATAAATAAATAAATCTGGCTTTCCCACTGACTTTGCTTGTCAGAAGGTCACAAAATGTGTTCACATGACCCCAGGACACTGTAACCTTCATAAATATGAACCAATTGCCAAGCATCTGAATTTTGATCACATACCATGGGGAGGCTGCAATGATCATAAGTGTGAAAAATGGTCATGTCACTTTTTTCAGTGCCATTGTAACTTTGAACAGTCACTAAATGAACTGTTTTAAATCGAGGACTACTTATACTCCTTCACCTTTGGTAATCACCTGGTGCTAAGCTTTTACCTGTGGCTCCAAATAGCTGTAACCTGTGCAGTGGCCACACTCCAGTAAATCATCTCTGCAGATGAGCCAAACCAGGTGATGGTAGCCGATGGGTCTTTGACCCTTGTTGAAATAAGGGATTTGTCTATCTCAGCATCTGAAGTCTGGCCATAGCAGATTGAGAGGAAGAGACAGATCAACAGACCAATGGTCAAAAAGCCAGACACAGCAGGTGTGGAGTGTTAAAAGCATGGCAAGATCATCCACATGTCCTGGTCATCCACTTCAGCAGGAGAGGACTCCAGCTGTAACAGTTCTCCATATCCCTCCATATCCCTCCATATCACTGGCAGAATGGAACTGCCCCTGTGCAAAGGCTGTTCCACTTAAAACTCCATCATGCACAGCAGCAGCAGGTTACTGCCTTACCGGTGCCGGAGCGCTGCGCGTGCATCTCCACACTTCGGGCGCGTGCACACTCACTTTGGACGTGCGCGTGCTTGCTTTGGACGCACGCGTGCTTGCTTTGGACGCGCTCTCACTACGCGCGCGCACCCCCTCGCGTGATTTTGCTTTGGTTTTTCCTGCCCAGGTGTAAAACTTTGCTTTTCTTCACATTAAATTTCATTTTGTTGGATAGGACCCATTGTTCAAATCTGTTTTTGGATTCTGAGCTTGTCTTCTGGGGTGTTGGCTATTCCTGCCACCTTAGTGCCATCTGCAAATCTGATGTGTTTCCCTTCTATTCCTTCATCTAAGTCATTTATGAAGATATTGAAGAGTACTGGGCCTAAGACAGAATTTTGTGGTACCCCACTGCTTACTTCCCTCCATGTAGATGTAGTACCATTAAGGACTATTCATTGGCTACAGTTCATCAGCCAGTTACAAATCCATCTGGTGGTGATGCTGTCTATCCCACATTTTAAAGGACATACTTATTATTTATATATTTTTAAAATGTCAGGCAATATAGTATAGCACACCCTTTGCAGATCCACATCTTACCTACACCTTAACTCCAGCTATTTTGATAAGATTTTGTTCTTAACCACTCTGTCAACAAAAAGAAAGAGGAAGTTTTGCCAGATCTTGGAGGCATGGTGTTCTCATCCATTGTTCTTCGCAAAATATCAAAAGAAATCTTCTAGGTTCTTGACAAGGACAGGGTGGTGGTTTTATTTGTGGTAGATATTTGTGTACGTTTAATAGCCCTAATTAGATAATAAAATATTTGTTGAGTCACCATTTGAGTATTGGAGGATTAAATATATTTATCTGGAGCATAACGTTGCTGGTTGCTAGGAATGACCAATATGCTTCCCGGTTGGCAGCACTGTACTTCATGAGTCACCTGCCCATCCCACATAAATTGTTACGAACTTGCTTGCCTGCATACCTGCATAAGCATTTGGGCTTCACAGATTCTGAAAGAAGAAAAGAAGCAGTAATTACTTTCCAATTAACTCCAGCAACTACCTGGAATCCAGTCTCAGACAATAAACCAGACTGGTTTATAAACTCATTCTTAATCTCTGGAGCCGGAACATCAGCAATTATTTTTCTTATTGGGATCTGTTTTGTATGGAGTAATTCTTTTGCGTTCACTAGTTTTGGTAAAGCCTTTAAAGCAATACAAGTCATCAAAAAATAGGGAAATAAACGTTTCCCAGAATTTCCCATACCAGCACCATTAACTACTTTGATTGAGTTTGATGGGTTTCAGTGGTGGGTTCCTACCGGGGCGGTCCACTCTATAGCACCAGTAGCAGCCCGCTGGTGACATCACAGTACCGGTGCAATTGGTTGCCTGGGCATATAAAGGTTGCTGTGTTGCCAAGGTGTAACACACACTTTGTATGCAAAGCTTTTCATGTAAGGTATAAAATTGCAAAAATAGTAGTAACATCTCTCTGAAATAACTAATATATGACTAGCAAGCCATGCCCACCCGGTCACATGGCTGGCAAGCCACACCCACAAAATAAGCCATGCCCACAGAGTGATAGTAAAAAAATTAGGAACCCGCCCCTGATGGGTTTGCATTGTGATGCAACACAAGTTTACCAGCCCGTTTACTTCACTAATGCCAAAAGCCAGCCTTGAAAAGAAATTATATTGGATACAATGATAGACTACACCTATAACCACCTATAACCCTATAATACCATTTATATGTTATACCTGTATATGTCATATATATGTTCAAAATCTCACATGCTCTCAATCATGAGATGGATAGCTATTTTTCAAAAGAAAGATGTATGTTTCTTTCTTTTAAAAAATGATGTTGGCAACTGAAATTATAAATGCAATTATAACAGGGTTGGCTTTGAATAATTGAACTTTACACATATTTTAGCAGAAACTAATTGTATGACCACAAATTAACCACATAAGCAGTGGCAAACTTTTTGGGCTCAGCATGTTAGAAATTTGGAAAGCACCTAACTCGATACTGCTGGCATGTCAACCCTGGCCCCTCAAACTAAAGTGGAACGATTCTTTACATATTCATTTATAATTAAACACATTTCTTGTCGACGTGAATGCAAAAGCTTATTTCATATGATTGCTGATAGGGCAGTCATTGTTAGACTGCAGTTACAGAAATCCTCTCTGCTTATGCCTGGAAAATGAATCTGTGTAGTGTTTGGAAGTCAGCTGAACTATGCAGCTGCCATGTTCCTATTGGTCTCTCTTTTACGTCACCACCAATCACAATTCTGAAGATGACAGATCACATGCTAATATGGAAGATGAGAATCCATTTTAAGCTTTGGGTGGTGCAGGGTCACATATTTCTATATATGTGTTCATTGGGTTTCTTTGGTAACTCACACAGGGGGAGTAGCTGTTGTCGGGGGATTGGTGAACACTGGGATGTCACCCAAAATGTCATGGTGTGTCACCTGTGACAGGTGCATCATAGGTTTGCCATCACTGGGCTAGGAGGAGACTATTCAGAAATAGGCAGCATTGCAAAAAGGCACAAGCTGACTTCAGATAAAAATTAGCCTTTCTGAACTAATGCCTTCCAGGTGTGTAGGATTATTTAGCCAAATAAAATCTTCAGAGTCAATAGAAATTTTAATTAATTATAACTACTTGAAATTTTAAAAGTATTAGTGCATAATTAACTTCCTCTCCCTCTACTGCTGAAGTGCAATAGAATGCTTTAAAAATTCCAACATTCTAGATTAGCACACAAATCTCACACAGAGAATAAGAGCATTTTATAGACAAGATTCAAGATAAACAAGCACTAAAGTTTTTTGAAAAGTAAAAAAGAAAAGTCTTGGGTTACAACTCCAGAATTTAGAGACATCACTGAGAAGACTGGATTAAAGAAAGACTAAGCTAAATATTGTTGATGGCTGCCCTAAAGCATAATTTGATAAAAGTCATTCCATGCTAATGTAGATTCAATGTTTGAGATCTGCTTTTTCAGAATTCCATCTCATACTCTCTCCAAATAGACTCCAATTTTCTCTTAGCACATTTTTAATGGTAGAACAAAATGACAATGGTCAAAGAAGTTCACAAATAGTAAAACAAATGATTGAGAAATTATGTGTATTCAGTATGTATTTACCAGAAACCTTCCCCATTCCTGAAAAAAGGAAATGTCTAGACTAGCCTTATCCAAATAGTTGTCTTCCAGATATATTGGGATTCCAATCCCATGCAAATTTCTATATTTTAAGATTATCTTATCATCTCAATGATTTTGGTTTATATGTATAAAATATACAGCTCAAAATATTCTTCCTTATTTTATAATTTTACATTTATAAAAGAGGTTCATATTTTGGTTTTCTTTCTGCTTTGCAACAGCAGTAATATAGCCACCCATATATATTGCCATAGCCAAAGTGTATTTTGGCAAGAATCTTGGCAAAAATTACTATTTGGCAAAAAGCTGAATTTGTGGTTCAACTAAAGACAGTGAAACAGCCAGTAAAAAGGTTTATCGTATTTCATATGGGTCAATAATGCATTTTGGCTTGAAGCTAAAATTAAAATAGAAGGGAAAGACAGTGATATAATCCTATACTAAATAACATATACAATACATTAGAAAAGACATCTAATACAATAACATTTACAAGGAGCATAGTAGTAGACTTCTGACTTCAATTTAAGTTGCCAGCTACTACCTCTAAAGCATTAAAGGATTCAGTTGAAAAATATTCAGCTTCTGTGCTAACGTGCCCATGTTTATGATCAGCTATTATGCCCATCTTTTGTGGGCCAACTACATCTTTCCTAGCAAAGGGGAACATATGGAAACATACTGATCAACCCACTTTTTAGGTTAACAGTCTTCCTTCTTTTTTCTTAATTTTCCCAACAACTTGGCTTTTCTTTTTAAACAAACATTTACCACGTTTAAGTTTACTAACATTTAGTCTCAGTTTCTCACATTTGTCTTTCCTCTCAGTTTATACTTATTGCAAATGTGTGGTGAGTGGGTAGTGTTCTTAAATATAGTATTTTAGATTTTGTGAGCCACTTAAGGAAACTCTATTTTCAGAACGGAACATCTGAAGTTTGATAGAACTAATTTACTTCCTTCCTTCCTTCCTTCCTTCCTTCCTTCCTTCCTTCCTTCCTTCCTTCCTTCCTTCCTTCCTTCCTACCTTCCTCCCTCCCTCCCTCCCTCCCTCCCTCCTTCCTCATAGTAGTAGAAGGCAGCATTATTTTTCCAGAAGTCCTTAGGAATATTTTAAATCATTAAATTCCATAATTCATATTTTACAATTACAATTTATACTGTAAGTTCTTCAAACTGAGAATTTTTAAAATTTTGATATAAGCCATTTAAGTGTTATTGGCCTACATTCAGAACATGAAAACATGTATGTTTGACAATAAATAACAAACCTGGAAGTATGGCCAATGTATGTTCTCTCACTTTATCTTGGTGCATCCTTCTTCCTTAATTTCCTCTGTCCTGATCTTGTGATCATTAAGAGACATCCATCTTCTGATCCTCAGCCACATTATGTAAAGGATGCTTTGTCATGAAAAGGAATTTGAATACATATTTACAGGGGTATTCTTAATGGGACAATGTTGGGATGGGCAGCCCAATCAGAAGACTCATCAAATGCTCAAATCTAGACCATCTATACCAGTGATGGCGAACCTTTTTTTCCTCGGGTGCCGAAAGCTCGTGCACGCACGCTATCGCACATGTGCGAGTGCCCACACCCATAATTCAATCCCTGGGGAGGGCGAAAATGGGCTCCCCCGCCCCCCCCGAGGCCCTCTGGAGGCCGGAAATGGCCCATTTCCCAACTGCTGGTGGGCCTGGTAGGCCCGTTTTTTACCCTCCCCAGGCTCCAGAGGCTTCCCTGGAGCCTGGCGAGGGCATAAATGGCCTCCCCCGCCCTCCAGAGGCTCACTGGAAGCCGAAAACATCCTCCCAGAGCCTCCGTGCGAGCCGAAAATCAGCTGGCCGGCATGCACATGCACACTGGAGTTGAGCTAGGGCAACGGCTCGCGTGCCGGCAGATATGGCTCCGCATGCCACCTGTGGCACCCGTGCCATAGGTTCGCCATCACTGATCTATACAATCGTCTGCTAGGGTTGGACTTGAAAAATAAAGCTCAGAACCAAAGAGCTCTAATAGCAGAACCAATAAGAAAAGATATTTCAGCAGCACAACAAGCAATAACAAAAAGTGGACAAAACACATGACATTCCTTGAAAGAGACCTTAGCAGCAAAGAAGTTGCAATGACCATATATGACATTGTGCTTTTATTCTGACCTTCTGACTAGATTCTACTAGGGATTAGAATAGTGGGTAAAATAAACTGTGTATTGGCAAGGTGCAATATATTTGGCTATAAAAATCTGAACAACACAACTGCCAAAACTCTATATAGGACTATTTGTGTTTTACTAGTGACAGTCAGGTAAAAAACTGAGACGTGGAGTGCATTGATTCATCTCCACTTAGTATCGCAGAAATAAGAAGTATGACATTGTTGGTTTCATTCAATTCATTCAATCAATCAGAATAGAGCTGGAAGGGATCTTCAAGGTCTTCTAGAATCTAGTCCAACCCCCTGCTCAAGCAGGAGACCCTATACCAATGATAGTGAACCTTTTCGGCACTGAGTGCCTAAAAGTTCGCTTGGAAACATTGCACGCGTGCATGCACGCTCATCAGGGCCACGGTCCGGAAAAGCTGAACTTCTGGGTTCTAGCAAGCATTCGCGCCCGATGATCAGCTGGTTGGCACACATGTGCAGGCCAGTTTTCGGCACTGCCACGCGCGTGAAGGGATTGTGCTCTGGAAAAGCTGAACTTCCAGATTCTGGTGTGCATGCGCACCTGACAATAAGCTGGCCAGCAAGCATGTGCACACTGTTTTTCAGCACTGCCGCACATGCGAAGGACAGCTGATCGTTGGGCACGCATGCACACCAGAAACCCGGAAGACAAACACACAAGGCTGCACATGCCGGGCAACATGGCTTCGCGTGCCACTTTGGGCATGCATGGCATAGGTTCGCCATCACGGCCCTATACCATTTCAGACAAGTGACTGTCCAGTATCTTCTTAAAAACCTCCAGTGATGAAGCAGTCACAACTTCTAATGGCAAACTGTTCCACTGGTTAATTGTTATCACTGTTAGGAAGTTTGAACAATTAATCTTTTCTTTTTTCAAGATCTTATGTAGGGCTGGGAAGATATATCAGAAGAATAGCTTCTCACTAGCATGTCTATGTTCCATTTTAAGTACCTGCCGAAATTTTATTTATTATTCCATTTCTATAGCCATCTCAAGCAAGTAACTAAAGAGCCAACAATTACAAAACAATTTAAAATAATTACAATATAATACAAATGAATTGCATATGATAGCCAAGAAAAAATCATTATAGATATCAATATATCCAGGAAACAGGGCCCTTCATATCCTCAGGGGCCCAGGTCTGGACACAAAGCCAGGTCTTCAAGACCTCCTCAACTCTGGGGGGAAATGTTCCACAGAGCGCAGGGACTAAAGCAGACACAGCATGCTTCCTAGTGCAGGTCCCATCAGCCAACAGGTCCCATCAGCCAACATTCCTTGGCTGATGGGATCTGTAGTATGTCCAACCTGCTAGACCAATTTGGATGGGTAGAAACCACTGGGAGAAGTTGGTCCCTTAAGTAATCCAGTGCTAAACCATGAGAGGTTTTAAAGGTGACACCCAGCACCTTGAATTGCATCCAGAAACACACTGGCAACCAATGCAACTCACATAGTAGTAGTGTTACACATAGTAGTGCTGTTACATGTGTCAAATATCCAGCACCATTTACTACCTGTGTAAGTGCTTTTTTCACCAGTTGAGGTTTCCAGAGGGTTTTTTTAAGAGCAGTGCCCTGTGGAACATATTGCAGTAATGCAAACAAGAAGTAGAAATAGTTACAATATATATGCTGTAAAAATCTGGATCACCACTAGATGACAGCAAAGAGATACATATAAACCTTTAACTCTTTGCTACCTACTAGTATTTATACAGATTTTGAACCACGTTTATCATTGCTATATTACTGATTAATGTTTGCATTTTCCTAGATCCAAGAGAACATCCTATTTGGATTTCAATCCATACAAAGAGCATTTCAGGCTATTGTTTTCATTAAAGACTTAAACGTTAATGTTGCAGCTCTTGAGTAAAAGTACACAATGATTAGAATTCATTAGTAGCTTGCTAATAATACCTTATTTGGTTTGCAGCAAACTGTTGTCTTCTTTTAATTCTAGCTATTAAAACAATCCATATTAAATTAGGTTACAAGCTATAATATATTAATTGCTTCCCTAACTATTTCATCAGAAGCATAATCCATTCTTCTGCCAAGCCCCTTAAAAACAAACAAATCACCATCTTCAGGTTTAATTAAACTGGAGGAGCCAAAGATTTGAAATGGAATAATGTCTTGCAATTATGCTCAGAAGAACTTTCTGTCGGACGTTTAGAGCAAAACATTTCACAAGTTTAGAATGCAACCCTGCTCATAAAGAGGATGAAATCAATGAAGGCTACTTACGTTGACACCATGTTTGAATGTTAGCTGGTGGCCCGAATGTACAGTAAGTATATTTAATTTTAGAACTGTGGCAGCTAGACTATAACTTCATTTTATTCTACCCCAACTAGGACTCAGATGGCTGGAGTGTGGGAAGAACAGAGATGAACTCTCACACATCCTATTCAAAATCTAAGCACCCAAGAATTGGGCTTTCATCCAGGAAAGGAAAGAAAAACCCCTAGAGACAAGGGTGTTTGCAAATTCCAACACTTTCAAATGAATGATAAAAAAACAAGCATTGCAACATTGCAATGCAAGCCCTGCCCTTTATGTCCATGCATCATCATGACACACGTACAAAAGTGCAAAGCTTTCACCAGCTCATTGCAGCACTCATGAGAGAGATGGGGGGAGAACACACCTGTGTTCAGAGACCTTGAATCACAAAGTTTTCTATTTGGAAATGTTTAAAATAATAGGGTAGATGGACAGAGTCATCACCATCTACTTAATTCCAAGTTCAAGTGTTAAGGGTCATTTTCCCTTCTTCTTTTGATAATACTAGAAGTCTGACAAAGCCAACAGTTGCAAAGGAGGAGGAATGAATTGCATGTGAACCTTGTAGGATGCCACAGACTGAACTGTTTAACTTTAATCTGCAAAGACGTGCTTCTAATAGTTCTCAAAGACTATTCAAAAATGTTGGGGTTACATATCATTTGGTATCGAGTGTGTACCTGCATATAATATTAAGGTACACAGCAGTATGTTAGGAAAGCATAGATGAATCTCTAAAATTGAGCTAAAAAATCCAAAAAGAATCTTACAGCATCTTTTCATACATACATACATACATACATACATACATACATACATACATACATACATACATATCAGGGGGGGTTCTAACTTAACTCACTGCCAGTTCACTTCCTCCTGCACCGCGTGAGTGCGGCTCGTGGGTGCGTGCATGCTTTGCATGCACGCGCATGCGCAATACCAAAAAAATACTTCCCCCAAAAACAAGCCAAAAGCAAGATGGCAACCGCATGCACAGTGCCGGAAACTCAGTTTCTGCGCATGCTCAAAAGAAAAAATGAAATTAAAATTAAAAAAAAAATTTTTTTAAGATGGCGGTGCCCACGGACTGGCACCAACTGAACGGTTCCGTGACGTCATCGTGACATCACCAGCGGGTTGCTACCGGTTCAGGTGAACCGATCCGAACCAAGAAAGTATTATCAGACTTTCTGATGACTGGCTACCATAGACTAACATGGTTCTTCTTCTGCAATGTTTGAAATTCAGCTAACCTTTTACACCATATTTGGATTCTCTCTTTTTCCTTTCTGTGTATTATTTAGCGATAAGTCACAACAAATAGATCTTCCAACTTCCTGGTTCCTACAGCTCCATAATCTGTGACATGGATGGTTTGATTTTAGCTTATTGTGTTAAATCCGGAGGTCGAAAGACGACATGAGACTGGGGTCAAACAACCAGTCTTTATTCAAGGAAACAGCAACAGGAACAACAGTAAACGCTATGCAGTAGATCGGTACAGAATTACCTCAGCCGCGTTTGACAGGTCTATTTAAGGCGGCTGTCAAACGCGGCGGCCAATCGGAAGGCTGGATTCTCCCGCTCCTGCAACCGGCCAATCGGAGGTGCCAGCTGCTGTTACCGGCGACGTGGGAGGACGTAACACCCCTCCCTTCCTGAAGAGAGCACACGAAGTCTTCCAGGTAGGCTTGGCACCTGCGCAGCCTCGTGGACCGTCTCAGTGGCTCAGGCTGCCGGGGGCGGCCGGCAGAACTTCGGACGGAGTTGGAGGAGCTTCCGGAGACGACTGAAGACGGCGGGCCGGAGAGGAACAACTAGAGGAGGCTGACGGAACAACTGCAGGTAAGTCAGCAAGTGGCTCGGCGTGGTCGGAAGGGTCTGCTATCGGCAAAGCCAATGGTGGAAGAGCCAACTCTGGAACTTGGGTGATGGGCACCTGGGTGGGGTCTGCCAGGCGGCGCCCTCTGAGCTGGTCAAGGTGCCGCCTCCAGATGCGGCCATCCGCTAATTGGACCCTGTAAGAGCAGGGTTTGGTCGAGGTGCTGACTGGACAGCGCTTCCCCCCCCCCCATCGAACGGCAGACTCTGGCGAGATGGCCAAATTTTCTGCAGCGGCGGCAGGTGGCGATTCGGAACTGGCAGGAACTGCGAGGGTGGGGGTCTCCGCAGCTGGGGCAAGGAAAGGATGTCGTGCGTCGTGGTTGTTGCTGCCGATGTTGCTGTTGCTGGGGTGCCCATTTCTGCTGGGTTGTTGTTCTAAGGCGGTGGACGGTAGAGGTGGCATCTTCGGTCTCTATTTGCTCGGCGTCCTCATGGTGCACAGTGAGAGGCTGCTGTGCTTGGGAGGCTGGTGGCTGGAACCTCTGGATTTCGGCAGCGGAATGAGTGGAC
Organism: Diadophis punctatus similis; assembly: GCA_023053685.1. Taxonomy (NCBI): domain Eukaryota; kingdom Metazoa; phylum Chordata; class Lepidosauria; order Squamata; family Dipsadidae; genus Diadophis; species Diadophis punctatus. The sequence goes on from JALIGW010000013.1 coordinate 10,120,670, forward strand.
ATCTCCGCTGCTCGAGCCTCATCCAGAGCCACTGTCAGGCTTAGCTCTGTGCGGGCGAGGAGGCGGCGCTGCAGGCGGATGTCCCGCACCCCGCATACGAGCTGCTGCAGCAAGGCGTCGTTGAGGTTAGGAAATTCACAGTGCAGGGCAGCGGAGCGGAGGGCGGCCATATAGTGGTTGATCGGCTCCCCCTCATTTTGCACTTGCTGCTGAAAGGCAAAATGGCGAGCAATGCGCGACAGTGTGGGGGAATAGTGATTTCTGAGCTTGCTCAGAAGGTCCTCCCACGGCACATTGTAGACTATCTGGGGGGCCACCAGCGCTCGGGCAGTGGCGAACATCTGGTGGCCGCAGGCATTCAGGAAGATGGCACGTTGGCGAACGCTTGAAAGTTCCGTGTAGTCGTTGGCTTGTAAGAAACATTCAAACCGCTCCATGTAAGCGTCCCAGGTTTCGGCTGCTGGGCAAAAGATCTCAAAAGATTTTGGGTCTGGTTCCGGCAGGCTCCACAACCGCCGAAAGACGCTTTCTCTTTCGGAGGCGTCAGTCCTTTGATCTGTAAAGCTGCCAGAAAGCTATAAATCAGCTGGCTGGTGGCTGGAAATTCCCTTCCCGGGCAAAGGGAAGGGTAGAGAGTCGGTGGACACAGGTAGAGCCCCCAAAGTGCCCTAGGAGGATTCCTGGGTCACGAAAAGGGAGGGCTCCCTGGGAAGCTGCTGAGCTCCAGACAAAGAGACTCCTTCGTTTGTTTTTCTAAACGGAGCAAGATGGTTGTGTCCCGCACTGCTTTCAGAGATTGAATAAACAACAGAAAAACCTACAAAAAGCAGCAGGAGAAGACAAGAGATAAACCAGGAAAGTAAACACCACTTAACTCTTAATGCCTCTTACTGTGAAGGAAACAAAGAAGCAACTCTTAAAATGGCGATGAAAGCTTGAAAGTGTGTGAAAGTGAAAGTGGAAAGACAGAAAGTTTTATTTTACAGACAGGCTTGCATAGGAGAGCCTGTTTGAGCTGATTTTGAACTGATATTGTGTTTTGGAGACTCTTCTTTTTGGCAAGAAGACTAATATAAGTTGGAATATTATTATTAGGATTTAAATAAAGCTAAATGGCATCCAAATCTGGGAAGATTCCCTCCAAAGGGGCTGGAAGTGCTGAGAGCTCACCCACTCTCCCTTCTAAATTGCAAAGTCTGGCGGCACAACCACAGCCTCTAACTCTGGCAATGTTACAAGACAGTCTTAAACTCATGCAAATTGAAATGACCAAAAATTTTAATAAGAAAATTGATGAAGCTAATGAAAAGGTTAATGATATGATTAATGATAAAATACAAGATGTTTCTGAGAAAATTGAGAAAAAAATAGAAATTGGCAACAGTGAAATCAGAACAGATATTTTGTTAGCTCTTAAAGGTTTGGCAAATAATGTGGAGTACTTGGAACAGCAGATTGAGGAAATCAGAAAGATTACTGCAGATCTGAGAGAAGATGTTCAAGATGTTCAGGAAAAAAGGGAAAGTGACACAGATGAAATCACATTGCTTCATTACCGGAACATGGAGTTTGCGATCAGGGTTCGTGGAGTGAAGGAAGTGAAACAGGAAAATCTGAGAGAGCTGATGATAGATGCTCTTGCCCAAGCTGTAGGCATGAGGAAAGAAGAGCTGGGGTGGCAAATCGATAAGATATATCGGGCGAATTCAAAAGTGGCTAGATTGAGAAACCTCCCAAGAGACATTGTAATTTATTTTAACAATAGAACACTGCGAAATGACATTCTACAAGCAACCTATCAAAATAAGCTACAGGTGGGAGGACAAGAGGTGATGACATTGAAAGAAATTCCTCCAAAAATGTTGAGAGCTAGAAAGGAATTTTCCTTTCTAGTGGAAGAACTTAAAAGGCAACAACTATCGTTTAGGTGGGAAGTTCCAGCCGGAATCTCTTTGATCTATGAAGGAGAAAGACATAGATTGAACACGGTGCAGAAAGCAAGAGATTTTTTTACATACATCTTAAAAGCTGGGACACCAAGATCCCCAGAAGGGAGGAGAAAGGAGGACAGAGCACAAAGACATGAACTGCAGCTGGAGGGAGCCTCAGCCGGGCAAAGTGAATTAGATATAACCTTGGCTGATAAGACGGTGGATTTATTTGGAGAAGAACGAATAAGAGAACAAAAAGAATGAAAAGAACAAAGGCAGACCAGGGCTACAACCAAGCGTATACAAGAATTGTCGCGGCAACAGTCTCAAATGTTAACTGAAGAAGGTAACATGCAAGCAGTGGGAGGAACAAGGCCAAAGGTAATACAGAAGCTTGACATGCAGGCAATGTTCCAGTCGCTTGAGAAGCTCCCAGATGGGAAGTAGATTTCTAACGTGGAATGTTAATGGATTAAATTCGCCACAGAAAAGAAAGAAAATTTTTCATTATCTAAAACAATTTAATAATGATGTGACTTGCCTACAAGAAACGCATATTAGAACACAAGATCAAAAATATCTAATAAATTCAAGATTAGGAACACAATTTGTTTCAGCAGCAAATGATAAAAAAAATGGAATAGTTATATATGTAAAGAGACATTTGATTGCTAAGCTAATTGAAGCTGATGATCAAGGAAGATACCTTGCGGTTGAACTTTTAATTAAGGGAGAGAGACTTTTGGTAATTGGTGTGTACGCCCCGAATCAACAACAGGAAAAATTTTATGATCTTCTACATACAAAACTGGTACAATGGGATTACAGTACTTGCGTTCTTTTAGGAGATTGGAATGGTGTACCAGATGCAGTAAAAGACAAGAAAGGACTTAAGCAAAATACTTTTTTAAGAGCAAAACTGCCTAAACCATTTTTTGAGATGATGGAAGATTGGGAGCTGAGAGATATTTGGCGGGAAAGAAACACAGAGGAAAAGGATTTTACCTTTTTTTCCGATAGACACCAGTCCTTCTCAAGGATTGATTTTATTTTGATTACTAATAATCTCTTTTCTAGGGTGAAGAAGACGAAGATATGTCCAAGAGTATTGACAGATCATAGTCCGGTTTGGATGGACTTAGAAGATAGGAATGGACATAGAAGGTCATGGAGGTTAAATGAGAATTTATTTAGATATGAAGAAAATGTGATGGAATGTAAAAAACTAATGAAAGAATTTTTTGTTAATAATATGCAAAAGGGTACATCGTTGGAAATGGTGTGGGATGCAAGTAAAGCATACATGAGAGGTATTTTGATATACTTGAATAATAAACATAGAAGGAAAAAGGGGGAGAAAAGGAAAGAACTAGAGGAGAAGATTAAGAGACAAGAAATAGCTTTAATTTCTAATCCAAGAGATAAAAAAATTAAAGAGACGATTAATTTATTGAAGGGCCAATTTAATATGTTAATGGCTGATCAAGTAGCAACAAATTTACAATATGCTAAATTTAATACTTTCAGCAATGCTAATAAACCAGGAAGATGGTTGGCTTACATTTTAAGAAAGAAGCAAAAATCAAGAACTATTGAAAAAATAAGATATAAGGGTAAAGAAGTTTATGAACATGGTCTTATTAAAAAATCTTTCTTAGAATTTTATTCAGATTTATATATGGAGGACAAAATTAAAGAAGAAGATATAGATAATTATTTACGGAAACAAAATATTTATATAACCACAAAAGAGCAGAGGGATATGTTAAATCAATTAATAACTTTAGAAGAAATAACAATGGCAATTAAACAGTTAAAAGTGGGTAAGGCCCCAGGGACAGATGGGTTAACTGCTGTTTACTATAAAAAATTACAGGAAGAAATGGGGGAGCCTCTTAAAGAATTATTTAATAATATTCAAAAAGGAGGTAATGTTCCCCCAACATGGAAGACATCTTTTATTTCTCTGATCCCAAAAGAGGGCTTAGATGGTACAGATCCAAAAAATTATAGACCGATTTCACTTTTAAATATAGATTATAAAATCTTTACAAAAATTTTAGCGAATAGGTTAATGACAGTCATGCAACAAATGATACATTATGATCAAACAGGGTTTTTAATTGGTAGGCAAATGAAAACTAATGTTAGACAAATTGTTAACTTATTGGAGTATCTGAGAAGCAATAACCAGATCCCCGCAGCATTAGTTTTTTTAGATGCTGAGAAAGCTTTTGATAGATTGAATTGGCAGTTCTTATTAAGATTAATAGAGAAATTACAATTGGGAGACTATTTTGTACAATCTATTGGGGCAATATATCGCAAACAAACGGCGCAAATAATAATCAATGGTGGATTAACAGATGTTTTTAACATAGAAAAGGGAACAAGACAAGGATGTCCCCTATCTCCCTTGTTGTTTATTTTGAGCTTAGAAATATTACTTAATAAAATAAGAGAGCATGATATAATAAAAGGAATAAAAATTAGACAGGAAGAATATAAGCTTCGAGCGTTTGCGGATGATCTGGTTGTTACTGTAACTCAACCATTACAATCTATTAGGATTCTGATGGATACAATTAATTTATATGGACAAGTGTCGGGTTTTAAAATAAATACAGCGAAAACAAAGATAATAGTTAAAAATATGACAAAAAACCAAAAAGAAGAAGTAGAAAAGGTAACTGGCTTTGAGATAGCTCAAAAGATTAAATATTTAGGGATTAATATTATGTCCACAAATACAAAATTATATCAACATAATTATGAACTATTGTGGTCAAAAATACAGAGGGATATGGAAAGCTGGGAGAAATTACAATTGTCATTGTTGGGTAGGATAGCTGCTGTTAAAATGAATGTTTTACCAAGGTTTTTATTCCTCTTTCAAATGATACCAATACTTAAAAAAGATGAAGTAATAAAGGAATGGCAGAAGGGTATAAATAAATTTATCTGGGCTGGGAAGAAGCCAAGGGTAAATCAGAAGATTATGCAGGATATACGTGAAAGAGGTGGTTTAAAAGTGCCTAACTTGAAATTGTATTATGAAGCAGCGGCCCTCTCAGCAGTTACAGATTGGATTAACTTAACGGAAGAGAGTGTATTAAACATTGAGGGATATGGTTTGGTATTTGGGTGGCATGCTTATTTAATATATGATAAAAAAGTAGATAAAGCTTTTAAGAGTCATATATTAAGAAATGCTTTATTGCGTGTCTGGAAAAAACACCAATCTAAATTAAATGATAAGTTACCCTTATGGACAGTACCCAGACACGCGATAGAAAATATAAACATGGAACAAAAAGTTGATAAAATTACATATAAAGAACTTCTTTCTGAAGAAGGAAATTTATTTCAATTAAAATCGTTTGAGAAATTAAGAGAAGAAGGTATAATCAGAACATGGTTTCAATACATGCAATTACAAGTTAGATGGAGAGACGATCAAAAAACTGGTATTTTGAAAAAAGAGGACAATTTGATTGTACAAATGAAAGATAAGGGCCCAATGCATATAAAGAGATTATATAATATTTTATTGGAATTAGATTCAGAAACAGAATTAGTTAAGGATTGTATGATAAAATGGGCTCAGAATATTGGTGAACCGATTATGATGGATACATGGGAAAAGATATGGGTCAGAAATGTTAAATTTACGCAGGCACAAAATTTGAGAGAAAATTTTTATAAAATGTTTTATAGATGGCATTTAGACCCAAAAAAGTTAGCTTGTATGTATCCAAATTTAGATTCTAAATGTTGGAGATGTGAATATGGGGATGCTACATATTTTCATATATGGTGGACTTGTAAAAAGATCAAGGCATTTTGGATAAAAATATGGTGGATTATACAAAACATTTTAAAGAAAAAGATCAAATTTACACCACAATTCTTTTTGTTGGGGATAATAATGGATTGTTCGGTTATAGAGACAAAGCTGGTTTTGAATTGTATATCTGCTGCTAGATTGTTGGTAGCACAATACTGAAAGAAAGAAGATATACCTACAATTGAAGAATGGATGTTGAAAATGATACATTTGGCCGAAATGGCCAAGATTTCATCATATTTAAAGGACCACTCAAATGAAAGATATATATTGGAATGGAGTAGGTGGACTGAATATATTCAAAAAAAGTATCAGATCAAAACAATTTAAATAGTTTACTAATATTAGAAATTTGTGAAATGATATACTATATTTTCAAGCTTTTGGACTGTTAAAGAGTTAACGATGAATGGGTATTTTTGAACTAATAACTTTTTTTTATAGTAAGTTTTATGTTAGTTTTTTTTTAGATTTATACCTTGTGCTTCTCCTGGGAAGTCCGGGAGGGGGGAAGAGGGGAAAGGGGGAGGGGGGAGGGGGAGGAGGGGAGAAAAATGGGGGAAAAATGTTTGTACTTTGTACCTTTAAAACTTTTCAATAAAAAAAAAAGATTTTGGGTCTGAGGTGATGCATGCCATTTTGGTGAGCGCTGATGCGGTAAATCTGTCAGACAGAGCGGCTACCCGAATTCTCTTATTGGGGTAGGGAACGAGGGTCGCTGAATCCCACCTTCGTCACCACGTGTTAAATCCGGAGGTCGAAAGACGACATGAGACTGGGGTCAAACAACCAGTCTTTATTCAAGGAAACAGCAACAGGAACAACAGTAAACGCTATGCAGTAGATCGGTACAGAATTACCTCAGCCGCGTTTGACAGGTCTATTTAAGGCGGCTGTCAAACGCGGCGGCCAATCGGAAGGCTGGATTCTCCCGCTCCTGCAACCGGCCAATCGGAGGTGCCGGCTGCTGTTGCCGGCGACGTGGGAGGACGTAACATATTGCATTATGGTTTATGAGTCATAATTCATGGCTTAAGAACCTTCTACAAATCCAGCCAGTTGTATTGTATACAGCGAGCAATAGTTAAACTGTGGTTTAAAGTGATGGATGAAACTAACAGTTAAAGCCATCATTTTCATAGCCTTATTTATCAGTGTGTAAAGGGGATACAAATGACTAAGTGCATGTTCTGATATCATGATACATGCAAAACGTACTTGCTTCAAGTACCAGGACACAGGTACATTAGGGCAGGCTGTCTTTGTGTGTGTGTGTGTGTCATCAACGTTCACTGCAGGTGCCACCGCCTGCATTTAAATTTCCTATAAACATCGAACTAATGACTACTAAAAGCAGAATTCTTAAGTACATATTTTATTAGGTTGTAAATAACAACTAGCAAAGGTTATTAACATGTTCCATTATCTTCAGCAGAGACACTTGGGCTTGGCATTAAGAAAAGCAAACACATAATTTTGGTTATGGAAAATTAAGTAGGAAAAGCAAAGCGCTTCATTTATATACACTTGCTGTAAATTCCTTGGTTTTGGCAAATTCACAATCCCATCTTCATCCAGGTAGCCAAGGGCCAAATTAAATGAGATGCTTTTGTTACAACTGTTCCCCCCTCCCAAAAAAAACCAGGTCTCTCCTACAAACAACTTCTCTGTGCTCTGTGAAAAAGCTCTTATAGAAAATGAAAAATCTGGGGGGAAGGAAATTAACTTCCAGTGTGCTAAGAATGTGTTTCATAACGTCATCTTGTTTCTATTCGGCAAAACAACTGTCTGCTGTCGTACTTTTCCTCCTGTTAATAGTAGGACTACATATTGACCATCTCGGAGCAAAATCCTTCAATTTCTGGCGTGGTTCAATATTATGCACTCTCCCTCTTCAGTTCCTAATTAACAGAAACTAATCTAATTGAGCTACTAGTGTAGAGACGTGCTAGGCAGAAAAGCAGCATATCTTTTAGTTAGATAAAAGAATATTCCAAATGGAGCATTGTTTTTTTAAAAACTGGGGACTCCAAAGCGTATAGCTTTCCAATTTCAGGAAAACTTGATCCTCAAAAGCATTTTAAAATAAGGTGAAATGAATTGATTTTCACTAGAAAAAAGGTAGCCCTGTTTGCAATAAAATTGCCATCATCGTGAAATTGAGGCACAAGTTTTGAAAATGACTACTGTAAGAGAAAGTCCCCTTTGCTCCATTGTAACTTGGTCTAAAGGCCGGAGGCAATTTGTCAAAGAGTTCAGTCAGTTCAGTTCATTTTGAAATGCTCATGAATTTTAGGCAAAGATCTAGCAATAAAAATGACAGGGATAAGTCATTATGATCCTGAAGCTTGTCCCTCATGAGAAATGTGCACAAAGCATTTGACACTTTGGATTAATGGAAAACCAACAAGGCTTCCATCTCCCAGCTGTTTCCATCGTTATTCCTCAATCACCTCCTGCAGATACACCTTCAGAGGCTGCTTAAGATGATTTCTTCTTTGCCTCATTCATTTTTTTAATCTATAACTTGTTCCACATGTTTTTTAGTAACAGCACAGAGCATGTCATATTAAATTCCTCCCTGCAAAAGCATGACTTTCTCTGTAAATATTGAACATCCTTTATCACAAAGACTATGTCATCATGAAGACAGATACATTAGAACAGTGCAAGCAAACCAGATTCATCCTGGCTCAAACCAGATTCATCCAACCTTTGGTTAGTACAGGGGTGTCAAACAGGCAGCCCGCAGGCCAGATGCACCATGTGCAGGCCATGCCCACCCCAGCTCCGCGAATGGGAAAAACATCATGAAACATCACGTGACGGCAACGTGACGCAGCGAGTTTGACACCCCTGGATTAGTAGATATCCTGGTCCCTCAGACTCAACCCAGATGCTGCTCATTGATAAATTGATAAATTGCCTTTTGTAGCGCATGTAGTTAGGCTTTCTGCAGCAGCACCAAAGATCAGCTGGAACCTGATGGGCAAATTAGGCATTTTATGTATTATTTAAACTCTAGATATTATCACTTATTTTAAATTTTTCAAGTTATTACACCTAATTTTAGTGTTTGCATTAAAATTTAACATGGGCTGCATCCTGGACCTTGGTCATAGATATTAGTTTGATGGTTTTATAAATGTATTTTAACTTTGTCTTCAATTTTTGTTTGTTTGTTATCTATTAAGAAGTGTATGTGTACGTCTGGGTCAGTGGTGGGTTCCTACCGGTGCGGTCCAGTGTGCCGTTCCAGTAGGGACCCGCCGATTGCGCAATTTGCACACGACAGCTCCGGTGCCGTCTTCGCCGGTCCATCGCTTGGTGCCGGTCCATCGCTTTTTTCTGGAATTTTTGGGCTTTTTTTGCTTCCTTTTGCGCATGCAGGAGGGGATGCACGTGTGTAGCGAGCATGCGCACATGTGAAACGAGATGATGCACACACAGCGCACTGGTAGGGAAGGTAGAGGAACCTGCCCCTGGTCTGGGTATGTTCACAGATAGATTCACTGAACACTCTGCTTGTGCTGGTCTGTGACTGTAATAAACTTGAATTGAATTGAATTGAATTGAATCCCCAGCAAGCATGGAATTGTGGGAGTTGAAATCCGCACATCTGAAAATTACCAAGGTTGAGAAGCAGTACATTAGACAATTCTGCTAGAAGATAGATACGAGTATGCAAGTTGACCTAAATAAGCAGGATCATTTTTCTTGTGGCTTTTAGGACACAAGCCCTATTTTTGGATCTCAGGTTGACTCTTTCACTACAGCAAAAAGTGGAAGTGAAATGTAGCATAATTCATATTTATTATGTGCAAATCAGAACACTTTGGGGGGCTAATATGTACCACATGTTTCATTGAAATCTGCACCTGTACTTTAATAATGCTGTTTCTAAAAGGCAGGATGCTAAAAACAGAGGAATTCTACAGTCTCATTGCTTGTTTTGAAAAGTCAAAGCAAATTTCTCCCACCATCTTCCAGAAAAAACATGCTCCTTGCCTTCCTTCTCCAACTACTCCTCCGACATCACTCACAACATGCTCCTTGCCTTCCTTCTCCAACTACTCCTCCGACATCACACACAAACAGATCTGCTTCCACTCGGAGTTTCTTGATGCATTTCATCTATTAAAAACCCTGCCTTTAGTATGACACTGTTCTTTGGAGGTCCCCTTTGACAAAGCAAGCACAGTTTACACTTGGATTAAAACTGAGGCAAGTGACACAGTTAAATTATATTTTTTTTTAAACCATGCATAGAAACCATGTTGGGAGCTGCTGTTAAATATATGTTTTAACTGCATGGCCTTTTATAAAGATTAAACACAACAGTTTCTAGGGGAAAGCTACAAAATGCACACTTCCAAGTTCAGCCAGATTTGTTTCCTTTTTAATGCTTATCTGAAATAGTAAACAAGGAGACCAGGATAACATCACAACATCAAATGGTCATTGCAGGTCACGACATATTCTTCACTAATTTGCAATATCACTGCTAGCAGCACACTTGTAATTCTAACAACAATCACTTGCTGAAAGTTTTAATAATAATTCAAGATGTAATGAAGCTAACAGAATACTTTCATTCTGGAGGGATGCTTATATTTGTATGTGTCATATATGTATTAAAGAGATCTTCATTTGCATTCATTTGGTTAACAATCCATGTGTGACCTAACTATAAAAATGTTTCCTCTGCATTTTGCCTACAGGCATATTATATGGGATTGTGTTGTTGGCTTTCCACCCAATTATTAGTCAATGTGATATTCACTAGAGATCTGTATCACAGAGGGGTAACAAAAGCATCCCAGGGGTCTCATAACCCAGAACACCCATTATGGTGTTGGACAAGGATTGCCCACTTTTGCAATTTGGACAAGAGTTGGGAAGGATTTTAAAGGCAGAACGGAGTGCCTTAAGCCCAGCAAAGGGTTAAAATGCTCCTTGCAGACCTTGAAAAAGTTTACTCCTTCTCTTCCCCAAAATTGGATTGCCACAAGGTACAAATGCAATTCTCAACTGGTTTGGAACAACTCTGATTTCAGCAAAATTCCAAGGACAGTCAATGAGCTGAACTGAATGGGGAATTGAACTTGGCCCTTTCCAGTCCTAGCTTCCCAGGTGATTTCTTCCACACACAATCTTTCTCCAAACAGCTAAAGAAAAGCGAAGAAGAAACTCCTTGTGCCTTCAGGGATTTCTCCAGTTAACGTTAGCTCTTTTTCATTGATTTAGAAAGACTAATATTTCACATTAGGAGATCTGGTAGACGTGACTTCAAATTGCTCTTTGCCTGTTCAGAAACATTAGGTGTGCTTCAATACCTGTCCTCACCTTTCATCCCTTTGAGGCAGGCCAGGCCAGGGTTCCAGGAATGTTCTTCATAGTGGTCAGAAAGAATAATAACATATTAAAAGCATGTACAAATTTCTCTTTGCCCCACCTTATGCTGAACAAAATAAAGGCAAGTTTACTTTGTGTTATTTTTTCATGCTTTCCTCTTTCTCAGGATTATATCATCTTTTCTGCGAGTATCCCCTTAACAGTTTACTAATTCCTTCCATATTCTCAAGGTTAGTTTGCCATTTCTTCACCCCACCATGACTTTAAAAAAAACTGCCTAGCTGTGCAACTGACAATGATTGCAAATGCACGTCCTGTGTTGAGGGACCAATTCACACAATAATGTTATTACCCAGGAGCATTATCTGATTAAGTTAGCAGCAGCTATTAGATTCCCAAATCCATGGGCTCCCCTTGAAATATCCACTGACCCATTCAAGGCAAATCTTTTCTGAATATAAGTGTTTCACATGCAAAACCTTCACATGTTATCACCTAATCCAATTTGTTCTGCAGCCAAAATAGTCCGTACCTAACATTCTGATTTTTAGCTCCTTTCACATTCACTTACATAAGGCTGTGTCCTCTTATCTTATGGTCAGTCTTATTGAATTGGTATGAAGTGGTTACTTCAATACTACTTTTCTGTGGTCAAACTGCAGTTTGCGTTTCCAATTCATTTTCCACATTATTTCATCTGTGGTGTTGCACCCTGTATTAGCTTGGTATCTAAAACGTCCACATAAAAATGAAACTTTTCCAGTCTTTCTTTTTGTCCACATGTCTTTCCTTAGCTGCAGCCCAATTCTTGAGGCTTCCATTCTTCTGTGTCATCATATGTCTTCCATTTGTCATCAAGTCCATCCCAAACTCTCCTGGTAACAGGACCACATGCCTCTCTTTGAACCCTAAAAGTTTTTCCTTATATGTATGTACTGTAACAACAGTACAAATATGGTCCAGTAACAACTTTTTTTCTGTTTGTCCCCATGAAATTGCTTTCAACCCACCTTCAGCCCATGAGTAAAGGTAAAGAGGTCCCTGCGGATTTTACTCCGCTAGTTGTTGCTGACTATAGGGCAGTGATGGCAAGCCTATTTTTGCTTGGGTGCCCACACCCAGAATGCAATGCCCCCCACCCACCCATGCACGCACAACCCCCCACCCTGCGCTGTCCCACGCATGCACGCAGGGCTCACTGAAGCCTCCGGACTTCTGGTAGGCCTGTTGGGCCATTTTTCGCCCTCCCCAGGCTTCAGGAGGCTCCATTTCCGAACTTCCGGTAGGCCCGTTGGGTCCGTTTTTTGCCATCCACAGGCTCTGGAGGCAATAGCAATAGCACTTAGACTTATATACCGCTTCATAGTGCTTTACAGCCCTCTCTAAGCGGTTTACAGAGTTCAGCATATTGCCCCCAACAATCTGGGTCCTCATTTTACCGACCTCAGAAGGATGGAAGGCTGAGTCAACCTTGAGCCGGTGAGATTTGAACAGCTGAACTGCTGAACTAGCAGTAGCCTGCAGTACTGCATTTAACCACTGCATCATCTCGGCTCTTTCCTGAAGCCTGGGGAAGATGAAAATGACCTCCCTCCCGCTCTCCGGAAGGCCGAAAATCAGCTGGCCAGCATGCACATGCGTGCTTGAGCTGACATAGGGCAAGTCTCACGTGCCCTCAGATATGGCTCCACGTGCCATCTGTGCCACACGTGCCATAGGTTCGCCATCATGGCTATAGGGTATGGTGCACATCTTCATTTCAAGACCATTGAGTCAGCACTGTCTGAAGACATTTCCGCAGTCATGTGACCAGCATGATATCATGGAGCACTGTTACGTCCCAACCAAAGTGGTACCTATTTATCTTCTCGCATTTGCATGCTTTCAAACTGCTAGGTTGGCAGGAGCTAGGGTAAGGATGGGAACTCACCCCATCATGTGGTGCTTGGGTCACGAACCTGGGCTGCCAGCTTTCCAGCCAACAAGCCCAGCTTCTTAACTGCTGAGCCACCGTGCTGCCTAACCCAGGAGTAAGTCAGCCTGAAATCATGTTTAGCTATACCAGTGTTAAAATAGTATTCTCCCACCCCTTATTACAACTTCACCAAAGGCAGACTTAGTTTCTCAGGTGTTACCACCTACACTGGCAAGGGGTAGTATTTTCAAGAGTGAAAATAGTAATTATGACTATACAACAGAAACTTCTTGCCTTTCACATGTGCTGTGGGGTTACAGTCTAACTTTCAAATTTTTATTATTAGTTTGTAGTCTCATGGAAGCCTCTGGAAAGAAATCAAGTAGCTGTTGTGAATTGCAACAGGGGTAGAATAAAGATTGCCAACAGGGAAGGCAAATTATAACTTTCTGCTATTCCAAGCATTGTTAAATGGTATAGGAAGTCTTTAATTTAAGATTACTTATTCAGACCAGATTCCATTGTTAAGCAAGGCAGTTGTTAAGTGAGTCATGCCCAATTTTATGACTTCTTTACCACAGTTGTTAAGTGAATCACTGCAGTTGTTACGTGGTCATTAAACTTCCTGCAAGCTGGCTGGGAATGGTGATCACAGGACCCTAGGATGCTACAATAATCATAAATAGATGCTGGTTGCCAAGCACCCAAATTTTGATCACATGACTGTGCGGATGCTGTGATGGTCACACATGCAACAATTGGTTATAAGTCCAATCCATTGTAACTTTGAACTTTGAATGGTTGCTAAACAAATAGTTGTAAGTTGAAGACTATCTGAACTTTGGTTCAGACATTGGAAAAGATCTAATTCTCTTACATCACTCCTCCCATAGACTTTCTTTACCTTTCCAAATCATCCTATATTCTTCCTTTGGGCTGTCTCTTGAGCTAACTGAATCTGAATCTGAATCAGAACAGAGCTGGAAGGGACCTTGGAGGTCTTCTAGTCCAGCCCTCTGCTCAAGCAGGAGACCCTATACCATTTCAGACAGGTAATTGTCCAGTCTTTTCTTAAAAACCTCCAGTGATGAAGCATCTACAACTTCTGAAGGCAATCTGTTCACTGGGGAATTGTTCTCACAGTTGGGAAGTTTCTCCTTAATTCCAGGTTGCTTCTCTCCTTGATTAGTTTCCACCCATTGTTTCTTGTCTTGACTTCTGGTGCTTTGAAAAATAAGTTGACCCCCTCTTCTTTGTGGCAGCCCCTCAAATATTGAAATTCTGCTATCCTGTCCCCCCCACTCCTTCTTTTCTCTATATTAGCCAAACCCAAATCCTGCATATGCTCTTCATATGCTTTAATCTCCAGTTCCTTTAATCAACTTAGTTGCTCTTCTTTGCACTTTTTTTCCCAGTTTTTCCACTTTCCACTTTTTCCTTTTACTTAGTTCCTTATGTGCTCTGCTGTCACATGTCCTTCCTGTGTTATTGTCACGATGTGAATATTGCCAGTTGAGCACCTCTGCAATATTTCTAGGTTTACTGTATTTTCTAATCAAGCAGACATGTGATATGTATTATTGCGCATGTGTGCATTCCAGGAATCTCCTCCTTCCTTCTTCTCTTGTGAGCCTCGCCCGAGGCAGACGTGAATTCTTAGCTGAGAGAATGTAGCTTATTAAGGTTTATATTTTGTTACTTTTATACTGAAATAAATATTTTGTTAATTAGAATTAAATCTCGGTTTTATTTTCTAAGTAAGAATGACTTCAAGGAAGCAAGATCCTATATCACCTCTTGATGGGAATAATTTCCTATCCGTCAGTTATGTTGTTTTTTGTTCTCCTTTTTTTTTAGACTTTCAGTGCTAATGAAATGAATTTCTAGATGTAGATTTCTGGAATCCATCCCTTGATAGTTCCATATACTCAGTGCTGCCTTCACTGTTGTCATGAAAGGAACAAAGAACTATATCCCTTTCTTCTCCTGATTAAAAATGCTTCAATGGACTCACAGAGGAGTGGCTTGTTTTTACAAAGTGTACAATTGCTGGCCTTCCTCCTATAAAAATAATGTGATTTTAACATTATGCAAGATTCCCATGAAAGAGCATTCTTATGTTAATTGGCCAGTTTTAGCCCATTTAGAAGGAAAACCCTGCCTTGAATAGTGCAGAAGTTGAGGTGTTAATGATTTGTGTTAAGTCAGAGATTAAAACTCATAATAAGATTAAGAAGCTTCTTCACAATGATCAGACCTATATTTCTATCCCAGAAAGGCCATCTTAAGGGAAAATGCTACCACATACCTCCCTGCGACCGGTTAAATCACACAGAGCTTGCCTGCTACAGGTCCCATCAACTAAACAGTGCCGGCTGGCGGGCCCGCGGGAGAGGGCCTTCTCTGTGGCGGCTCCTACCCTCTGGAACCACTACACCCCCTGAGATCCGGACAGTTCCCACCTTATTGGCCTTCAGAAAAGCCATGAAGACCTGGCTTTTTCGGCAAGCCTGGGGCCAATGACTGATTTATTGATACTGGCCCATGAAATGAAAGAATTGGATGATTGCAGATTTTTTAAAAAATTGTTATATTGTGTTTTAATTCTGTTTTAAATGCTTTTTATATTAATGTTATTTGTATTGTATTGCTCAGAGTCCCTGTGGAGTTGAGCAGCATATAAATACAAATAATAAATAAATAAATAAATAAATAAAAAATAAAAAATTGAATTTGCCATGTCAATAATAAATATAAACATTTTGGAGTTATTATATAAGACAGAGGGCAACTAGATACAGGTTATTCACTAAATGGAGGTCTAATTTACAGTCATTGTTATCTAACATTTAGGTAGCTTGCAAACAGGGCTGTACCCTTTGAACACGTTGGCTAAAATAATAAAAACATTAGATCTTTCAAGCAAAACTTTGAAGTTTGAGTGTGAAGCTGAGTCTCTAAAATGGAGAGTTGAGCAAATAATGTCATCTTTAAAATGGAAAATTGGAAGTAGATTTTTAACTGATTATTTTCTTCATCCGTCTCGGCTCTGTATGCAAAATATCCCTATGGACAAGGAAAAATAAGGGAATTTCTATTCCTCTTTCTTATGGCAAAGAAAGCCCAAACACGTTTTGCAGAAAGGATAAGGGAGGAGAGAGAAAGGAAGAAAGAGATATGAGCTTGGATAGATAAAAGTGAAATGAAAGAGTACAGTAACGCTAAAAGCAAGGAGAAATGAAACAGTGATCACATCATCAGAATCTATGCACAGTGTTGGAATAAAAGCAGGTACGTGCAATGTTTTTTTTTCCTGATAGTTTTTACTTTAAAGAATAACATAAGCTTGAAGCAAGCTTGACCCATGGGGACTATATTAATGTTATTTTATTGATAGCAATATATAGAAATGGTTTGCTAATGCCTTTTCCCAGGCTGTCTCTTCTCAACATCCCAGTTTAGCACACCACCTTGATATTTACTGGCATTGTCCCATCCAAAGATTAAGCAGGCTTAGCTTTCTGGCATCAGTCAAGGATGATTAGCTGCTGCCATCCAACTCCAGGCCATCCTTTAAACAAAACGAATTATGACAGATAATCCTTCTCAATATAGTTTGCAGGGAATTGTCATAGAGATGCAAGTATGGATGAGGCAGAATTCTTCAGGATGTAAAACATATTTTGGGGATAGAACCCATTTTAGCATTTCTTCGGATACTCCCTCAACCTTCCTCTTCTAGTCTTCAATCAATTTCAGAAGCTTGCTTTGAATATATATCTAGGCTTATAGTTTTAGGATGTCTCTGGATATAGTCAGTCTCCTAATACTACACCTGAGGGAAAAGGATGAGCAAAGTCCACACAGTTTTACCAAATACAGTACTCTGCGGCTTTTCAAAATAAATCTAAGGAGTTTCTCTTTTTTATTATAAAGCAGCACAAGTCTCAAGCAATGGAAATTAATTACAATAGCTTTCACCAGATAACCACGTTGATGGAGAAGATGGAAGTTCTTAGCCCACCAAATTACAGAGCTTTCTCCTAAAGGCCATTAGACTGAAATCAGCCACTGTTGCTTTTATGGCCAGTATGGGAACAAAACTTACTCAGGAATAGAAAGTATTTGTTGTAAAAGGAAGGAAGAAGTTTGAAAGATTGTGTCATGGCTGTCATTCTGCTGCTTGCTTTGTATTGCATCTTGCCAGCTTGATATTTGCAATGGTGGGGGAGGGAAGAGATTGGAATGGGGTGGTTAATGGGGGTTGGGAATGAAGCAGAGCTGGCCCTGACTATGAGGAACTGTCTGGAACCCGCACTGCATATCAGACATTAATACAATCGAGAGAGTCCAGAAATATTTCACAAGAAGAGTCCTCCACTCCTCTGCTCACAACAGAATACCTTATTCCACCACACTTGAAATTTTGGGCTTAGATAGCTTAGAACTTCGTCGCCTTAGATCTGACCTAAAATCATCTACCACAATGTCCTACCTGTCAATGATTACTTCAGCTTCAACTGCAACAATACATGAGCACACAATAGATTCAAACTTAATGTAAACCGCTCCAAACTCGAATGCAGAAAATACGACTTCAGCAACAGAGTGATCAATGCCTGGAATGCACTACCCGACTCTGTGGTTTCTTCCCCAAACCCCCAAAACTTTAACTTTAGACTGTCTACAGTCGACATCACCCCATTCCTAAGAGGTCTATAAGGGGCGTGCATAAGCGCACCATTGTGCCTACCATCCCTGTCCTATTGTCCTATTGCCTAATTTACCTGTACTTACTTTGCTAATGTTTATGTTTATACCAATACCTACTATCTTGTACATGTTTGACAAACAAATAACTAAATAAATAAAAATCATGCCAGAGTCTCTCAGTACCGTAGTTTACAGTAAAGAGTTGTAAAATCTAAACCATTAAGCTAATAATTAAAATCAATACTGGGATTAGACAATTTACAACTACATCGCCACCGATCTGATCTAAATGTAGTTCATAAAATCATATACCAAAATGTCCTTCCTGTCAATGATTACTTTAGCTTCAACCACAACAATACACGAGCACATAATAGATTCAAACTTAATGTAAACCACTCCAAACTCGACTGCAGAAAATACGACTTCAGCAACAGAGAGATCAATGCCGAGGTTATAAGAGCCGATGTGGCGCAGCGGTTAGAGGCAGTACTGCAAATCACTTTAGCTGACTTTGATCCGCAGGTCAGCGGTTCAAATCTCACCGGCTCAAGGTTGACTCAGCCTTCCATCCTTCCAAGGTAGGTAAAATGAGGACCCAGATTATTGGGGCTAATATAAATATACATTGCTTACTAGTGTAAACCGCTTAGAGAGTGCTTGCACTGTGAGGCGATATATAAATCTCACAAAATAAATAAATAAAAAATGAATGCCTGGAATGCACTACCTGACTCTGTGGTTTCTTCCCCAAACCCCAAAAACTTTAATCTTAAGACTGTCTACAGTCGACCTCTCCCCATTTCTAAGAGGTCTATAAGGGGCGTGCATAAGCGTACCACTGTGCCTACTGTCCCTGTCCTACTGTCCTACTGTCCTTTTTTATCGGTACTTTTTTAAACTTATGTTATGTTTATACAAACAACTACTATCCTGTACATGTTTGACTAAATAAATAAATAAATAAATAAATAAATAAATAAAATGAGGAGCACCAATCAAGCACAAGGTCAGCATAAGGAATACGGAGATGGAAAAGGCACAATCACAAAGTCCATTTGCAAAACAACCTGAAAACTTGTAATTGGCCATTGACTGATAACATGGGGATGGCCAGGGGAAAGAGAAAGTTAATTCCATTGTTTTCACGCCAAGCCAACAGATTCTGCAAGGTCTAATCTGCAACTGCTTTGTTCTTAGTAAAGTATACTCTTGGAAAAAGAAATGAACCAGGAGGTTTTTTGTTTTTGTTTTTCGCTAATTAAGCTAAGTGGGATGGATGACAGACTGCTAATTCTTAATAATTTTTCAACCAGTTCTAAACATATTTAATCCAAAGAAATTTATCATGTTCTTCAAATGCAGACTTCAGTTTTTCCTTCTATATGTTTGCAGATGAACATTGTACCTAAAGTTGGGCTCTACCAAGAAGCAAACAAAAAATAACAATCTTGCATCTAATTTAGTTCAGCTTACAAAGAATTGCAAAGGACAGGGTAAGCTCCACTGAATTAACGGGACCACTCTCAGTAACAGGAATAGCACTATTGGTTGTTATCCATGGTAAAAACCAAACTTATTATATTTTCTGAAATGTTTTTCTTAGATATATTAGCAATGGAAATGTATGGGTTTACCAACTCAGGAAGCTCAAACTGCCCAAGGAGCTGCTGATACAGTTCTACAGAGGAATTATTGAGTCTGTCATCTGCACCTCTCTAACTGTCTGGTTTGGTTCTACAACCCAACAAGACAGACACAGACTTCAGAGGATAATCAGAACTGCAGAAAAAACAATTGCTACCAACCTGCCTTCCATTGAGGACCTGTATACTGCACGAGTCAAAAAGAGGGCTGTGAAAATATTTACAGACCCCTCACATCCTGGACACAAACTGTTTCAACTCCTACCCTCAAAACAACGCTATAGAGCACTGCACACCAGAACAACTAGACCCAAGAACAGTTTTTTCCCCGAACACCATCACTCTGCTAAACAAATAATTCCCTCAAAACTGCAAACTATTTATTAAGTCTGCACTACTATTAATCTTCTCATCGTTCCCATCACCCATCTCCTCCCACTAATGACTGTATGACTGTAACTTTGTTGCTTGTATCCTTACGTTTTATATTGACATGTTCCTAATATGATTTGATTGCTTATTTGTACCCGGACTATCATTAAGTGTTGTACCTTATGATTCTTGATGAACGTATCTTTTCTTTTATGTACACTGAGAGCATATGCACCAAGACAAATTCCTTGTGTGTCCAATCACACTTGGCCAATAAAAAACTCTATTCTATTCTATTCTATATCCAATGCAGAACAGACCATTTTGTAAAGGAAATAAATATGGCATATTATGGCAGGCATTAAAAGGCATGGATTGTATGTAAGTGCGCATGCATGCAACCGTATAAGCTCATCAAATCTCCAGGCTTAAACTCACTTACATGGAAATAGACTCACTGCATTAAAATGTTTGCATAGGGATGTATAAGATTGCACTAAAAGGCACAGAACTCCATATATAATAAAAGCAATGCAAATACACTAAATGGAATCCTGACTTCTTTACAAACTGCTAGCAGATCAAGGCTCAAACATGAATGCACAGCAAGGCTTGCAAGGCCATGCCTATTGGCAGGCAAAATGAAGAAGCGAACTTGGTCAGAGAGTCATAAAAAGGAATCATATTGTTCATCACTGTGATACGTCATTGTCGCTTCCAGGGATGGAGACAAGTGTTTGCAGAGTTTTCTCCTCAGGTATCCAAATAGTATGACCAGATCTTGGTATTTTGACTTGCTAAGGAGAAGGCACCATTTGTTATTTTGCCTCAGGCTGCCAAATACCTTGGATCACCTTTATCACATAGTTGCCTTCTCTAAGTAAATGAAAAGCCTAAGGCTAATCAGGAAACTGAAATACAAGCCAAGCTATTTGTCCATCCAGCCCAGTGTTCTATTTGGCAGGAGCTGGCTTTGTGCAATGTAGGAAGTTAGCATCCCCCCTCCCTCCCTCCTAGAGGAATAAAATATTTTAGGAAATATTTTAAAAGGCAGAATATTATATAGACTATCCCTAGAGAAATGGAGAAACATGCTTTTAGGCAGGAAACAGACTCACTCCTAATAGCCCCCACCTTTGTTAATAGCCTGGACCAGTCTATTCTACATAACAAAGATCTATCTCCTTCAGCTCCAGGGTGATGGGATTAAGACCTTTACCCTTAGGACATGATAGGATTAGCCCTCTACCCATCTCAACAATGGTACCTGGGAAGATTACATCAGCCAAGCCTGGGACACAGACAAAAGCCTACAGAGTTGCCCCTGCATGGCCCCTGGGAGTCTGACAGCCAATGGGATACATTTCTGTTCAGGAACAGGAAACTCTGAGGTGGGGCCCAACAGAGGGCATAAAACAAGGGACTCTCAGCATCTCTTTCTCTTCACCCAACATCTGGAAGCATGTGATCCATCTTTTCTGTTCAGGAACTCATGCCATGTGCTCCTGTCCACCATTAAACCTTCTTTCCAAGCAACTTCCATGAATCCAGTGTCTTTTTCCCCACTTGGAATTGAACCCAGAAGGATATTGGATTCAATATCAAACTGACTCCATTAGCTGTACATGGCAAGGTGTTTTCCAATAAGTATAGCAAAAGTGGGAAGTGGAAGGAAAAAAAACAAAAAAGAAAAGAAAACTCCTGAAAAGAGGAAATCAGCTGTTCAGGCAGAGAAGTGGCCGAGGTGGCGCAGCGGTTAGAGTGCAGTACTGCAGGCCACTTTAGCTGACTGTGATCCGTAGGTCAGCAGTTCAAATCTCACCAGCTCAAGGTTGACTCAGCCTTCCATCCTTCCGAGGTAGGTAAAATTAAGACCCAGATTGTTGGGGGCAATATAAATATACATTGCTTACTGGTGTAAACCGCTTAGAGAATGGTTGCACTGTGAGGCGGTATATAAATCTCACTAATAAATAAATAAGTCATACTTTTGGTCAAGCCATAAATCACATTTCTGCAATTCCAGGGGACGAGATTTCCAAACTTCTAAAATTCAAACAATAGTGCCACTCATAACAAAAAAGACGACTACGACTATAAGTGAGTACAAGATTGCTTTTACATTTCATCAAGCTAGAAATTAAAAATATAAGATACATGCTTTAATCAATCAATCAAAATTTATTTATTATCCAAGACTAACTACCACATGCTATATAAATAGGGTAAAAATAAGACAGCAGATTATTCCCATCTCCTGATCCCGTTAATGGTTCCAATATGCAACTAAAAACACACAAATGTAACTGTAATTACAACAGGAAATTTGTCTCAGCAGTTACAAAATATGTTAAGATTTGAATAAAAACAACTTGGGGATTTATTGTGCTTTCCATTTGTTTCTTCCTTTAAAACAATCATCTGAAGCAGATCGTCTTCCATCTGCTCATTACTTTGGATGAACTGACACTGAATGCTCTCCACTTATCCATGGAAACTCTGCAATGCATTCATCAAATGAGATTAGGTTAGACCTATCTTTGTAGGACTTCCGCACATCGACTGACCTCCAGAGCAACCAGCTTTTCTGGACCTCGGCAACTTTCACCACGGAAATATCTTAATCAATAACAGCAGTGCAGTGCAATCCATAAATTAAATACATTAGGGAAAAGATCATTTTAAAAAGTAGGAAAGATGACCTAATGGGGAGAACAGCTGCCATCCAAATGGGACATCTGATTCTGGTTATAATTGATTTACAGCTAAAAGAGAGATGGGGGAAGATTGTGGGATTTTTTATTTTTATTTTTTGTAAAATACTTAAGAACATTTCAAATGGAGGTGAACAGAATGGCTGGGGAACACAGATTCAATTTGTAAGGAATCATCAAAGATGGCTGCTATTTTTTTTGTCAATGATGTAGGAGTAAATAAAACATATTCTGGCTTAGTAAAGTGCTTCAAAAATGATTTGGAAAAACACTTTGGCCCTTAGGTGAGCATGAATATAGCACTTCTCATCTCTTTATTAAAACATGGACATCTTTCTTCAGACTTCTGAATCAGAGCCACATTTTAAAAAATAGGCTGTTTTAATTATTTCATTTACCGTCTCTTTTTCATGCAAAAGCCTGTAAATAGGCATCCAAGCTTTCAGGAAAAGCAGTGTGCTGCTCTGTTTGCAGTTTGAGACCTTCTGAAATCCTTGGATTTTCCACAGTCTTAATCATTTAGAATTACTGACTACAGAATAATGGAGGGCAAGTATAGGCCACACAGGCTTCATGGTCCCTAACATGTGTCCAAGTGTTTCCCTTGGTACCTTCCAGGTTCCCTACCCAACTTGATTTCCATGAAAACAATTAAAAGACAACAACACAAAAGAAGCTAAAGCTTGACAATGCCATTGTTGATGAGAATATTTTGGAGCCCCATAATATTCCCCTCAGCAGACATTTTTGAAAAACAAAAATGACATCGCTTTAAAGGCCAGGAAAATTAAGATGGGGTAATAAGAAGCCATTCTGGAGGTCAGAGCAGGTACAGTAACTGAGAAGAAGCAACTCAGTTTGCTTTTTGATAAGTGGGACTGTGTGAAAAAATAACAAGAATGTTCTTCCCTCAGCAGTTAGTTTGTGAAAACACATAGAATGTGCTGTGAAGTTGTCTAATAGGTTCCTAGTCTCCAAAAGGTTATAGTATCTGTTCTCTCTATAAGGTTGGCTCTTTCTGCTTTTGCTATCAAGCAAAAATCCTACAATTCTTATGCATCTTATCCTTTTAGAATAAATTCCACATGTGTATCATAGCTTGGCAATTCAAACTTTGGACCATTTGTTACAGGAATTTAGCAGTTTGTTCTCTATGTGACTGCA
Organism: Diadophis punctatus similis; assembly: GCA_023053685.1. Lineage (NCBI taxonomy): Eukaryota > Metazoa > Chordata > Lepidosauria > Squamata > Dipsadidae > Diadophis > Diadophis punctatus. The sequence goes on from JALIGW010000013.1 coordinate 10,144,327, forward strand.
AAAATCGGCATAAACATTCTGGAAGGTTTTAGTGACTCCGTGCCTCTCTTCTTCATACATATTTAACTGTAAAAATATAATCTCAGTTTATCATGGAACACTCAAAACGAGAATTCCACCAGTGAAATTAGAATGAAATCACTTTGCATGAAAGTCCCCCTCAGGAAATTTTATGAACGTTCTCGGGAATCATTCAGATTAGTATGAAATTATAAATTGGAAAAGTCCCTTCTATTGTGACTGGGAACTGAGAGACAGACTGGAGGGCACCATGTTTGTTTAGACTGCTATAGATTAGGGATAGTGTTTGGTATCTCTCAGATGTTTTGGTTTTAGCTTCCATCAGACCATTTGAAAACAAGAGATTATAAGAATACACGATCAGATTATTGGAGGAAAACAGGTATCTGATTTATCTCTAAAAAGAAAAGAAAAAAGCATATCCAGAGCTCCTGCAGGGTTCCAGCAGTTGCAGTCAAATGCTCACCATGGAAGTGGCTGGTGAACGTGTAGTTTATTGTGTTGAATTGCAGTTATAGCCCTAGGAAATCAGCAATAACATACAGATATGTTTGAAACCCCATGATCGCGCAGTGTAAAACTTCCATGGTTATTAATCAGAAAATAAACTTACAAGGAATCATCTAGGATGTGATGGACAGCAGGGAACGTTTCTAAAATGCTGAAGAAACACAAGATCATTGCTCCCTTGTGAATGCAACTTCTACTTGGATTTTACATATGTTTCCAGACCATATTTTCTGAAACCTATTTTAGGAATTTCATTTGACCATTAAAAAATGTTTAAAAGGAAAGGATGGAATGGATGTGAATCAGCGGTGGGTTGCTCCAGGTTCAGCCCAGTTCTAAGAAACGGTTACGCTGGCTCTGCCCACCTGCCCGGGATGCTTCTGCGCATGCAGAACCGGTAGCAAAGGGTTTTAGAACCCATTACTATGTGAATGCCTTCAGCTTGTCACAACTTACTTCTTGAAGCATCCTCATTCAAAATGCTAACTTGCTTGTTTAAATCTAGAAAAACGAAGTAGTTAATTCTGGCTGCCTCCTATTTGTATTTTATAGCATAGTACAAGCCACCATAATGCCATCAAATGTGCCACATTTCTAGCAAATAACTATTGCGTCTTTCCACAAAGTCCATTCAATTTGCTTCATGCTTGCTTTTGTTGGTTCATAGAATAGCGGTAAGGAGGGTAAGCACAGATGTTCCTTGATTTTAAGGGAGTTGTTTGTTCCAGAGCATCACATCTGAGACAAACAAAGCACAACAAATCCTATGTCCTTTAGAAGTTTCCATCTGGCAGAGATCTGAATGTGCTTGTAGATTTGCCCTTTGCTTACTTTTAAAGCATCTTACCCAACTCAATAAAAATGTGTATCTAATAAACAATAATGCCTCATGCATTTTAATGACATGGCCATGTTATGGATTCATCATCTGCCAAGCTTCAGTATATACCTCAAAGCTATTTTGTTATGTTTGAATTTATGCTATATGAATGCAATAAGCCATCTTTCTCCCTCCCCATTCCAAATCCTAAAATTTGGCAGAACAACGAAACATTAACTTATGATGCAGCACGTGGTGTTCTCTTGTAGCTGCCTATAATCCATTTTCATGAGGTCTACTCAGGATCTGGTCTTCAGGGACTGCACGCCTGTGAAAATTGTGGCTTCAATTACGTGTTTGTACAGAGTCTTCACCTAAAGCCTGGTGCCATTGCACAGTTTCGAAGGGCTTAGATTGTGTAACAGCATGATTGGAGCGCCAACCTTGAGGTTGAGAGTTTGCAAGAACTCCACAGGGTAATGTACAGCATCCCGATCTCCATTATTGAGTCCACAGATTCATACTTCATGTGCTCAGTGGACAACTTTTCCAGCAGAAAGTTGTTGATGCTGTTGGCTGAGTCATTTGTTGGAGTGAGAAGAGCTCTTTCTCTCAGCCATGAACCACAATCCACTCCAGCCTAATGAATGTTGGGTTATATTCTGTCAGTCAAGCTGATCAGATATGTCATAACATCACAAAGTTTACTTGGAATAGTTATTCTTCCCTCCTCTTCCAAAAGGTTGCCATCACCAATGTCAACCAATAATTTAGAAAACTGTTCTGACCTCAAATCACATTGAAGGTGGACATGCACGTTAACTGTCAAGGTCAGGACTTTGACTTTAGACCATAAGATGGATGACTTGAGACAGGCCTTGACTTCATCTGCACATGTCCCTCTTGGGACAGGTAAAGTCTGTCTGAAGAAGAATTTGCCACATATGTTCCTTTTGGCTTCTAGGTGCTCAATAAGAAAGGATTTTTCAAAATGACCATCGCAGCATGAGTATTTCTTATTTTATTATTAACAAGCTCTGATGCTAAGGAGTTCTACTCCCCCCTCCCCACCTGAAAAGAAATCTGATCCCAATGCAAAACACAAGCACAGGAGTTTTGCTTTTGCTTTTGCTTTCACAGCAGCAAGCAGTTTTACTACAAACAGTTGAGCTAAGCCACGCACAGACTCTTTCCTGTCTCCTTCTTCCTCATACAGCAAATACTGTTTGACTTTCCAAACACCCCTCAACTCTCTCACACACTGACAGGACGCTAACCAGATGAATACCGATGGATGCTGGTAGGCAGAGACAGATTTTTTCTCTCCTTATTTTCCTCCTCAGTTCAGATGAATCTGTTCCTTCTACTGTAACACCAGTTAAAGGGAAAAGAGGCAAAAAACGCAGAATAAGGTTTATAGATGCCATTAGGAAAACACAAATAAGGGAAGCTGTACACAAGTATCATCAAACTCAGCCCCAAATCAGTACGCAGGCTGTAAAAATGTATACATCTAATAACCCCTACCTTAATCAGTCACAAATTACATCAATGCCTTGGACTAATAAGTATTTGTCTGGTTTTTAAATATGTGTGTGAAAAATTATTGCTTGTGTTTAGCCGACAGTGCTTTAGAGTTTGTATATGATTCTTCTGAAGATAAGGCTATAGTGTTGGAAATACTCTCTAAAGACTTCTGATTGTGCATTAAACTGCATTGCAGAGTCTCCTCTGACCAAGAAATCAGGCAACATGACACAGAAGTAGATATTCACTGGCACAATTCTAAGTGGCTCTCACTCAATCCTTTAAACCAACTGAAAGAAACCCAGCTTTCAGTATCACACATCTTGTATCTGATTCCTTGCAGATGTATTTCATTTTGCCAGATAAGCATAATAGGAATTTTAATTGAAGATAACCAGAAAGCACCAGGTTTAGTGTGAGGCTGGATGGTGAAGAACAAAGAAGTTATTAAGAAGAAGCCTAATGAAATTAGAATCAAGAGAAGTAATTCAAGCTACCATCTCAGTTATGTTCTTGAATGAAGTGTCACATTTTTTTTCAATTGTTTCTCCATTAATTTTTGTAGCTTTAGTTATGTATTAAGGGAAGGCAGGATAGCTTTATGGTAAGAGCTTATGGATCCCAAAGAGATGGATCATTCTATATACCAAGAAGCATCAAGTGCTAAGCTGTCCATAAAGTTAGATTCAATGGCAAAAATTTTGTTTTGGAGTGTTCAAGAGAATTGAGGGATTGTCTCTCTGCCACTCTTTAAAATAGTGGTGTCTTCTCCTGGGATGTAACAGCTGTCTATTGCACAGCTCTAAGAAAAGATGCATTTGATTTAAAAGTTGAAGACAAGTACTTCTGCTCACTTTGAAGCAGTTTTTTGCCTTTGAATCCAAAGGTCTGGAGCCTATAAGGATAAGTTCAAAGATCTCTACCCAAAGCAGGTTCCAATCTACCCAGCCCTCAAAAATATAAGATGCAAGGGAAGCAATAAAGAAGGGGATACACAGTAACTTCCAGATGTGCAGGAGTTAGTCTTTGGCTGCTGGAAATTAAGATCCAAAACTTTTGGAAGATGACCTAATCTTTACAGGAGAATACATGGAGGAAGCAAAGTAAAAGAATACATGGAGGAAGCGAAGTATCCTTGCTAGGCAATGCTAAAAAGGCAAGAAAGGGAAGAATTATCAGCAATTTAGATACAAATTTATCTTTACTTCTCAAAATGTTTCCAACGACGCCCAAATAGAAGTAGGCACAAAAGACCTTTCACAATTGTCTACCACGTTTGTTGGCAAAGAAATCAGGAGAATATTTTCCAAATTCTTCCTGAGAAGGAAACATTCTCCAACAATTTCTCGGGGGCAGAATTCTTTCTTGGCAGGGACAGAAGCACCATTGCTAAAATAAAAAAATAAAAAAAAAATCCCAGAACAAGGAGTACCTCATGAAATCTTCTTCTGGAATTTTCCCATGAGAAGACTGATTCAAAGATCATCATACCCCAAAAGTAAAGTGACCATATATATATATATATTTTTAAGCGGGACACCATTGACGGGGGGCGGGGCCACCTGGACGCCGCCATTTGAGTTTTGCCCTCTGCGCATGCGCAGAACACTGCGCATGCGCAGAGGGCAAAAGAACGCTAATGTCGGCATCCAGGTGGGTGGGGGGAGGCAGGAGGCCTTTCCTCGCCTCCCGCCTCCCCTTCGGGAGCCGGCAGTGGCTTGGGCTGGCTGGCTGGCTGGCTGGCTGGCTAGATGCGGAGTCTCATGGTCCGGGAGGTTTCTGGTTCTGTGCCTTCCTCATTCCTCACTTGCGGTGGTTTCGAGCAGGGCCTGGCGCAGCCCCCTGGCCCTTGGAGCGCATCAGCGGAACAACCGAGCGCTCCAGGGTTCTAGGATGCCCGATTGCTGGGGCCGCCGCCGCCGCACCCGCATCCTCTCCCTCGTTTTCTTGGCCAGAGACGAAAGAGGCGGCGCGGCCGGATGAAGAATGAGCGAGTGAGGGAAGGAAGGAAGGAATCGTACGGCTCTGCCCTGGACGCACCAGCCGGCCATGCTACCTCCGTTGGGGCTGCAGCAACCCCAGGACCTCCCTCTCCAGACGCGGCTTCCGGATCAGGACTACTCACTTCATTCTCTGGAGAGGCTGTATGCGCGCTTGTGTGTGTGTGTGTGTGTGTGTGTGTGTGTGTGTGTGTGTTCGTGAGCGCTCCAGCAGCCCAGTGCTGGCGGAGGGGGAGCAGGAGAGCCAAGACTCGTAAGGTGACCAGACGTCCTGCTGTTTTGGCATTCTTTCCAAAAAAGCGTGACTTTTTGGAAAGAATGCGGGACGCGGGACACACGCTTGAAAAGTGTGTCTGTCCCGCCAAAAGCGGGACGTCTGGTCACCTTACCCAAAAGACTGGAAACTTCCAAGCACCCTGTAGTATCCATGCAGCATGCAATTTCATCTCACTCCATCCATGAACATTTCTCCAAATTCTCTTCTCTGCTGAATCAATTTCTAAAGCAAAATGCATTTCCGTAAACTCATTGGAAGCCAGAAAAAAAGGGCAGCAAAATGCAGGATATTTTTTCTATATTCATTTCAACAGGACATAGTCTAATATTCCAGATATTTTTCAGCGTCTTCTGAAACCGAGGGAACTTAAGCAGATTACATAGCTGATTCCTGAGGCATACCATGTAGAGAGACCATGAAAAAAACCCTAAAATACTTTGTACATGCAATACATCCTTCACTTCATTGTCTGTGTAACATATTAATGAGGGAATATAAGCATTGGGCTAATTTAAAAAAAGCTGGGGAATGTTTAATAAAAGCTTTTCTAATCCACTTCCACGCTAGTGATTAATAATGTCTTCTAGCATCATCCAACCATCATTGTATCAATCCGCTAGTAATGAAGACGGACTTCATATCATCCCAGTAATTACTGAATGACACTAGAAGAGGCCATAAATCACTAATGCGGAAATGGCATCTCTCTCTCATAGTTACACAACACCTTTAAAATGTAACAGAAGACAGGCAGTCTGCCTAAGGGAAGCTTCTGAAATTTTAGTTAACACAAACATATTAAAAAAGAGAGAGAAATTTGGAATAGTCTGGGTCATGTTGTAACCAAGTCTTCAAGGATACCATCACCTTTTACATGATAAGGCAGGTTTCAGGTCTCTTTGATCTATTGGAGACGTGCGGTAAAGTGTGTGCCTGTTCTCCTGCTAAAGGAGGGAAGAATTCCTTTTGCTGAAGTTATGCCCAAATTCACGATGGACAAGGTGCAAAAGTCAAGAGCGAACAGTTGATGCATTCCAAGGGCATGCTAAAATAGCAGGGAGTCTCTGATGATTCAGGTGCTGCTTCCAAGCTCTCTTGTCACTACCCACAATGAATCCTTTGCAATTGCCAAGACGGAGGGCGAGAGCTTCCAGTTCTCCAAAAGTTTCTGGTTTCTGTTCCCCCCTGAGGCAAGTGCAGAGAGCTGGAAGAGGCTGGGGCTGTTGATGAGAATCTGTTCCTTGTCATCCAGGGTGTAGTGATAAAGCTCCTTATCTGCTGGCATCCCAGCCAAAAGGCAAATGTTCTCATATCATACAACAACAGATATGAAGGTACAATTAAAGGTAATGAGCCCGAAGCTTGATGTGTGACATGCAGTTTAGTTTCTCCATCCTGCAAATTCCAAATGTATCTTCATCCACAGTCATATAAACAAACTGGGCATTAACTGGGCATATATATATATATATACAAAATTTTTATTGACCTTTATTTATTTATTGACAACATTGAAAACAAACATGGAAATTTATACAATTTCCCTCTTTACAACACTTTTTGTGTCGGTAACAGATTTTAATTTTACAATTTTTTCCTCTTTCATTTATCAGTTCAATTATATACATATATTTCACACTTCTATTTTTACATCATATACTTCATATGTTAATGTACTTTATTTCTACCATGTTTTATATTTTCCTATTATTTGCTTATATCTACCATATTTTTGGAGTATAAGACGCACCTTTTTACCCCTAAAAAGAGAGTGAAAACTTGGGTGCATCTTATACACTGAATGTAGCCACACCCACCCAGCCACCACCACCCTTTGGCCTCTGCGTTCCAGCAATTTACCTGTTTGCAGCAAAGAGGGAAGAGCCTGTAAAGCCAAGCAAGTCACTAGCAGCTTCCCGATCTACAGCTGACTTGCCACAGGGAAAATGAAAGTGAAAGTGAAACTGCAAAGAGGCAAATAGCTGGGAGAGACACACATATTTTTATTTTTTGCTGAACTGGATGGAAGGAGGTAAGTGAATAACTATAAATGTCTGTAGAATGTTCAAATTATTAGACTTATTTTTTAAAGACTGCTTTATTATTGTTCTAGAGCCAGGGGTCTCCAATCTTGGCAATTTTAAGACTTGTGGACTTCAACTCCCAGAATTCCACAGCCAGCTTTGTTAGCTTTGCTGGCTGTGGAATTCTGGGAGTTGAAGTCCACAAGTCTTAAAGTTACCAAGGTTGGAGATCCCTGTAAATCTAGACAACTTAACAAAATAAAGAAGCTTTTTAAAATAAATGCTTGCTCTGAAGAGGCTATTGTATCTTCTTTTAAATAATAGAGAATAATGTATACTTCCAGAAATTTTAACAGCTCTGTACAAGTATAGTCTGAAATGTAACAGTGTCCTGTTTAGTATTAGAGTTTAGTTACCTTGGAGTAGATCTATTTAAATAATTGGGAGGAGTTAGTGTGACTACATTTAAGAAAACTTTCTGGCATAATGTAGATTTCTCCAATTCTTTGCTATTTCTATGGGTCAGGGACACATGCACAGAAATACACAGCAAACAGTGTATATCATCTGTGCTGTTTGCTGTTTACTGTTTGGCAAATTGCTTGGAGGCAGAGGCCTTTTTTCCTTGTTTTCCTCCCCCAAAACTAAGGTGTGTCTTATACTTCAGTGCGTCTTATACTCCGAAAAATACGGTAATACATTCTAATAACTCCTTTATCCTCTTTCTTATTTTATTCACTCAGCCTTTGTCTCTCTTCTCTAACCACTCATAACATTTTTCGCATACTTTATAATATTCTATTTCCTCCTTTTCTTATATTCTCTTTGTATATTTGTCCAATTATATTGAAACCAATAATAAGATTTAACATATATTTTAATCCAACTGATTTTTTAAAAAAAATTGAGATCCATTTTTAGTAAGTTCATTTAGGATTGCAGCCCAGCTTATAAAAATTGAGTGGGATTTACATGGTAAACATGAAGAACAGGCTATTTGGCAATCTTGAGATAACCATAAATCTGTTTCCCTTGATCTCTCTACACTCAGATCTCTGCAAAAACATTAGGACTCTATGTAAGCTTTGTGTGAATGAAAAGATAGCACATCACAGGAAAGCAAAACATTTGTTCTTACCAAGATAGCTTTCCATTCATTGGTTTGCTTGCATAAAAGGAGCAGCAATACAGAGATCACTAGCTGGGGATAGAGACAGTCAATGTATTCACAGTAAATTCATGCTACTTTTGGTTTGATAGCATTATGATACTTATGAGCAATAAAATAATATGAATTAAACCATTGCAACAAATGCTTCTAAAATGTTCTTGTTATTGATCCTTGTGCAAACAGAAGGATAGATTCATTGATACTGTGATCCCTTTGTCCTTGAAAAACCATTAGCAAGGAGGAAGGGCTTTCATAAAGAAATAAGTACAGGTTTAAGGAAGAACAATGAATAATCAACAATGTCTTTCTTCTTTCTCTTCCAGAAACTTTGTCATGGACAAGGGGAGTTTTGTCATAGAGTAAAGCTTACACTTTCTTATGAGATTTTCATTTTTCTGAAGTCATGTAGATTCCATTTGTATACAGCACTGTTCTGAAGCAACTTTTTTTTCTGAAACTCCACGACTGAAAAAAACCCGATGAAGCCAGAAACCCGAACAACTAAGACTAAAATTGTAAGTCAAAAAATGAGCCTCTGCCTCTTGTCTTTCCAGCATTTTCCTTTTATGGGCAACTTTTCTTATCATACTTTTGGTTTGCCCAAAACTGAAAGTGATCATTTCCCAAGTTATCAGATGCTTCAACCCACTTTGGGTCAACTTGATCCACAGCTGTCTTGTGATCCAAATCTTCCTGAAGCAGATCACCGACATATTTAAATGCTAATCTTTAGGCTTTGTGGAAAGGAAGCTCATATCCTTAGGAAGTATTTTACAATAATATTTCTTCAAGGGCAAGATCATTAAAGACTTTTTTAGATAAATCCTAATGTATCCTAACAGTAATGAAACTATTTGAAGAACTTAACTTATTTGTTTATCTAATCATTATGTTATTTATTTGTTTATTTGAAAACAAATGCATATGGCAACTTATATTATATAAAACAAGCCTAGGTGGCTAAAAACACAAAAGAATAAAAACATAAGATTAAAACACTAACACATTGTCAGTGCCATAACAGTACTCTTTCAAAAAACACAAAAACACAAAAAATGCTGGGGTCAACTCCCATCCTGACCCTGTGCCAGAAAGAATCCAATATTTTATGTCACTTAAAGAATAACAACTTACTCAATTCCAACTTTTGTACTGCCTAAAAGGAGCATATACCATATTTTTCAGAGTATAAGATGCACCGGAGTATAAGACGCACCTAGATTTTAGAGGAGGAAAACAAGGAAAAAAGTATTCTGAACCAAATGATGCAGTAATATATTATTTAACAAAATACCAGTGTAGCAGAATACTTTTTACAATCATGTATACTTTTTACAACCATGTACACTTTTTACAACCATGTATACTTTTTACAAACTTTAAACTTGACAGCTTTAAGACTAGTGGACTTTTAGGTACAATCTCAAATGTGATTCTTTGGCAAAAAAAAATTATAATAACCCCTAATATTTTTACCATGGGGTGTGGATGGAAGCACATTTTCATTAAAGCTTCAAACCATGGAAATAGTGATGTTTCCTAGATCCTTGGATCCTAATCTTGAATTAAGTCATTCACCTCTGGAGGAATTAGCCACAAATTCTGCTCCGCAAAATGTTTCCTCCGCTTACTTGCAGTAGCAAAACCAGAAAAACAGAGAGAGAAAAGAGAGCAAGACAGCAGTCTGAAAAAGAAAAAAAAAGTGTGGAAGAACAAAAGCAGAGGAGGAATTGAAATGGAAATTTCAATGCAATGCCAGATCCAAGAATGCGAACAATGGCAAGAATACAGCTTTTACTACTGGAATACTTTGTGTCACATTTCTCAAACCAGCATTTAAAACATTGTGCTAAGTATTCCTCAATAGTATGGAAAGGCTTTCTTTCCTTCCCTCCATTTCATAATTAAAATGGAGCCCAGTTCTTCTAATAAGTGTATGTAGACATGCACTCGTACCTGTAAACATTAGGGAGCCATGCCAGCAAGATAAAGTCTCCAGTCAGGCCTTTTCTATGCAGCTCCTCACTTTTCATGAAGAAAGGCAGTTTGTTTCAAAAGGAAGAAAACAACGTAATTACAAGACTTCTCTTTCAAGCCGAAAAGTAAAAACAACCACCAAGAACAATAAAAGTTGTATATTCCAGATGACAGGAAACAAGCAATGCCCTGCCGTGTGTGCGATCAGTGATATCTTTAAGTTGGGAGTGTCTTTAAGTCTAAATTTAGCACACAGGTTACATTTTGCTGAGAGTCCCTGTCCCATATTCTTTTCTCAGTTCACCATTCTTTTGACACCAAAGATAAAATGGCCAAAGAGAAGAAAACCTCATGATTAGTATAGAGCCTGAGTAACAATTTGGGTTGTCAATATTGCCAAAATATTGGGGACTGCAGGGGGTATGCATCCCTCTATAGCAGTGATGATGAACCTATGGCACACATCAGGGGCGGGTTGCTTACTTACCGATACCGGTGCGCTGCATGCACATCTCCATGTTTCGTGCGTGCATGTGCGCACACAGCGCATGTGCCGCCTCACACAATTTTGCTTCTGTGCATTCGTGGAAGCAAAATCGCGCCAAAATCTCACGCGCGCGTGCATCCCCTCGTGAGATTTCAGCACAATTTTGCTTCCTCGCATGCGCAGAAGCAAAAAAGTCCAAAAATTCTTTTAAAAAGATGGCAACGCACATGACGGACTGGCAAAGATGGCACCGGAGCGGTTGCGCACAAATTGCGCAATTGGCGGCTCCCTACCGGAGCTACACACCGGACCGCACCGGTAGGAACCCACCACTGGCACGCGTTCCACAGGTGGCATGTGGAGCCATATCTGCCGGCATGCGAGCCGTTGCCATAGCTTAGCTCCAGTGCGCATGTGCGTGCCAGCCAGCTGATTTTCAGCTCACACGGAGGCTCTGGGAGGGCATTTTCGGCTTCCGGAGAGCCTCCGGGGGTGGGTGGGGAGGGTATTTTCACTCTTCCCAGGCTCTAGGGAAGCCTCTGGAGCCTGGGGAGGGCGAAAAACGGGCCAACTGCACCCACCAGAAGTTAGGAAAAGGGGGCATTTCCGGCTTCCAGAGGACCTCCGGGGGGGAAGCCATTTTCACCCTCCCCAGACATTGAATTATGGGTGTGGGCACTCATGCATGTGCAATAGCACGCGCACACACGCTTTCAGCACTTGAAGAAAAAAGGTTTGCCATCACTGCTCTATAGGGTAAGCAGGAAATGTGTCAGTTCTCCTAGGTAAACCATACAGGAAACATGACCAAACGAGCTAATTGTACTTTATTGTAAGGCAACATTAACAGAATTGTGCAAATCTGAATGTACAAATCTCCCACCATGACTTTTAATTACTTGATCCATTACGGCAGGTCTTTCCTGAGTTTCTTTCTCTTACGGCTTCTCTCAAGCAACTATGGGATCCCCTCTCTCTTGCCTAATCATTTTCTAGGCACCATCTCTTCCTCTCCTCACTCAAGGTCATTCTCACATACCATTATAAACGTTATTTAAATTGAAAATCTGTGTCCCTCTATCCAACCACTGTTTGGCTGCACACAAATTATACCAGAGACTACAACTCCATGGTATACGCCCTTGGACACCTGTTAAAGTCAAGAAGCAATGGAAACAACCATGGACTCAAAACACTGGATAGGCTTCCCATTTTTCAGTTAGAGGATTTTTCACAACATGGAAACAAAGCTACATTTGCTCTGCGGTTGCCAGTCAACACCCCTTACTGGAAAATGAAAGGTCCTGTAATTCCTAAAGTCACTACTGTTTAAGGAAAATGGATTCCATGTTGGAGCTGGAAAGCTGAGAAATGAAGTAAGGATTAATAGTGGAATTGGGTCTTACAAAACATTGAATTTCAAATTAAGAGTTAATTGCCCAGTATTGCTAGAAATCAGCTTGATTACTACTTTACAAAATGTTCCAGTACTTTTATAACAGAAGAATTGAACTGCCATGTTTTGTGAGGCCAAAAGCTTTCTGGTTCTGCATTAGATAGTTAACAATGGAGAGTCAGATGTTCTGGAAGCTTGTAAATCTCCATGACCAACCCAAGAGAATGCTACACACACTTGCCTGTTACTTATTGCACAGCAGGTCCCAGCCGCATAGCCAAAACCCAGGTCTGGGTCTCAGCCTTCAGCATAATAAACAGCCACTTAAGCTACTTTTCAAGGCCTCTTGATAATTTGCTAACTGCAAATGCATGTTTTGCACCAAATGTTTTCTTGAAGATCCTACCTTATTGCACGTACTCCAGTTTTTGGCATTTTGATTTAAAACATTTGATCTCTCATGCCATTGTGAGTTACTCCACACAATATAAGATTCAGATCAAATACCCAGGAGTTAAATTAAACTTGACTTTAGAATTCTTCAGAGTATTTCTATGTAAGTTATGAATCACTTAAAAAAATGAAATACTTTCACAGGAACAACGGCTATAGGCTTGTTAAAGGCATGCATACATGCTTGAATTAAAAGGTGGTAACCAAAATTTTTAAAAGGAAGATTGGATCAATGATGCAGATTTAATCTGAGTGTAAATATAGCAGCATGAAAAATGTATATATATATAATATAAATAAAGCCGTTAGTTAAATCATCACTTTAACTTTCATATTCATTTTTCTAAGGGAAAATTACTACATTTTTCAGATTGAAATCACTTTTTGCAGCAGCTTTTATGCCTGCAGCTGCCTGCGATCCATAGTTCCATTTATTGAAGATGCGAGCTCTCTGGAGAACATTTCTAACTCCATTCCCTGCAACGCGCACTTGACATTTTATTGAGAGTGAAGAATAAAACAAGGGCTGCAATTCAGGAAGAAACCAAGAAGCAATAAGTACGTTGGAGGGGAAAAAAATAGAGTTCAAATACAATTATATGCAATGACACCATTTGGCATTACTCTTTAATTTCCACTTGCGGTCATGCTTGCCTTTCATTTAGTGAAAGAGTGTGTGAAAGAGTGAATGGTGAACAAAAGTGAACATTTTACTTAGGCTATTTAAAAAAAAATACTTTTCAATCTCCCATTATTTAAATGCACATGAAGAGACATGCACATACCCAAACTTACACATAGATCATCCTGTGGCATTCAACTGAATCTTCAACCATTGGAATCAACTTGGTTGTTTTTGTGCAGATGATTCACTATCTGATGATGTTACTTACTTGGGTAATGAAATGTCTGCAAGCAAAGAATCAGACTCAGAAAACACCAAAGACTCCATAATTATTTGAACGTTATAAAATCCTTCCTTGGGGTAATCCAACTGTGGGTCCAACCCAGGCAGTCAGCTATTCTGGAAGGCAATAACCAATAAGGTGGGTCCATACTGAACCTCCCCCTTTACTTCAAAGCAATCTTAGGGTGTTTATTTTCTGCTTCATATCCAAAGTACACTTAAACATATTGTGTTACCTTGAGTGCTCCTGACAACAGTTTTTTTAAGCTAAGCCTACAGTTCATTGGCAGATTTGCAGAGGAAGGAATGCCTTTTCGATTGAGTCAACTTTACAGTGTTCTCTAATTCCTTTTCAAGCTATCTTGTCTGATGAATTCCATAATAGCACAATATTTATAACATTTGCCTTGTAAACAGAAGGTTGCTAGTTCAAAATTTGATAGAATTTTTAAAAATGCTATCTTTTTTCCTTCAGCTTTCTAATCTTTCCTGTAAGCTTTTTTTCTTTAATAATTTTTTTTAAAAAATCGAATAGTACACTATTTTATTATTTTTCAAGTCACCTGAGAAAGAAGGATTTCTTCCTCAGCTCCAAAATAGCCAAAATTTGGGCTATTGGACTAAATTTCTTAGAATCAAATTATGAAAAATATTCATTTTGAGACTTTGCAGTTTACTCTTAAACCAGCAAGATTCCCTTGTTGCAATGGGACAGTTTGAACTATAAACCTACAAATGTTTTATTGCATTTTATTTGCAAATGTATTGCAAAAATCTATTACATACTTTTAATTGCAGTGTTTCAAGAAGGAATGTTGAATTCAATTGTAATCCTGGTTTTTGTCAAAATTGTTCTTTAACAAAAAAAAAAGAAAGTCAAATAATTATCAGTATATTGAGAATTGCACAAAAATGGTTTTGCATTATTTTCTTGTCTGCAAAGAAATAAAATTTTCCCTAAGGTTAAAAATATTTGGAAGCTACATAATATTTCATTGCTGCCATATACGTAGATCCAGTTTGAACACATACTTTTAACATCTTATCAGGGTTGAGAGTTTGTTTTGTTTTAAAACTCGAATATTTTTAAACTATAGATAAAACATGACTACAGCCAGCATTTTGATAACTAATCTTTTGCCATCAAATTTATGACATTTATAAATATGGGTATAGGGATTAACATTCCTAGACAATGGCATATTGTTACTGGCTAACACCCTAGGCTAAATACCTGGTATGCAGAGTTGTAATCAAGGCTACGTTGAGATCTGATGTATGAAAGCAATGCTTGACTGGATTTAAATGGCTTTGATTGGGTCCGATATGATGCATACTTGGAGTTAATGTTCATAATTGCCAGCTTTTCTTGGCAATTGTGCAAAGGTGCTTGATGACTCCATTCTCAATTGTTCATCTCCCTCGGCCAGCGATGTCTATCTCAGTTTCACATTTATTCCAAATGAGCTTGGAACTTTTCCATTCTGGTCTTAGTTGAAAAGTGCATATTTAAGAACTTAAGAAGAGATCCGTTGGATCTGACCAGCAGCCTCTCTATTGCAGCAACAATGGACAGTCAGCATCCAGATAGGCCTAGAAAGTCTCAGGCAAGACCTACCTCCTGACAATTGGACCAGGCTACTTCAAAATCTGGAATTAGCACATAACTGTCAAGGCTAAAACATCACAACAGAAGTCAGAAATATGGATTATTATGGATGAGGAGATTATTGATAGGACTGTAAAAGTCCTCCCTCTTTCTACTTTTAGATAGCTTTGAGAACATGCACAATAAATAATAAGAATTTATTAAATTTATATATCACCCTCAACTCTCAATGAGTTGAGGTGGTGCAGTGGTTAGAGTGCAGTACAGCAGGCTACTTCAGCTGGCTGCTAGTTGCAGTTCGGCAGTTCAAATCTCACCAGCTCAAGGTTGACTCAGCCTTACATCTTTTTGAAGTGGGTAAAATGAGGACCCAGATTGTTGGGGGAAATATTTTGACTCTGTGAACCACTTAGAGAGAGCTGTAAAAGCACCATGAAGCAGTATATGTCTAAGTGCTGTTGCTATTGCTATTTCAAGCCCCATCCTTTGATCTGGTGATGTTCAGCTGCAGAGGCTATAGATCAGTGGTATCAAAATAAGGCACATGATTTATATGAAGAAAGTTCCTAGTCTAATCTCTGCTACCAATAGGTAAGGATGGAAATCATGTTAAAAGCCATAGTTTTCTACAGTATATAGACCAAGAGCAGGCAAGCAAAATGTGGCTCTCTAGAGCAGCGGTTCTCAACCTGGGGGTCACGACCCCTTTGGGGGTCGAACAACCCTTTCACAGGGGTCGGGAGACTTTGCCTGGATGCCGCCATTTGGGTTCTTTTACCCTCTGCGCATGCACAGAATGCTTTGCGCATGCGCAAAGGGTAAAAGAACTCAAATGGCGGTGGCAGGGTGGGGGTCGCGGTGGTGGGGAGAGAGGCGGGGTGGGTCATGGCGGAGGCACAGGGGCGGGGCTTGGGTCGTGGCATTAGGAAGGTTGAGAACCACTGCTCTAGAGAAAATTAATCTGCACCTTGTAGGAAGTTAGCACCCACCCCTCTCCTAGGAAAATGAGATATTTCAGGAAATATTAAAAGGGCAGAATATTTCCCCTAAAAGGGAGGCAGAAACTCAGGGATGCACCTTTGTCAATGGCCTGGGCCAGTCTATCCTATATAACAAAGATCTACCTCCTTCAAAAAAAGCCATAGTAGGAATTGCCCAAAGCCATTTCATTGCATCATCACCCAGCAAAGGCTCAACCAAGCCTGGGACTCAGGACAGGGTTGCCCCTGCATGGCCCCATGGGAGTCTGACAACCAATCAGAACACAAGCTCAAATTCAAAACCCAACAGAGGGCATAAAACCCAGGCACTCCCAGCATCTCTTCCCTTTTCTGACCAGGACCTCAAACCATGTGATCCTGTTCATCATTAAACCATCTTTCCAATCAGCCACCATGTTTCCAGTGTCTTTCTCCCCACTTGGAACTGAACCCAAAAGGATATTTCTTCCAACAAGCTCATAGCTTCCCATACTGTCAGCCCTTCAAGGTAGACTAAATTAGGAAACCAAACCATGCATCATGTACTTCTTTTATTACACTGTACATTTACAGTAACAGAATCTTGCAAGTCTGACTGTATATGTCTTCTCACTCTCTTTATCTTCATGAGAACTTTGGAGGGTCTTTTCCAAGATGTTTTCTCAGGTTACAGTTCTGGCATGGCCTTAGATTTCTTTTATCTGATTGTTACAATGCTTGCAGCTCTTCCTCCTATTTCTCAAAGTTATTCGTTCTGTCCATTACATCATAAATTATGCTTCCTAAGCCTTACTGAAGTTCAGGGACATCTGGAATAGGTTGCCCATTCCTAGGTCTAGATGCACTAGATGAAACAACTGTGAATTAATATTCTGATTTGATATCCTGTTTCTACATAACACTTTTATTAAGGTGTGCTGGATGATTCTACAGAAATTCATACCATTGTACAGAAACAGATACAGTCAAAAAGCACTTACGAAGCAGAATATCAGAGATATATGCATTTTATATTCCAAAGAGATTAGAATACCTTTTCCATATAGCAGTTTCTTTTAGTCTGTCATCTCTTCCCAGTTTTCTTATCTGTCCCATAGAGTTAGAGGCAATTCAGAGCAGGAGAAAGTATCATATATGATGCTCATGGTGCCATCACTGCAGGGGAATCTTCCGGTCATTTGTCATGCTTGTTTCTCTGGAAGAACAGATGTATAACCCATTGTGTACAGTGTGGGAAGGGATTTCTTTCTCCTTTGCCCAGCAAGTCAAGAATGAGTCATTTGGATAAGATGTAAATTATTCATCTTGGTTGGGCATTACAAAGTGCCACTATTGTATATTGTTGAGAACAATTATTGATATTTCTTTTCTTTCTTTTCGGAATCAAAATTAAGCTTTAATTCTTATCACTACTAATAAATCTGAAAAGAAATCCAGATTTTGGATGATTTTTTTTTAATAGAAGAGGGAACTCTGAAAAACAAAAATGGAACATGTCTGTAGAGATTCTCAGGTCATGATTGTCCCAAAGGTGCTTTTTTCAGGAGGCAACGGGACTTTGTTTTTTGTTTGAAGACGTTTCGCTTCTCATCCAAGAAGCTTCTTCAGCTCTGATAGGATAATGGGGAATGGAAGGATTTATCCTTCCTTTAAACCAGATTTGGACTGACCACCCAGGTTCTGACTGGACAATCTTAAGGACTATAAAATAATACTGCATGAGATAGTATACTAGAACATTTTAGATTTACTATTTACAAACAGTAAGACCTTAAACTTCAGCTGATGGATTTCCTTGAAAAAGTGGTCTTTCCTCATGATCTGTGCTAAGCATGGATAAAAGAGTCTTCCAATGATCTAGACTTCCCAGTCTTTAGGGGAATGTGACTCCCGTGCTTTTAGCAGTTGAAATATTTCCTAACATGAAGATAATGACAAATCAAGCTTCACTGATTTCACCAAGAACATCTGTGAAAATGTTTCCCCAACAGAAAGGAAATCTTTTGGGATTCTTCTAGAGTTTTTTCAAGCTCACTTCTGCAACTTATACTTTGAGCATTAATCATCAGTGATAAGTATGCTGTTGACACACTTCAGGGTGGGGGAAAGAAATTACAAGAAAAAAGAATCCACCAAAAAGAAAGAAGGAAGGAAGGAAGGAGAAGAGAAGAGAAGAGAAGAGAAGAGAAGAGAAGAGAAGAGAAGAGAAGAGAAGAGAAGAGAAGAGAAGAGAAGAGAAGAGAAGAGAAGAGAAGAGAAGAGGACAAAAGAAGAGGAAGAAAGGAAGGAAGGAAGGAAGGAAAGAGAAGAGAAGAGAAGAGAAGAGAAGAGAAGAGAAGAGAAGAGAAGAGAAGAGAAGAGAAGAGAAGAGAAGAGAAGAGAAGAGAAAGGAAGGAAGGAAGGAAGGAAGGAGAAGAGGAGAGAAGAGAAGAGAAGAGAGGAGAGGAGAGGAGAGAAGAGAAGAGAAGAGAAGAGAAGAGAAGAGGACAAAAGAGGAAGGAAGGAAGGAAGGAAGGAAGGAAGGAAGGAGAAGAGAAGAGAAGAGAAGAGAAGAGAAGAGAAGAGAAGAGAAGAGAAGAGAAGAGAAGAGAAGAGGAAGGAAGGAAGGAAGGAAGGAAGGAAGGAAGGAAGGAAGGAAGGAAGGAAGGAGGGAAGGAAACATATCCAATGTGCTAAACAACCACAGAGAGACTTGTGTCATTTAACCTACTATTTATAATAAAATTACTAGCTTTTACTTCTGGATGAACTGTTCCATGATTTCCCATTTTTTATCCAGTCTTCCTGGAATCATAGTTTAATAATTTGGACAAGGGAATAAGAGTTTACCCAAATAACACAGTTTTTGATGCACACTTATTTTTAGCATTTTTTTTTAAAAAAATGCAGTTGTTTGATAAAGACAAAAATCATATTTTATGGAAAGTAAATGAGCCGAGGTGGCACAGCAGTTAGAGGCAGTACTGCAGGCCACTTTAGCAGACTGTGATCCGCAGGTCAGCGGTTCAAATCTCACCGGCTCAAGATTGACTCAGCCTTCCATCCTTCCGAGGTAGGTAAAATGAGGACCCAGATTGTTGGGGGCAATATAAATATACATTGCTTACTGGTGTAAACCGCTTAGAGAGTGCTTGCACTGTGAGGCAGTATATAAATCTCACAAATAAACAAACAAACAAACAAACAAACAAATAAATAAATAAATAAAGTGATTTTAAAAATAGTCATAGATACCAATGAATTGTAACACAGCATCTGTCTCTCATTCTGTTGATAGCCTCAAGGTGAGACAACTGGGAAAAGAGAAGACCAAGTTGAGTAAAAAGCACATCTCTTCAAATGAAGTTGCTCTTATTTCCCAGAAGATGTGGCTTTAGGAGATTTCTGCTTAGCCTCATAGCTGTTAGAATTGAGGAGTTCCACAGGATTTATTCAGTTACCTTGTTATTCAACATCTATTTCTCCCTGTCATTAAAAGTCAAGTAAGATACTGAAGGCATTGGAACAATATCTGGACACTCTATTACAGAAGATGAGGGCCAATAAAAAGAAACTAAATCATACATAGAAAAAGAAGAATATTTGCTGCAAATTCCACATAGGCATCAAGAAGGGAATCCAGCTGGTAAACACCATCCAGTTGCCCCGACTCTACATCGAATTAAGGAACTACAGGGTTGTAAAAAGAAAAAGAAAAACCATAGAGGTATTTCATGAAATTATTATTTCTTTAGGTTTTTTTTTCAAAACACACACACACACACACACACACACACACACACACACACACACTGTAACCCACTATAAGATCCACTGGGTAGCTGGTGGACTATAGTTTGGAGAGATAAAAATATTATATATTATGAGATAAATGCAAGCAATTATATTCTTCATACAAATTATATTTGTCCTCCTCTATATGTATAAATGAGAGCCAGTCTGGTGTAGTAGTTAAGGCATCAGGCCAGAAACCAGAAGACTGTGAGCTCTAGTCCCACCTTAGGTGACCTTGGGCCAGCTCTAGGCAAATCACTTCTTGCCAAACTTGCCAAGAAAACTCCAGGGACTTGTCCAGTCATCAGAAATCAGGCAAGATTGAGTGGAAGAAAAAGAACATGGGTAATGCAGGGGATTAATGGTTCTGGTGAAATCTGAGGGCTTGGGAATTACCCCACATTTTAAGGAAATACTCCTAATTTGATGGGACCCACATAAGAACAATGCAGCACTTTTTCGTGTGCCATGTCTGTTGCTTGGGTGCATTTCTCTTCAAGTGTTTACATGCCTTTTGAAGTGTCAGTCTTCCTCCCTGGGATTTTCATTTCATAATCATGGAAGTGAAAAGATGACATATATCCTAGTCATGAGATAAATCCATAACTGAGCTTGAAGCAGAATCCATTCATTTGCATTGCAAAGAAAAAACAGGCATAATAAACAAGCCTTTACTTTTCTTTTTTTCCTTTGGGATAGGCTGTCCTGCTAAGACACTCTTGATGCTTAAATTTATCATACTGCCTGCCTGAGAAGCAGATTCATATGACCGCCCCCAACCCTGTTGGCCTTTCAGAAGGCCTTAAAAACCTGGTTCTTCCCTCAGGTTTTATTTTTTTTTCAATGAACAGCAGCCAGTCTTTCAGGAAAGAGGCCCCATCCTTCTTGGTCCATAGAGGATGGCCCAACACAGAAATCTTTTGCCGTGAATTTGGAAGCATCCCTTGAATCCTCGGCAGGTTCACCATTTGCTTCCCTGAAGTATTGAAGTAAAGACATAGTTCCTGTTGGTGTACAGCTCCACTTCTTCACTTTCTCCATCGTTTTGAAAGCGGCTCCAGGCTCGATGCTCAACTCATCCAGCCTGGATGAGCTCAATGTTTTGTTAGTGATCCAGTCTACAATGCAGCAAGGCATCCTCCAGATCTGATTTCTCTTGGGCAGAAGAAGGGTGCCAGAAGAGATGGGATTCTACATTGACTTCTTTCTCATATTCAGTTGAGTTCCTGTTGAGTTGTGGATTCTTTTGCTGCCACACTTTAGTGACTTTAGTTTATTTTTCATCATTGTCCTTATGTGTCCTCTTTAATCTGCTTTGTTATAAAAATATTTGCTTTGACACAGTGACTAAAGTTTAAAAGGGTGATTTCAAGTTGTCATCAGGTATCACATTTGTTTGCATCTCCTAACATGAAAGTTTTGCTTTGTTGAGGAGCACCATAGTTGGCTGTCTGAAGGGCAATCTGTTCCTAGGATTTGAGAGTCCTGTGCTGCTACAAGGGTAACAAAATGAGAGAGAGGATTGGGCTCTCTTTGCCTTGCTTTCATTTT
This sequence comes from Diadophis punctatus similis, assembly GCA_023053685.1. Taxonomy (NCBI): domain Eukaryota; kingdom Metazoa; phylum Chordata; class Lepidosauria; order Squamata; family Dipsadidae; genus Diadophis; species Diadophis punctatus. The sequence continues at coordinate 10,165,811 of JALIGW010000013.1, forward strand.
AATGAAAAGTGAAGTCTTTATTAGACTTGTGCGCTATAGGAAGCCCTGCTTAAATGAATCAGCCCTTTGGCGAGGCTGCCAAAGACACCTTCCTCTACCCTGTTTTCATGGATAAGCTCCTGCACAAATAAGAGAATGGAAAAGCGCCATTGTTTGTTTGAGATGGATAGAGCCACAAAGTGGCTTGCAATAAATAACATGTCTGGTCAGCAGCCCGGATAATCTAGGAGGGTTTGTTTTCACAGCTTTGCCCTGGACATCACTGCTGATGGCCTGTCACTCCCTGCTGAGCTTGACAGCCTGTGCCAAGCTAAGATACCAGCCCCACAGAGTTTCACCTGCTATGCCAAATATTCACAGGGGTGGGAACAATAACACTTTGTGAAAACACTAATAAAACTCCAGTTACCACTTCTCTCTCTCTCTCTCTCTCTCTCTCTCTCTCTCTCTCTCTCTCTCTCTCTCTCTCTCTCTCTCTCTCTCTCTCTCTCTCTTCTTTTCCTTCCTTTCCTTTTGTTTCCTTTCTTCTTTCTTTCTTTCTTTCTTTCTTTCTTTCTTTCTTTCTTTCTTTCTTTCTTTCTTTCTTTCTTTTTTTCTTTCTTCGCTATTAAACTCCCTTGCTGAAACTGCCAACATTCTTACTGAGTCATCTAACAATTACAGACACTCCTTTTAAAATAGGGGCATTCTGGAGCTGCTGATGTAATAATAATAGCAACAATAATGCCAAGTCAAGTATAGACTTCTGGCTGACTGTGTGACCAACCATAATAATAATAACCTATAACTTATCCCAGGTTCTTGGGAAGGACTTGATAAGTGGATAAAAATGCCAAATAGAGGTCTAAGCATCTGGCTGAATGTGCGACCAAGCATAATAATACCTGTACAGATGGGATAAGGGGGGAAAGGAGGGGGGGAATGTCTTTATTAAACACAAACCTGTTCCCACAGCACTTTCACGTGAGGAGAGCTCCAGTTGCAAAAGAGCTGAACTGCCATTATTTTTTATTTTTTTAATTTGTCAAGCATATATGATTATAAGCAAAGTTTAAACAGTAAAACATGATTGAATATATATGTAATATTACAAGCATGAATAAGAGTAAAAGAGGTATGAATATATGGGTACATTCGGACAGGAACGGTAGGCACGATTGTGCGCTTATGCACGCCCCTTACCGACCTCTTAGGAATGGGGTGAGGTCGATGGTAGATAATCCGAGGTTGAAGTTTTTGGGGTTTGGGGAAGAAACTACTGAGTCAGGTAAAGTGTTCCAGGCATTGACCACTCTGTTGCTGAAGTCGAATTTTTTGCAATCAAGTTTGGAGCGGTTTACATTAAGTTTGTATCTATTGTGAGCTCAAGTATTATTGCGGTTGAAGCTTATTATTAAACAGTATTTTAATAATAATTTTATTATTATTAAAATACTTTTATTTTAATAAAATAAATTTATTTTATTAAATAAATTTATTTTAATAAAATAAATTTATTTTATTAAATAATTTTAATAAACATTATTAAACAGTATTTGCTACAAGTCACTACTGAAGCAGAGGAAGAGAAGCAGAAGCGACACTGTGATAGGATACACTAAAAATGAACTCTGCATAACCCAAAGGGAAAGCTTAGGCTGCTTTTGTCCTTTCTTGCTGGTTAAGCAAGGAACCTAGACTTGTTGCTTTAGATTTCACAATGCACCATAAACAGCAGATTACCCGGCAATGCTCCCTTTTAAGATGTTCCCAGGCTCCTGAAATGTTGGGAGCTTTCTCTGAACGGGTGTAGCAGGTTCCAGTTGTGCTCCACTTTTTCTTGGAGAAAAGGGAATGCGACTTTATTCTCGATGCCCCTCAAGCAGTCTAGAACAAAAAGCTGACTGACAACTCAAGCAGCAGGTCAAGCTTTTCTGTGGGTGGAGATGTATCTGGAATGGGCCTTTTCAGTGTTTTGGATAGTGCCTGGGGTGCTGGGAGTTATATTTATTTATTTTATTTTTTATTTTTGTGATATTTATATACAGCCTCATAGTGCAAGCACTCTCTAAGCGGTTTACACCAGTAAGCAATGTATATATTTACATTGCCGCCAACGATCTGGGTCCTCATTTTACCTACCTCAGAAGGATGGAAGGCTGAGTCAACCCTGAGCCGGTGAGATTTGAACAGCTGACCTGCGGATCACAGTCAGCTAAAGTGACCTGCAGTACTGCCTCTAACTGCTGCGCCACACATCTGGAAAACCACAGCTTTCCTAACTGCGGGATAAATAAGACCTCCTGTCATTTCTTTGCAGCTATTGCCAAAAGCACAAGAATACATCTGGCCAGTTTACTTCTGTACAGTTCACAAATCCCCCATATATTTGATGGGAAATTTATAGACATATTTTTTGTTGGTATAGACACAGCTATCAAATTTTATACAGGGCCATTTTTGTTTTGCAGCAAGCGATTGTTATACAAAAAGGTCTTAAAGAGTTCCTTCTCCTCTCACAATATTTCAGAAGTGAGAAATGTATACTTGCTGGCTTCTTTTGTACAGAGTAGCAGATCCATATTTTCTCAGTTGTGTGACCCAGGAAGCAATACATCTTTAAAAATCCAGATGACCACTAAGTGGCAGCAGAATTTTAAATTTCCCGTATATCTTTCCTGCCATCCCATGGTGGTAAGGATTTTTTCATTCCAGTCCAGCCCTGGCCTTGAAAGGCAGGAAATAAATAATCTAATACATAAATTACAAATAAATTATTATCAAATTGAAAATGGTACAGAAACCTGGACAGAAAAAACTAAGTGATTCTACAGCAATATTGTACAGTACCTGTTAAAAGTCTATTTTATTTGCATACTTTTTCCTTCTTAGTAAAAAAAACTGTGCTTCTATAGCACAATCTATAAAAACGTAACAGGTGCAACTGTTAAACTACAACAATGAGGAAATGGGAAAAGCTTTATCCACTGTGCTGCTGCCAATCAGTCAGCTCTTAGGTCATTCTTCTTTGGTAAGTAAAAATAAAATTGTGAAGAAGTTTGCATAAACATAAGGCCACCCAGGGTGTCTCTTATTTACTTTACCCCAAATGTAAAACATCTGCTTGGACTCAGATGTGTCTGTGATAGCAGCTTTGTGCAACAGTGAAAGGAGCCATGTGTAGAAAGCAGACAACAACCATAGTCCTACTGTGACATGTATCATAGTTCAGTCATTGCTGTTGAACACAAGTTTCTGGCGTATCGATATATTGTGGTGACTCAGTAATTACATTAAAATGTTTTTCTTAACCTATTTTTCAGAACTTCCAATGGTTAAACCTACTGGCACTATAATTAAGTCTATTCACCTTGCTGGTTGGGTTCTTCTCTTTCCCAGCATGATGGATGTCTCAAGGCAACTAGGGCTTCACAGAATGTGTCCAAGATATCATAATATGGGCCTGGTCATGTGTTCCACGTGAAAACTCTGGGTTAGTTTGCTCTATGATCATTAATTTATTTTCATAGCCGTCCATGGTATTTTCAGAAGTCTTCTCCGAAAGCTTCAAGATCCCTTCTATCTTCCTTGTACAAAGCCCAATTTTTGCTTTCGTAGAGTATCACTGGCAAAATTGTTGCCTGCACAATCCTGATCTTGTATAAACAACTCCCGGTATTTGAGTGGCTTTTCCAATGCCTTCATGCTACTCAACCAAAGGCTAATATGACTGCTGGTTGATTTACTGTTGATAATATATGTAGTATAGCTATCTGCTAAAAAAAAAAAATCCTGATGTGTGAAGTTTGGAGACTTTCCCCACTGATGAGATGATGAGCTATCCGCCCATCTTTGAGTCAGCAGAAAACTAGACCAGCATGAAATTGGCTGTCTCCATTGCTGATCCTTATCCTGCCTCTGTTGTCTCTGTTACAGTTGCTGACAGTCATTTGGCTTACCTCTAAAATTAATGGGTGACAAAGTCTAAAGAGATTTTATCCATTCTGAGGCTGCACTTAGACACTGTAGAAAGATGGCTCAGAACAATGTAAGCCTTTCTCATTTATGTCATGAAGTGATGGCAACGCCAAGCAAAGTGGCAGGAAAAAAAAGATGTCAGAGCACGTTTAAAACATGGTTAGGGGAGAGGGAGAGCAAAAAACGTTCCTTTATAAAGTTCATGTGAGAGAAAGAGAAAATATGCTCTTTGCAATTTAAAACTGCCATTTCAGTGCAATCCTCCAATTGAAATATTTTTCTTGCAAATTATCATAACAATTAATGTAGAGATTGATCTTATATGTTATTCAATTCTACAGAAAATACGTAATCTATGACTGCTTCGTTTGATTTTTCTTGCATATAATCTGTATCTTTAATCAAAACCCAACTTAACTGTTAATGTTTAACTTTTTGCTTCAAATGAGCGCTGTATTATGTTTATGAGAAGCCAAATCTCCTGGGCAAAGATTCTCACAGTTCCATGTGACTGCATAACACAAGCATTATGTGACATGCTTTTTGTTGTGGTGGTGGTTTTTATATATTTGTTTTAATTTTTGCCTAGCTGCCAATCAGTTTCCAGTTCCAATCCAAAGTGATAATGTTTATCAATGAACTGGGCTCCTGTTTACTTGTCTTCTGAGCCATATCTTCTGACTAGATTCTGCTTCTCCCATGTACCATCCCTAGAAGAGATGGTTATGGTCCACCAAACCTTCTTGGTGATGATCTTAATACTGTGGAATAGCTTAACACTTGAGCTTTCTTTGACCCCCCCTAACCTGAAACAGTCTTATTTTTGATTTTTTTTGGTTCTATCTTTATTAGTTTTATAAATAATTCAAGGCAGGACTAGTACTTGTTGCCTCCTGATGTCTAGCCTATTGTCTTAATCAGTACACCAAACTCGGATTTTGGATAGTGGCAGGGGGATAACATGCAAAACAACAACAGGAGTAAGATGAAAGTGGAGTGGATGAAAGAAGAGAGATTTGGACCTTGGGAGAGAAATCTGCAACGTATGGAGAGGGCCTGGAAGGATCAGCCACTTCAGAAGGAATTTAACTGTCTCCCCAGTAGCGACTCTTGTAATCTTTGTTCAGGTGCAACCTCCATCTGAGCATAAGTAACTTAACCTAGAGAAACTTACTTTTGATTATGCTCATCCATGGTATTCAGCCCAGTCTGCTGCTATATCTGGTTAACTATCTACCTGATCCTTTAAGTAACAGTATGGAACTGGATAAATGTAGGGCGCTGCGAACTAAAGACCAACTGCCTTCCTTGTCTGACAGCTCTTGTTTTGTTTTTCAAAGTCCACAGAATAAAAACAGAAAAATTAGCAATATCCCAATTGGCATCAGAAGCACTGTGGATTGAACTGGAGATAAACAGGGTAGAGGATCAAGCCTATCTTTTCTGCCTAATTTCATCTCCAAGTTGAAGGGGGTTGGAGTGGGAGCAAAAGGACATGTCTCCTTTCTACTTCTGCTTTAAGACAAGTACAGAGAATTTATGCTGAGGATGAGATGGGAGAATAGAAGAGGATCAGTTGCTCATCTGTTATCACTTTCCTCAATGTAAACATACTGAAGCACCATTGAACACAGTGGGACTTCACTTTCATCAAAAGAACTGGACTGTGAATCCCATCAGCTTAAAGAAGCATGAACCATGCTCTCAATTTTTACACTGGGGTTAACAAAACCTACATGGGGGCTGGATTTTGAGAATGTAAAATATAAACTAGTGTAGGAGAAAGATGAATGAATTTTTCACCCAAATCAAAATCTCCATTTGCAGAATGCACTCTGAGAGAAAAATGAGGGGGGAAGTGAAGGAAGGAAGGAAGGAAGGAAGGAAGGAAGGAAGGAAGGAAGGAAGGAAGGAAGGAAGGAAGGAAGGAAGGAAGGACTTAGAGAGGCTGGAATCCATCATATATTGTATTATTATTTACCTAGTTTGTCTGTAATTAGGCATTTTCTACTTCTAGACCTGATGCAATATCAACCATCTGGTGAGGTAATGTTTATTTATTATCAACTGTTAGAATACAGACAACTACAAAAGCCATAGTACTGCTAATAATTGTAACAGAAGAAATATACTGTATGTTTAGTGGTGCAATAGACAATGAGAATAATAATTATTATTGACAGAAGAAGAAATGTAGGATTAAACAGTTCTAGAATTAATAATGCTAGAAAGAAGAGGAAAAGAAGAGGGAGTTGGTCTTGTAACTTCTAACCCTTCTTTCTTTCCTTTATCCTGATTTTATTACATGACAACTTTTGTTATAGCTTTACACCTTGTGTCTTTGTGTATGTTTGTGTGTATGAGAGAGGGGAGGGAGTCATAGAGTTTGGAAAAAGTGTTTAAAGCATCAGGGATAGTTTGCTCTGTGAAGGAATCTGAATTAAACGATCTATGACAGATAGTTGTCAGCCCCTGGGTGAAGAACCATTTCTCTGGGGTAATTGGTTGCACAGCTGAATTGCTCTCACTGTTAACTTCCAACTGGAATTTGCTTTTCTGTAATCAAGATCAATCATTCTATTTTTCACTCTCTATAGCTTGACTTTCTTTTGCTGATATCCTCAGTTCTCTCCATCATTCTTCATATAACTTAGTTTCCAGCATTCTGATTATTCTTTTTGTCTTTTCTGAATATGTTCCAATACCTTTGAATCCTTATTTTTCCACATCTGTACATAATAGTCAAGATGAAGTCTGACCAAAATCACATGTATATTATTTCCTATTATTTAGAAAATATATTGCTATTGATGCATCCTAAATAACATTTGACTTCCTTTCCAGTCCTGTCCTGTCTGTCCTGTGATGTCCTATTCTTGCCCAGTTCCTACCAACCTAGCAGTTCGAAAGCATGCAAATGCAAGTAGATAAATAGGTACCACTTCAGTGGGAAGGTAACAACATTCCTGCACTACAGCATATAGTCATGCTGGCCACATGACCACCGAAGCGTCTTTGGACAATGCTGGCTCCCTCGGTTAAGAAATGGAGGTGAGCACTGACCCCTAGAGTTGGACACTACCGGACAAGGGAAACTGTTGCCCTTTTTAATTTTACAAATGATGATCTTACTATTGCTAAGATGTACAATTTTTTTATTGAAAATGGAAAGAGCATGAACAAGTTATATGTATATGTATACATTCAAACTAGACTGTGATGTTTCTCTATGTCATATATGTGTGTGTATGTTGGTATATTCATAATGGTTATCCTTTGAGAGCCGAATGCAATAAAATTTCATTTTAATATATGCTGATTAGTATACATTTAAAGTGACAATAAAGTTCTATTCTATTCTATTCTATTCTATTCTATTCTATTCTATTCTATTCTATTCTATTCTATTCTATTCTATTCTATTCTTAAAGATTGTATGATAAAATGGGCAAAAATGATATAATATACAATTAGGTCAATGGGGGAATATGTTGAAGAAAGGACTAAAATTTACATTGAATTATAATCTAAAAGATTTTTAAAATATATAAAATGATGTATCACTCGTATACCACACAAGGTAAACATCAAAAAAATACAAAGAAATTTTGAATATTTGTTGAAATGTAATCAAACAGAGCAAATTTTAACCTTAGTCTGATGTATTTTTATAGTCATTCTCTTTCTAGGGTTGGGTTGTTGTTTTTGTTTTGCACTTCTATCTTCTTTCTCTCTTGGTGTTCTTCTCTTCCTTAAACCTTTTTTCTCTCATCTGTTTATCTTTTTAATGCTCTATTTTTGAAAATCAATAAAGTTATTAAAACAGTATGACAAAGCTCAAGCGTCAATTTGGTGTAGCAGATAAAGGCAGCAAGCTAGAAATTGGGAAACTGTGAGTTCTAGTCCCACTTTAAGCACAAAGCTAGCAGGGTGACTTTGGGCCAGTCTTTCTCCCTCAGCCATAGGATGGGGGCAATGGTAAATCACTTTTAAAATCTTCCCAAGAAAACTGCAGGAAGTAGTCCAAGCAGTTGCCAGGAATTAACACACCCACAGAGCAAGACAAACGCAAACAACCTGTTAAACCTCATATACACAAAATAGTATTTTTGTTATATTAGATTAGTTTTAGGTTAAAGGAAACTAATGTTACACCCTTTAAAGTAAACTTTCATTAGTTTATGAAGGAGACACATTCAACCTTGTTATTTCTGAGGTCATATAAATAATTGAAGCTCATTCCATATTTTTTTCCAACTTCCTACTAAAAGTAGCTTCTAGGCTTAGAAGACTTAAAAGACTTCTTCAAAACCTCTAGTTTTTATGAAACTTCAAGGAACAGGAATGGATCAGGACCAAACATTCCAAATAAGAATTGTTTGAATTGAACACCAGAAGTACCAAAAAGCACTTTGGGATAACCTCCAAGTTTACTTCTACAACTTTTTTAAAAAACACCAGTTTAATCAGAACTTATATGATCCCAAATAAAAATATCATGAGCCACCAGTTTAGTCAGAAAAGAGGTTTACTTGCTATCTTTAAACTATATTTAGACCATAGTGATAGCTTTTCATGATTAAGGGGGTCAATGTACAGTAATTTCTGTATATATTGTGTAGTGTGGACTGCACAATTTGGCTGATATTTGACTGATCTCTGCACACACATGATTTCTATTACTTGCCAGGATGTCAACAAGATTAAATATTAATTCTTATACTGAATTTCAAATGGAGCTGAATTTAAAAATTCCTTCTTCAAGTTATCAAAGAAAATAAAATAGTTGTCATTGAGCAGCTACCGGTAATATACTATTCTTTTTCTTTTAATCTGAACATATCTAAACATATCTAATTTGAACATATCATGCAATATAGCCTTTCAGATAGTAACTCTAATTGTGGGTTCTCTCTAATTACTCTTCTTTGGTATCATATTGTACCTCTTTTCCCACTTCCTTTATGCAGTTATTATTAAATTTATTTATATATATATATATATATATATATATATATATATATATATATATATATATATATATATATATATATATATATATATATATATATATATATATATATATATATATATATATATATATATATATATATATATATATATATATTCTTTGTATTTATATATTCTTTTTTGTTTTCTGATCTTTATTAAGCTTGCTGTGTATTCTTCCAGGTTTACAATTGTGCTTTATTTTCTTGTGTTTTAATAACTTCCTTCCATCAGTACTTAACACTGACCTTTTAAAAAACACTTTCATGACTGACAAGATCTGCATTCAATTATACTCAGTTTTAATTTTTTTTTAATATCATTAAACTCCAAATTTACTTTATTCACTAAACCTTCCCTATTGTTGAGGATCAAAGTATTGACTAAAGTAGAAACATATACAGGACAGAGAAGTTGATATGAATGTTTCAGTGTGTTCCAAATATATCAGTACTCCTGACTTAGTGGAAAGACAAAAATCATAATTCCAGATTATTGCTACTAATCTAGCAAAGATTAGTAATGTGTGTGTGTGTGTTTGTTTGTGTGTGTGTGTGTGTGTGTGTGTGTGTATGTGCGCGTGTGCGCGCAGGCATTGATTCAATAAATAATAATTGAATATGAAACAACTAGTTAATGGAATCTTGCAATATCATCACAGTAAGTGGTGACACAGACTGTAAAAACTGATACAGAATTGTAAGAAATTGCAATTCTCAGTCTATTGAGACAAGAGATAACCATCACGATAGTGAATCTGTAAGAGGTTTTGGTTTCATGGCTTCAAGGGGAGCAGCTTTCTGTATATGTTTCAGAGAAGTTAATGAGAAATATGTAAACATTTCTTGGTTCTTTAGGAATACTTTCACTTTCTTCTGCTGACTGAAATAATCTATGGTAGAGGAGGTCGGATCTCTCAAGGTTGTCCACACTTGCAATTTATTACATTATCTAGCCATCACTGTAGCAATATAAAGCCTGACCACTTTAGTGATGTATTACTATCATGATGGATCTATGCTACGATAAATCATTAGATTGGAAAAGTTCAAGATTAATTCTGAAATTCCCACAATGCGGTTTATATAAAACACTGAACATTATACTGTATGTATGTATTGTGTGTGTGATTGTGTGCGCACATGCACAAACATACACACACACACTGTTCAATATATAGCAGTAACTTTGCGTGGAGCTTTAATTTTGTCATACCGGTAAGTCATTTCGTCTTAATTTTTAATTTAATTAAAAATTAATTAATTAATTTAAAAAAATCCCCTTAATGGACGAGGGGATAGATGGGGAACTCATCAAATTTGCAGATGACACCAAACTGGCAGGAATAGCCAACTCTCCAGAAGATAGGCTCAAGATACAGAAGGATCTTGACAGACTTGAACATTGGGCGCTATCAAACAAAATGAAATTCAATGGTGATAAAAGTAAGGTTCTACATTTAGGCAAGAAAAACAAAATGCACAGGTACAGTATATGTGGTACCTTGCTCAACAGTAGTAACTGTGAGAGGGATCTTGGAGTCCTAGTGGACAACCATTTAAATATGAGCCAGCAGTGTGCAGCAGCTGCCAAAAAAGCCAACACAGTTCTAGGCTGCATTAACAGAGGGATAGAATCAAGATCACATGAAGTGTTAATACCACTTTATAATGTCTTGGTAAGGCCACACTTGGAATACTGCATTCAGTTTTGGTCGCCATGATGTAAAAAGGATGTTGAGACTCTAGAAAGAGTGCAGAGAAGAGCAACAAAAATGATTAGGGGACTGGAGGCTAAAACATATGAAGAACGGTTGCAGGAACTGGGTATGTCTAGTTTAATGAAAAGAAGGACCAGGGGTGACATGATAGCAGTGTTCCAATATCTCAGGGGTCGCCACAAAGAAGAGGGAGTCAAACTTTTCTCCAAGGCACCTGGGGGTAGAACAAGAAGCAATGGGTGGAAACTAATCAAGGAGAGAAGCAACTTAGAACTAAGGAGAAATTTCCTGACAGTTAGAACAATTAATCAGTGGAACAGCTTACCTCCAGAAGTTGTGAATGCTCCAACACTAGACATTTTTAAGAAGATGTTGGATAACCATCTGTCTGAAGTAGTGTAGGGTTTCCTGCGTAAGCAGGGGGTTGGACTAGAAGACCTCCAAGGTCCCTTCCAACTCTGTTGTTATTATTATTATTAATTTTTTGCAAAGAAACAGTTTTATCCTATTTTATTTTCAAATGCTTGTTTTTTCACCCCATGCCCTAATACTGAAAAACTCAAAGTCAAAAAGGTTTTTTTTAAAAAAGAAATAAATGATCATACTTGTTTTAATGAAGATGCATTATTTTTATTGCATTTAATTGCTGTTATATTCCTTTTTTTTATACCATGCAGGTTTTAATTCAATCTATTATATCATCTGGTAAGACAATTTAATTTTGAAAATACATTGAAATTAATCAGCTCCAAGAAATGTATATAAAATTTGCTTATCGATGTTTCCTGGTGGTTCCATTTCTTCTTCTGTCACTATTAAAACACTGAGTTCGCATGTGAAGAGTCAGCAAGATTTCTTCTATGACAGCATTTCCCAAGCTCCAAATGGAATAATACTAGATAAGGAACAATATTGTCAGCTTCTCCCAGGAGTACTAATGTAAGCAAAGCATAAGTTGGCTACCTAGATCTTGCCAAAGGATGTAAGAATGTGCTTCGATGTTGCATAGACAGATCTAATTGAAAATTTAGAAATAATTAAACACAATTGTGATACATCTTGCCACAGTGAAGACAACACTGACCTAAGTGCCACCTTAAGTTGCTATTTAGGTAGAGGGCAACCTTAAGCCATCTTTCCTAGGTTTCTTGAAGTGAGACTTGGAATAAAATCACCTTCACAAAAAGAAGAATACTGTCCTCTGAATTAAAAGGCCATCCTAGTAAAATATTGAAAAAGAGCCATTGGAAGCATTTGTACCCATAATACAAAGGGAGGGTACTTGGATTTCCCACTTAAAGTGCAAAGTGCAGATGAAAGTAACACTGACTCATCACCTCTACTATAATGTAATAACCAAATGTTTTGATAAACATCAAGGTAGCTCTCACCAACTTCCTCGTTTAACACATCAGTGTAAAAATAAAACAATTCTATGACCAAGTCTCAATTTCCGATTGTCACATCATCCCACTAATTACAATTCAGGGGTTTTGCAACCAGTGCACGTTTATCACCATTGCCACATTATGGAGTCACCTGATTGCCATTTGTGTGCTTCACAACCATCTTCCAACAAGCAGATTTAATGGAGAATGCAAAAGTAAAATCCACTAAGGCTGCATTACTATTAATATTAGTCTTCTCATTGTTCCTATCACCCATCTCCTCCCACTTATAACTTGTTGCTTGTATCCTTACGATTTATATTAGCAATAGCAATAGCACTTAGACTTATATACCGCTTCATAGTGCTTTACAGCCCTCTCTAAGCGGTTTACAGAGTTCAGCATATTGCCCCCAACAATCTGGGTCCTCATTTTACCCACCTCAGAAGGATGGAAGGCTGAGACAACCTTGAGCCGGTGAGATTTGAACACCTGAACTGCTGAACTAGCAGTAGCCTGCAGTGCTGCATTTAACCACTGCGCCACCTCGGCTCTATATTAATATGGATTGTTTCCTGATTGCTTATTTGTACCCTATGACAATCATTAAGTGTTGTACCTCATGATTCTTGACAAATGTATCTTTTCTTTTATGTACACTGAGAGCATAGGCACCAAAGACAAATTCCTTGTGTGTCCAATCACACTTGGCCAATAAAGAATTCTATTCTATTCTATTCTAAGTTGCAATCACGTGGTAGTTCACGCCACATAGGTGATGTCCATTGCAATTCACTTAATGACTGAATGATAAGACTTTATAAGCCTGCAAGGACTATCTGTAGAGCAGGGGTGTCAAACTCAATTTCATTGAGGGCCACATTAGTTGTGTTTGACCTTGGGAGGGGGGCTAGGGAGGCATGGCCAGGGTGGGTGTGGCCAGCTCGTTGTCACTTGTGTCGGGGTTACCTGTAGTGGCCCGGGCACTCTGCCAGTGAAAACGGGCTCCCGAGCTCCGTTTTCGGCTGCAACGGCCTGCTGCAACCCTCTGCCAGCAAAAGCCGCCCGTGGCCCTCCTGAGCTCCGTTTTTCCTGGCAGAGGCACCATGGGCCAGTCCTTCATGTTTCCAGGGTGGCCCCGTAGGCCAGATCTAAGCATCCCATGGGCCGGATCCATCCTGCGGGCCTTGAGTTTGACACCCCTGCTGTAGAGCATGACAGAGCACCAAATGATGAAGCAGCTGATTATTACTAGACTACAGATAATGAGAATAGACGTGGAGAGAAAGGAAATCCAATCAAATGAGTGAGATGGGATGATATGTCAAATGATTCCTCTCATTACAACTTGCATGTAAAACATCTTAAGCAGAAATATATTAGAGCAGGGTTGAGTAATACATGAAAAAGGCTTAGTGAGAAGTGTCCCTAAGATTTAAATTTTTTGGCATTCAGTTACGGTGCTGGTTTGGGATCCTGTCATATATGGTTCAAAAATATGACAGATAGCAACCATAGTCTACTATCGGAATAAAGATACTATCAGGCATAATAAAAATTATCCTCTGAGTTCAGATATGAATGGAAATTCACTTAGAACACATAATTGCACTCAAAAGATTTCTGTTTTATGTAAGTCATTACCTAATGTTTCACATAAGAAATTTGTTCCTATTAAGACGCTTAGAACTTTATAGGTGCATTTTATTTAATATGTATGGATCTGATTCATTAAAAAATGCATGACTTAAAATATTTTTCTTTTAAATCTGTAATAAAATAATGCATAAAAGCTCATGAAAAAAGATTCAGAAACCCCCAGTACTGTACAACATTTATCCATCTCCAAGATAAAAAATATTGTCCACAAGTTTATTTTGTAATGAAGTAGAATCTCCACTAAATAAAAGTATAGTTTCTCTCCCTCGTCAGTCTTTCTTTACCACACATACACAACTATACAGGAAAAGTAATTTAAAATCTAGTTCTCTTACATTCCCACTAGCAGGAAACTGACCAAAGCAATTTCAAACAGCCCACAAATGAGTGACAGTTTTCCAAGATGGAAAGAATTGAGCTATTGTTGCAAATGATAACTTTGCATGAGATTGGGCTTGGAACTGGGACTGGAAACACAATTTGGAGGATAGGAGGGTTAGTGTAAAAACAAGCATGACTGCCTAAAATTCTATAAACCTCTTAAGGGGAAGAGGGCTATTAGACATATCCTGTATCTGAATCAACATCTTATTTAAAACCATGCAGCATTTAAAGTAGGAATTGCAACTGATTCATTGCTTTTGTGTGTGTGTGTCTATTTGTGTGTGTGTGTGTGTGTGTGTGTGTGTGTGTGTGTGTGTGTGTGTACAATTATATGCTATTTATGAATTATATGGCTACACTTTTAAGTGGAATTACTGTATATGAATCAGTGGAATTACTGTATATGAATGCTTAATCAGTGGAACAATGTACTTTCAGAAATTTTGGATGCTCCATCATTGGAGGATTTTAAGAAGAGATTGGACAACCATTTGTCTGAAATGGTATAGAGTCTCTTGCTTGAGCAGGGGCTTGGACTACAAACCTCCAAAATCCCTTCCAACTCTATTATTCTTTCAGTCTCTTATTCTTACTATCCTTCCATACAAGTCAATGCAAAATAAAAGCACTAAAATTGTACCATGAAGAAATACCATATAAAGCCATTTAAATGTAGCTAAGAATGAATGCAATTTACTAGTGCACAAACTGCAAAAATGTATCTAAAACAACTCCTTTGGCAACCTTCAGTCTCAAGAGACTATGGTATCGTGCTCTGGAAAGAGTTTCTAAAAAGAGTTCCTAGAACAGCATCTAGTGTGGCTAAAAAGGCCAATCCGAGAGTGGCAATCCCTTCTACACTGAGGGCAGATCCATTCCCTCCCCTGCCTGGCCCCCAGATTTCTCTGGTTCCGGGACTGCCTCACTGCCTCGGCCTGCCGAACGAGTGTCTCTTCGAAATGGAGAAGGCCATACTGCGTCTTTAGCCTCCAAGCGGAACGATCAGAGGTCAAGGTTTCCCAGCTGACTAGCTATAAATTACCAAATCATTCTGGTCTATTTTTATAAAAGCTGGATACTGTAAAGCAGGGGTGTCAAACTTGCGCGTCATGGCAGCGTCACATGATGTATCGTGACTTCCCCCCCCTTCGCTAAACCAGGCATGGGTGTGGCCAGCGTGTGGCACATCCGGTCCGCTGGCCATGAGTTTGACAGCCCTGCTGTAAAGACATCTAGGCTGGTTCCTGAAGGAGCCTTTTTGGAAACAACGTCCAGGATACCTGGCTGGTTATCAGGATCCACACATCCCAACAGGACCTATCAGTTTAATTCTGTTTCCCTGAACCCATGGCAAAATATGAGAAAACCAATTGGGTACTCAACTTGTCAGGCATTGTCTCCCACTGCATTATGGTGCAGCAGTCTGCCCCAGATATAGGCAGTAAGGGATGCTGCTGAAGACAATGAGGCTAACATGGCTGTAGGCTCAGGTTTCTGCTGTCAGCATGCTACTCAACTGTTTGGCAGTCAGAAGCAGGGGGAGAGGGGAAGTACCCTCAAGTCAGTTTTGACTCCTGGAAATGTCCTCTACAGATTTTTTGGCAGCATTTCAGAAGTGGCTGAGGGAAGTGACAGGCCCAAGGTCAGCAGTCCCAAGCTGACTGGGAATCAGTTCCGTGGAAGACAATTTTTCCATGGACCTGGAGGAGGATAGTTTCAGTTTTGCTCGCTCCCCTGCCACTCACTTCCAGCTGCGTGGCCCAGTTCCTAACAGACCATGGACCAGTACCAATCCATGGCTGGGGGTGTTGGGAACCCCTGATTTAGCTGGCTTTGTGCATAAAGCTGGGCTAGAACCTCTTGGACCCCTAGTTTCTAATATGGTGGTTTACCACAAACTTGCTCCAGGTCTGGATATCAGTGCCTGCAGTACAAATATTTGGGAAGATGGGCAGCCAACATTGGAAAGTTAAAAGTATTCAAGATTCTGTGAAGCACAAAGAGAATAGCCATGAGGACCAGGAGGAATAATCAATATCAAGACAATGGTAGATAAAAAGGGTCTGAGTTCAAGACAAGAATTAATCTGGGTAAAAGTTCCAGACACATCCCTCAGATAAAGAGAAGGAGGGGGACACACATTCAGACTTGCACTATTCTGTTACTATAGCTTTGCAATAAAAGTAATACTGACCTACATAGCATTGGTTTCCTAGCCTGATCTGCTTTGAGAGTTGACAGGTTCATGACATAGTGTACTGGATTACACAGTGCTATTGTAACAATTGCCCAAAGCAGGAAAATCAGCCTGGTTGCAAGAGTGCCTATCCCACACCTTTTTCTGAGACAAGAATAGCTCCTGGCACGCAATTCCAAGAAGCAGTGGATGAGGCCAAGGCTGAACCTGAATTTGAATCTCTTTCATTTGCAATTAAATGTTATTACCATTAAATATAGTTAATTCAATTACTATCCAGCCACTTGTTTATTAATTGGCCTCCTGTGTCATCTTGAGAACCTAAATCTAGTAACAATTTCTGGAGACTTTGCAAGGTACTCCAATTTGCTGTATAAAACAGTAACCAGGATCTAGGCCAGGGGTCCTCAAACTTGGCAACTTTAAGACTTGTGGACTTCAACTCCGAGAATTCTCCAGCCAGCTATGCTGGCTTGTTGAATTCTGGGAGTTGAAGTCCACAAGTCTTAAAGTTGCCAAGTTTGAAGACCTCTGAACTAGGCCTACACTATCATGAAACCCAGGTGATGTTTTGTTCTGATGCAGGAGACACATTCCACAGATGGTGGTTTATTAGGGCAATTAAAGGGGCAGCAGAGGTCAGCAACTCTAATTTAAATGTCTATCCATCTGGTGATTGAAGAGGCCTCTCCACAGACTAATTGAAGATGGTGTTGGTGATTCAGCAGAAGGCTTTTGATGATAAGCAGTGAGCAAGTCAGACTAAAACAGAAGTTATTGAGTTGGAACTGCATTCATTCTGGAAAAAATGATTTCTAAAATTTCCATATATGGATTATAGAATTTTCTTCCATATATAGTAACAGATGCATAGCAAGATGCTCATAGAAAATACAAGCATCGTTGTCTTTTGATACTTCCAAGAATTATGGAAGGAGTCACTTGCTGATTTCAACCTACCTTCCTTTATTTAATTTAGTTTGAAAGGAGACACATTTATGACTAACTTCTCATGCAAGAACATAAGAAACAAATGCATCAATCAGTTTAATGGAATATTGAAAATCAGCATCAGCAAAGTAACTAATGTTATCAATTTATTTAAGTAATATTTTCAAGTATTTTGCCTGGCATTGTTAACCTTGCCTATATGGAAAAATTGAAGCATTCCTATAAAGAGAATGATGGCTTTATAAGACCAGCTTGGGCTTCAAAAATTTGCAAGCTTTGAAAATAAGCATAGTTTGCTTAATAAGCGTAGTTTACCAGAGCTAGAATAATAAGCAAGAATGTTTAGGTATTTCCAGACTAGCATTTCCTAAAGCTACCAGTTAATTATGCAGCTGTTCAACTTTTCCTTGTTTAACATATTCTTGTAGAAAGAAATAGAAAAAAAATAGAAGTGGAAAAACACTGAATGATTACAAATAGAAGACAGCATCATCTGTGAAATTCCATGAAGACAGTCTGGAAGCACCTCATCAGCATCTTTCTAGACTAAAACTCCTAAAGAGAGCTCATACATGATCTTCATACAGTGGTGGGTTCCTACCAGTGCGGTCCACTCTATAGCACCGGTAGCGGCCCGCTGGTGACATCACAATACCGGTGCGGTCAGTTGCCGGTGCCTGGGCGCCGCCATTTTAAAAAAAATTAATTTTTTTAAAATTTTCTTCTGCGCATGTCCAGAAGCCGAGTTTCCGGTACTGCTCATGCGCTGCCTTCCTACCCCACAATGAGTCCAAGCAGGGGAGGATGGCTGAGGGAGCACGTGAGACGCTGAAAGAACGGGCAACAGGAGCTATCTCCATTCCCCTCCCTTCAGCAGTCCGAGAAGCCACGAAAGCGCAGTGATGATCCTAGGCATTTTCGCACGTTTGAGGCTTCTCGAGCTGCTGAGGGGAGGGGGAATGGGCAGCAGGACTATCTAAGTTCATCTCCCTTCAGCAGTCCGAGAAGCCACGAACGCGCGGTGATGATCCTAGGCATTTTTGCACGTTTGAGGCTTCTCGAGCTGCTGAGGGGAGGGGGAATGGGCAGCAGGACCTATCTCAGTTCCCCTCCCTTCAGCAGTCCGAGAAGCCATGCCCACCCGGTCACATGGCTGGCAAGCCACAACCACAAAATAAGCCATGCCCACAGAGTGATAGCAAAAAAATTAGGAACCCGCCCCTGTCTTCATACCATGGATGAACAACCTGTAGGTTACATTCCAGACTTCCAGTTCTTTTTGGAACCCCTTGAATGGGCAGAGCCAAAGTTTTCACTCTGGAATTTGGGCATTTCTGAGAAGAGCAAAACACTCTTTTATGAACACGTGGGGTTATTTTTCCAGTTTGGGAAAATGTAGACAAAACAGCAACTTTTGTCCCTTAAAGCATCTGAACTTTTCCTCTGAAGACCTATAGTTCTGAGCATTCCGGGGATTTCATGACTTCTTGTGGGTCTTGGAAATCCTCCCCCCCTCACCTCAAGGCCAATTCCTATCTGCAAGAAAATGTCCCATCTTCTATGGACAATCTCTAGCCTCTATTAAGGTGTTGTGTAGGCTTCCTTCCCAGACTCCTTTAAAATATATCACACAAAGAATTCAGCTTTTGCAGGCAGCAGAGCTCCTGGGCATCATCCCATTATCCCTTTCAACACCACATTATTAATGCAAACATCTCTAGTATTTTCAAAGTTTGCCCAAGACATGCCGAAAGCACAGGGGCATGATGTTCTCCTCTATCCTCTATCTAGGTGTAATTGTGGCAGGTCTACATTTCAAATAACATAATTTGGACGTTATGCTGGTTTAATAAAACTAACAAACATAACTTGTGCAGGTATACCCTTCAGCTGGAATCCTACAAATTCTTACTAGGAAACACAGCTAACTGAAGCAGTATGATGACAGTGGGAATTTTTGAAATCAGCTAGACTTATTGTACTGGTAATGCAATTTTTTTAGAAAAAAACAGAATTAATGTGGTTCCTTTTTCCCAAAGAAATTCTTTCCCTATGGTTACATTATAAAGTTACAGAGGCCATTCATATTGCCAAAGTATCAGGTTATTGAACGGAGGAATAGTGAATACATCCTGTTATCACAACTACAAGTAAAAACAGCACGTTAAAAATAATAACACAACAAGACAGACCGGTTTTGCTGTCTGAAAAGCATCTATTTTTAGCATAATGGCAAAAATGTCTGTGTTTGCAGAAGAAGCCAAAATGATTGATTGAGGGAGTGGCTGGAGATTTCTAAATGCTTTCCCAGCGACAGTGAAAAAAAGAATGGACAGCTGGTAATTTTTTAAAAAATCTTTGGCTCAATTATCTTTTTTTAAAATATATATTTAATTTCCTTGGCATTTTACATCTATCTATCTATCTATCTATCTATCTATCTATCTATCTATCTATCTATCTATCTATCTATCTATCTATCTATCTACCTACCTACCTACCTACCTACCTACCTACCTACCTACCTACCTACCTACCTACCTATCTATCTATCTATCTATCTATCTATCTATCTATCTATCTATCTATCTATCTATCTATCTATCTATCTATCTAACTAGTTCTCTCTCTCTCTCTCTCTCTCTCTCTCTCTCTCTCTCTCTCTCTCTCTCTCTCTCTCTCTCTCTCTCTCTCTCCATACATACATACATACATACATACATACATACATACATACATACATACATACATACATACATATATATATATATATATATATATATATATATATATATATATATATATATTCAGAACAACTGAAGCAATCGAGAACCTCTACATTACAGGACACCATCATTTGTCTATTTGTGTTAATATGGAAGCTTCAATGATATAATCCAAACAACCTCAACATAAATTAAATATTCAATAGCTCAGATTAATATTGTTGCATTCTGACCATTAAGATATATAAACTTAAGATTCTCAGAGTCAATTTCGCAGCTACCATGTGGGGAGAAACATACAAAACAAGTAAAGGAAGTTCTAAAATAACTGAAGGTAAGATGCAGTCACTCTGGAGCCAAGTTCTGTTTCTCGTGACTGGAGGGACATATACAAGTCATGAGAACACTCTTGGTAGCAAAACAGAAGTGGTCTGTCATTGCTTTGTCTGATTTCTGTTTGTTTACTTCCAAGTCTAAGCTACAGTTTCAGATATCTTTTGTTCACTGTAAAAGTATAAATCTAAATTCACTTCTTTAGAATAGGCATAGCAAAATAAGACTAGTTGTGCAGATTGTTTCTGGGAATTTTTGAACCTAGAAAAATTAAGTCTCTTCATCTTTTCACTGTTTAATTATTGAAACTCGAGAAATACAAATATGCAGTTCTAGAACCATTATATTGTCTTGTAGCCCATCACACTTTTAATTATTTTTACTCAACTGAAACCTAGAACCTATAGCTGTAGATGGTAGGGGATGCAGGCAGGCCAGAATTTAACAAGCTTTTCATTAAGATGTCTTATCAAAGCCCTAGTGGGTGTGCTACAGTTTTTGCCCCCTATTTTAATCTCACCATGCTCCAATCTCTCTTGGCCATCCATGCTCCCTTTGAGATGTTGCCTTTATCTCATTTCATGAGACAGCCTTCAGAAGCAGTCCTTAGATGTCCTGTTGATAAACTACCATTTCCTGCCTCATTTCAACAACATCTGAGGGCAGCCTCAAGATATATAAAGCCTATTAATAGATATACATAATGGATGTATAAGTCTATTTTTTACTGCTTTGGAGGGAAGTCAGGTGACTAGAGCAACCAAGAACAGAAGATATTCAAGACAAGATAGTAACTGACAATGATTGCAACCATTTCATATATGGATTTCTTTAAAAAATATGTGGAGAGCACTTAAATTAGCTGTAGTGCAAGGTGTATAGAAAGGCCATTCTTAATCTCTCTCAGCCTTTATAGTTAGAACTAGGATCAAAGTCAATGACTTCAGTCTGTGGTTTTAATACAAAATGTAGCCTAGATTAAAGAAGAGATTGAGAGTTGTTACATATCTAAGGAATTCTTCAAGTAATATCCTGCCTGAGAGGGAGTGATTTGATTTAAAACTGGCCTGCAGATTTTAATTACTCTGGTGCTTGGAGAACTTTATTTTATCATCTTTTAAAAAGATGGATTATATCAAAATGTGCTTATTTAGCTTCCCATTTGCTTGATGCTTCCTTACAAAGCGGAACACAATATACCTCCAAAGTTTATTTTTCTGCAGGTTGGCAATGACCCAGAAAGGAGAATAAGGTCATATTCACATACCAGATTTAAACTGCTTGAAATTGGTTCCTAACTCCTTGCCTGGGATGGATATTTGGCCTTCCTCTTATAGTTATTCTCAGATGCTCTTAGGCTGCAATTCTATAACCCTCCAAAGGGACTCAGGGATTTAATCTTTCAATTCTTCCTTTCTGAAGTCAGCAAAAATGCCAGATCCAGGTTGAGCACTGAGTATTCCTCCCTAGTCATTTTTGAAACAACAAACTCCAACACTTGCTCAAGGATTGGTGGGAGAATGAAGAGTGATGGATCCACTTAGGAGCATGTTGGACAATGTATGGAACAGCAGAATCCACACTTCTGATCCCTCATTATGCCTTCAGGTCAGCTACTAATCAATCCCTCTCCTGAAATCGGTTTCAGTGAGAAAACAAGTACAAAACAAAAACAAAATGGCACTGATGTGATGAAGCAATAAGTCACACATTCACCCTTTCCTTTCTTTCAATCTTCTACATTTCCTTCATAGAGTTTTCATATTTTAGGAGATTCCAATGCCAACAATTTCCATGACAAAAACTAGAATTGTTCTGCTAGTATCTCTAGGTCACAGCTAAACTACATCCATTTGTCTCCAACATATTCCACCAGTGTTGCCAGTGCTACCCAGAATGGCATGATTGGAACTGAAGGCCAACAAATTTGAAAGCTGACATGATGATGTCCACTATATATCTTTTTGCCTCCTTGAAATATCAGGAATACAGGCAGTGTTCTGCATGATACTACTTCTACACAATAGTGCATTATGAAAGGGAACTGATAAGGTAGCATCAAGGGAATGATAGTTGATTTTTAGATAAGATGCTCTTATAGTTCCACGATAAGCAATTTTGAGAGAGGAATACCCACATGTGGAGCCCAGGTCTCACATTTCCATGTATGCATGGGGAATAATTTTTGGCCAGCAGTGGTGGCTTTAGCTGTTAGAGGGATAGGAAGCCCATAAAAAGGGGACATTTGCAACATATGAGAGACTGAGTCTGTTCCCAATTTGTATAGCTTTATTTTCTATGTATAGCTTCTCATTTTGTTCATATTGTCTCTTAATATATTATTCACACCTCTTATGACACTCATCTCTTCTTTGATAAAACCCCTGGGTCTGTTCTCTTCAACCCTTCCCACCGACATTTCTGGCTTGCAGGATAAATCCCCCAAATGTCTGAAATCATGAAGAAAGCTTTTTCTTTCTTTAACTGAAACATGTCTAGGCTAGCATGAAGCTCCAAGAGGAAAAGACTAAAACAATAGCTCAAAATTGGAATCTGTAGAACAGGCAACATTTGCCTGATCCAGCTTAAATCCATCAGGTGAGAAACCTGTGTATATGTCCTTTGCTGTATATTGAAAAGCAAGAGGTTTAAAATAAATACTGTATACAGTAACTGCACACTGCTATGGAAATGAAATGAATGTAAATATTAAATTATTTAAAATAAATATTACACTTAAGGATGGAAACACTGTAATAAGTTATATTTCCAAACTGATCATAGGGGGGGGGGGGGGCAAACAATTTAAGGTAGGAAAAAAATGCTTAAACTCTTCTCTCTTGCCCCAAACTGTTACTCACAATTCCCTTTTACATGGTAAACTTCATTTCCAATCACAGGTCATAGCAGAAATAAATGAGGGCAGGCTAAAACAAATAGAAGTGATAGGCTGAGGTAAGATCTCCAAGCATCGGAAATTACTATAATATATCTCCTTCCTCTTTGCCCCTATCAATCGTCCTAGCCAAGTGCCTCAAATGCATCATAGTGATAGAGGGCTAACTTTCAGAGGAAGATTCTGCCCCAGTTTCTTCCTTCAGAGGAAGATTTAAACTGCCCCAGTTTAAAAGAAGCTCCAGTCCAACTCAGAGTTGGTTGAGTTCAACAATTGAACTGATTTAGTTCTAACTCAATTACAGTGTAATACAAATCACCAAAAAAAACAGCTTTTTTTTTGCTTTGAACCAGTAAAGTTCTGCAGAGCATAGGGTAGTCTCATTTCCTATTGAAATAAATTCTTAACCTCCTTCTGGTCCCTGAGCTTCAAAAGCCCAAATTGGTCCTTTTAAGGGAATGAATACTGAACTTAGCTTGATAAGAGTTCTGTCTCGTTTTTCTCATCTTTTCTTTTCTTTTTAATTCAAAAAGTTTTATTAGTACAAAGTACAAACATTTTTCTCATTTTCTCCCCCCCAACCTGCCCCCCCCCGACTTCCCAGAAAAAGCACAGGATATAATATTCAATAAACATAAACTTAAAATATACTAACAAGTTATAAATTCAAAGTTTCTCTAATTTTTTAACTCCACATTATTTAAGACCTATTAAACCCATTCTAAAATTCTTAACATATATCATTATTATGCTATATATATCTTCTTAATCTGATACTTTTTTTGAATATAATCAGTCCATCTGTTCCATTCCAATATACACCTTTCATTTGAATGATCCGTAAGATATGATGAAATTTTAGCCATTTCTGCCAGATGTGCAACTTTTATTGTCCATTCCTCAATGGTAGGTGTATCTTCTTTCTTCCAATACTGTGCTACCAGCAACCTGGCAGCCGTTATTTAGTCCAGAATCAATTTAGTCTCTGTTACAGTACAATCCTCAATTATTCCCAGCAAGAAAAACTGTGGTGTAAACTTAATTTTTTTCTTTAAAATATTTTGAATAATCCACCATATTTTAATCCAAAAAGCCCTAATTTTCTTACAAGTCCACCAAATATGGAAATAAGTAGCATCTACACATTCACATCTCCAACATTTAGGTTGTAACTTTGGATACATACGAGCTAGTTTTTTTTTGATCTAAGTGCCATCTATAAAACGTTTTGTAGAAGTTTTCTCTTAAATTTTGAGCTTGTGTAAATTTTACATTTCTAACCCATATGTTCTCCCATGTTTCCATCATTATAGGTTCTCCAATATTTTGCGCCCATTTTATCATACAACCCATAACTAGCTCTGTTTCCGAGTCTAGTTCAACTAACACATTGTATAATCCCGTGATGGCGAACCTATGGCACGGGTGCCACAAGTGGCACGCGGAGCCATATCAGTGGGCACGCGAGCTCAGGTCCGGCGCGCATTTGCGCACCGGCCGGCTGATTTTCGGGCCTTCTGGGCCCACTGGGAGTCAGGAAACAGGCTGTTTCCAGCTTCCAGAGGGGGTGGGGAAGGCCGTTTTCGCCCTCCCCAGGCTCCTAGAAGCCTGGAGAGAGCAAAAAATAGGCGTGCCATTGCATGCTGGGAGTGGGGGGTCATACGCGCATGTGTGGGGGTGCATGGAATTATGGGTGTGGGCACGCACACACGTGATCCCACGCATCCCCCCCCTTTTTGGCACGCGAACCAAAAAAGGTTCGCCATCACTGGTATAATCTCTTTATGTGCATTGGACCTTTATTCTTTGTTTGAATTATCAAATTATCATCTTGCTGCAAGATACCAGTTTTTAAATCGTCTTTCCATCTGGCCTGCAATTGCCCATGTTTTTCTCATCTTTTCTGAAGTAAATGTGTAGGCCACCATATTGCTCCCTCATCACATCTCTGAAGTATCTGAACTTTTTTGCTTTAAAAAAATGGCAAATTCACCTTATTTTACATAGCATGCAAATACCATAGTTATTTCTGCATAGTACTTATGATGAGACACATTCACTCCAATAACATCTTTCTCCACAATTCCTGTGTTTTGTTTATACTAAATTCAGTTTTCACTTTTCTGGAAAAGCAAGACCTTGCCAAGTTAAATATACACTACCAGATTCATTGCACTCTGTGAAAAGCTTTCCAACATTTCACATGATTAGCAACCAAGTTATTAATGTACCAAATTAAATATATATATTTACAGTCTTCTCATTAAAAAGGTATTTCATAAAAGGCATTATATGTTCATTGAATGGGAAAAGCCTGCTCCCAGAGTCTTGTTTTATTACATTACGTACAGTCACACAGACCCAAGCAAGAGTTAAAATACAAAACATCCAGCAAAAATGTTTTCAGTGCAGAAGCAAAATAGACCTTGATTATATTGAGATAACAATGGCTTCTAACAGCTATTGCTATGGCATAACATCTGGCCACTTTTGTGGAGACTTTACAATGTTAGAAGCAGACAATTGCCTTTTGGGACCAGTCTGAAGAATTTGTGATTACAGGGAAGTTTAGTTCAGTCCTCCAAGCCGATAGACTGGACAATCAGAAATGAATGTGTGGCTATCTCAATTTTGATGGCTAAGCATATGCATAAGCTCTCTTGGTTAAGAAAATTATTACCTCTGCCCATTAACACCATAAAGTAAAGGGCATCAAAGTGCAACGGCACGAGTGCACTTCCACATGAGGGTACAATGATGTGCTAAAATGTCTGAGAGTGAAAAAAAGTGGATATGTGAGCTCATTATAACAGAAACATGAGGGGTTTGCTCTATCTCCTTGCACATTAAGATTAGCACTCTCTATTTAATAGTAGTCCTGTTGAAGGAGTGCCTCTTCCACATCTATCTTTTAAAAAAGAGTTAATTGTGATAACCACAATTTTCATGCAAATTGTACAGATACATTGTTCAGGACGCTATGACTGGCTGAAGGATTATCTTGACTGCATACTTCATATTCATACTTGGGTTTGCCTTTACACAATGCATGAAGTAATTTCATAGCAGTAGCTTTGGCTCAAGTTTCTGGATACATTTTTAAAAAATAGAATTGCAGGAAATGTTTTTTCTTCCTTTTTTTTCTTTTTTGTCTAGCTGTCAACTGAACAGCAGAACGCCTGTTGCCTGAGTTTCTCTTCTCTTTGACTAATTAGTCATTAGTAGAATAAATAGCATTTGTGATCAATAGGTTGCAATCTATGCTCACCCCCCCCCCCATTGTTTCCTTAGATTTTACTTTTGACTTCTAAGGCCTTTCTCTTGCCAAGCATGGCCAACATTCACTTTTTTGGTGGCAATGCTGGCTCGAATGGAAAAGGATATGCACTCATTGTGCTCGACATCATTATTTTTATTATTATTGTGCAGAGACATAGTGCAACAATGCCACTCATTAATCTGATAAAATGTACGCTAGTAAGTGTCGTGTATGGTCCAGATGTTTCCCTGCTGATATTTTTTGGAAGGGCTGGGTATAGCTTACTCATACAACATGATAGGAATGGGCATTCCTAAATTGTTTCTTAACTTGTATCTAGACAATTCTTCTTGCCTCAAT
This sequence comes from Diadophis punctatus similis, assembly GCA_023053685.1. Classification (NCBI taxonomy): domain Eukaryota; kingdom Metazoa; phylum Chordata; class Lepidosauria; order Squamata; family Dipsadidae; genus Diadophis; species Diadophis punctatus. Next base: position 10,192,651 of record JALIGW010000013.1, read on the forward strand.
AAGGCAGATATCACCATAATGAAAGAAACTTTAAAAATCCCTGGGCCAGCAACAAGTGATAATAATGTGTAAGTTACCTTTTGGTACCTCAAGTCCACTGACCAAAGCGGATAGCTTAAGAGAATAGCTGATCCTATCGTATGGTCTGCCACCCCTAATGGGTGCCTTCCAGATCTGTTGGTCTACATATCCAAAAACAAGGGCAGCAGGATGGGGAAGGCAGCTATGAGTACTGCATCTAAGTTGTTAGAAACTATATCTGAGCTGCTAGAAACTGTCTGATCCAGAAACTCTAGTTTGAACCTCAAGAATCAGATTAATTCCTGGAAGAACTTGAAGAGTATATTACCTCTATGCTGACAGAATTGCTCTAGCGGCCAATTTGTATCCAGGAGAAATGCAAAATGCTGATGATGACCTTCCTGTCTTGGCTCCAGATGCCTTGAAAGAGCTCTGCTTTCTGTATAATTCATCTTTAAACCTGGGATTTGGGTTAGAGGGACATTTGCAGCATTACTTCATAGCAACTCAAGTTCAATCTCCCCCCCCCCCCCAGTCATTCCAGCTCTTTCGTATGCATTCCCTGGTGAGCTGGAGGGCCTATCTCCTTTCTTGATTTTGTAAAAAATGGCCTAAAGTACAGCTTAGGACAGTGGTTCTCAACCTTCCTAATGCTGCGACCCTTTAATACATTTCCTCATGTTGTGGTGACCCCCAACCATAAAATAATAAAATTATTAGGAAACTCAGGGGTGGGTTCTAGCTTACCTCACTGCTGGTTTGCTTCCTCCTGTGCTGCGTGGCCGCACTTCATGGGCGCACGTGCGCTTTGCACATGCATGCATGCGCAGTGCCGAATTTTTTTTAAAAAAATTGCAAAAAAAAAGCCGAAAACAAGATGGCAATGCATACGCAGTGCTGGAAATTCGGCTTCTGCGCATGCTCAGAAGTTCCCATGGTACAGATTTTTTTTTTTGCAGTAAGTCTATTTGCATGTGGGTGGACCAACCTGGAGACGGATAGAGGAGCGGTGTCTCGGTTCCTAAGATCATCGGAAATATGTGTTTTCCGATGGTATTAGGCGACCCCTGTGAAAGGGTCGTTTGACCCCCAAAGGGGTTCAAGACCCACAGGTTGAGAACCGCTGGCTTAGGAAGTGGCAGGTTAAAGTGCTTGTTGCAAAGATTTACCAGTCCTTACACTCTTAAACAGAAATATAAAACTTTTCTCTCACTCTCTCCAGGAAAAACAGTAGCATTGTTCAGTATTTTTTTTTAATTAGAGATAATCCAATTCAATTTCAATTCAGAATAGAGCTGGAAGCGACCTTGAATTTTTATATTTATCTTAAGTTGGAATGCAATGTACCGTAATTTAAATCTAAGAAATGGGTATTTTAAAACATGATAATTTGGGGCCATCCATGCACAAATAATGAATACAAATACTTTGGATAGTTTTATTACAACAGCTGTATTTGTGTTTGAAAACGAGCAGGTTTGGGTCATCTTAAAAATACTTTTTAAAATGTTTTCATGATACATGGGAATGAACATGGGAGGGAGAGCCACATATGGGGCAATCGGCATGTGAAAGATGTCTCATCCCACAGAAAATGAATGGTGTGGGAATTGTTAGAAGGGACCATCCCTCATTTTCCAGAAAATAAAAGGAAAGGAGGCAGAAATACTTTCAGTCCTGCATGACTCTGTTAATATAAACTAACATTAAATAGAGCTCCTGGTCAGAATTGGACTCGGTGTGGCCTTCTCGGTGTGGCCAGCTCGGCAGCTGGCCACCCCCAAGTTGCCTCTGTCAACCCACTGCTGCCAAGTCATCACAGGACGACTGGACACAGCCAATTCACCACAGGGACAACTCACTGCGGTCACTGGAAGGTGGACAGGTGGGCAAGCCAGTGGTGAGAAAAGCACAGAGCAGTGCCAGAGGCTGAAGACTTCCCACCAAAGGGAGAGCTGAGCAGGCGAGTGGTGGTGGTGGCCAGGGTCTTTCCATTTCCATAGACACCCATAGCCACCGCTGCCACAGTTGCCACACTGAGCTCCAGGCTGTTTGGAGTTTGGACTGTTTGGTGGCTGTGGCTGTGGCAGTCAGTGGGGCAGGCAGCAGCAAGGGTGTGAAAATGGGATGAGCCTGGCCTCCACTTCCTCCCCACCACTCAACCTGCCTATCACTACTGGCCTCAAATGGCCCGAACTCCAAACTGACCTGAGCTTGGAGCTGCAGGAATGGTGGAAGTGGTGGCAGGGAATGTGAAAATAGGAAGCCCCCAGCCTCTGCCTCTGCTCTGCGCTCTTCCTACTCACTTGCTCACCCGGCCAGCCAGCTCTCCCTCCAGTTGCCCACAGCGAGCTGTTCCCGCATCAAATTGGCCATGTTCAATTGTCCTGTGATGTCTTGGAGGCGGTGAATTGGCAGAGGCTGGACTAGTTCTCAGGGCTAACAAAAGTTGGCATGGCTTTGTAGCTACATTTGAAATCAATGCTCCTCTGTCACCCATTACTCCCTGTACCTATGACAACTTTGTATTTCATGCTAGCTTATCCCCGCCCCCATTTTCTCCCAGACAGCTCCATTCTTTCATCTTAGTTTCTGAAAAACACTAGTTTCACTTATATTCATTTCCACCATTTCAATAATAACTTCTACCAAAGCTTTCACTGACATTTTGGTCCTTACTTAGGCATTTTGATCCTCACCATTCTAAAATTACCCATTAACTTATCATAGTTCTCCCCACTAATGTATGGCACTGTTATTTAAACTATAGTCATCATCATCCTTCTTTTACTCTTTTTTGGTCATGCAGTTGTGCTTGTGGAGTAATGTATAAATGTAAGTATATGTAAAAAGCAGTAGTGAAATCTAAAAATTCCCCCTACCGGTTCTGTGGTGTGGCTTATTTTGTGGGTGTAGCTTAGGGGTCAGGTGGGCATGGCTTCAGGTGGGTGTGGCTTGGTGATCATATGACTCATTGGGTGTGCTTGGTGGTCATGTGACCGGGTGGGCGTGCTTGGTGGTCATGTGACCGGGTGGGCGTGGCCAACTTGTAAAATGTGGTGAAACTCACTTAACAACACTCTTGCTTAGCAACCAAAATGTTGGGCTCAATTGTAGTCATACATTTTCCTTCCTTCCTTTCTTCCTTCCTTCTTTCTTTCTCCTCTCCTCTCCTCTCCTCCTTTCCTTTCCTTTCCTTTCCTTTCCTTTCCTTCTTTCCTTTCCTTTCCTTTCCTTTCCTTCTTTCCTTTCCTTTCCTTCCTTCCTTCTTTCTTTCTTCTCTCTCTCCCCTTCCTCTTTTTTCTCTTTCTCTCTCTTTCTTTCTCTCTTTTTCTCTTTTTTCTTATCTCTGTCTCTCTCTCTCTCCTCTCTCTCTCTCTCTCTCTCTCTCTCTCTCTCTCTCTCCTTCCTTCCTTCCTTTCTCTTTCTTTCTCTCAGTGGCAGGAGAAGGAAGAAAGTACTCTGGGAGGGAGGGCAGCCTGGCCCAGCCCGGCAGTGGTGCATCCCCTGTCATGTGCCCACCGGCGTGCTGCACCTTGAGCAACAGATGCCGAGCCAGTGGGTGGGGGTGCCGGGTGGTCTCCAAGCCTCACCAGGAAGATAAGCTGAGTACCAGCAGGGCCCACATGCACTCCCACCTGCCCCTCGCTCCGACCATCTCCCGCGAAGTGGTGACGGGAGGACCTGGGCAGGGCGGAGCACCTGGCGAGGAATGGTGGGCAGGGAGGGCGGGTGGCCCAGCAGTGGCGCATCTCCCGGGAAGTGGCGGCAGCCAGAGCTGGGCAGGATGGAGCCACCAGTGTAGCACCCAACGAGGAAGGCTCGGTGGGGAGGCGAGGCCGATTGTCTTGTTCACACCGTGGGGTGGATGGACTGGAAGAAGTGTGGTTGAGTGGGGCAGGAGCAGCACAGGTTATTGTGCCTTCTCTTGCCCCACTTTCCATCCCAGAGGGCCGCGCATGCCCCTCGCCAATCCTCCATACAAACCGCCCACCCCATTTCTGCAAAGGCAAAGCCCTGCAGGGGGAGGGGGATGCTGTATAAAGAGGGGAGGGGGATGCTGTAGAAAAGACCACCTTCCACCCGTGCCTCCCGTGCTGGCGGGGAAGGGAGCAGGTTCCTACATCCTTTCCCTGTCACCCCGACATGCTTGCCTACCTTCCACATGGCCTTCCACTTGCCTGCCTTCGCAAGCTGGCCACGGGGACACCGGGCGCAGCGCTTCAGGCAGGCAAGCTGCAGAGCAGAGACTGGGCGGGGCAGGGTGAGCGAGCGGTGACCAGTGGACCAGTTCAGGGACATGGCCAGCCAGCCATCGCTACCGGTTTGGCAAACCACCGGCGCCCGCCGCTACCGGTACACACGAACCAGTTTGGACCGGTAGCATTTCACCCTTGGTAAAATGTAAATGTATATGAGTCACTATACTTGCTATGTACAAGTCAACCCTTGCCACATTGGCATTCATTTACCCTTACTCCTCTTGGCTCAATGGAGTTATAGAAGGTCATAGCCATGCATGAGAAACGCTGATTTTCATGTATTGGTTCAAAATGATGAGATAAACTCTTGGCTGGATTTCTATAACAAAGAGAAGAGCAACTATTTTAAAAATTGAATTTTTGACTCCAATGTCTTTAACATTTTTATACAATAGTATTAGTTCCTTTTTAGTTACCATCTTTTGAGTTATATTGGTTTATTTCTGATTACATGCCTTTTACCAAATAAGAGAACATTGATTTGGCTACCCAACAGGAAGTCCTCTTTATATTTCTAACTCCCAGATTATGTTCATTGTAACACTAAACACCCCAAAATCATACAATAAATATAACGAAATGGCAATCAGCTACTAAAGAACAATAGTAGGGTTTTTTTTGAGAAAATGCGTTGTTTTCAGTGGGCATTCATAAGTCCATATTATTCACTCAAGCAAGCAATTTTAAATGTGTAGTTTTATTTTTTATCCATTCTACTACAACTATTTTTCTAGTGCTTTCTCTGTAAAAAAAATGAGATCTGTGCTACTGTTCTCAATTTTAAGACACAATGAACCAGGTAACACCACTAGATCTTATCTATAGGCTTTCATGTCAAATTTAACCTTATAGTAAAGTATTAAATATAGATTAACAACTTCTCTTTATGGAGGCTGATATTTCATGGAATATATCCTATTGCAAGTAAATTAAGATTAAATTTTCACTGTGAATCCCATCCATTTTCTGTAGCCCAAGGTTTTATTTAGAGCTGTTCTAAAATCCTGAACTAGATTCTCTCCTTAATGTTTTTTTTTTGCACTAAGCCTATTTTAGTGTCACAGTGTGACTCTATCCCACATCATAACAGATGGACATAACCTTATTGTAGAGAAGATAACCTTGCTGTGGGGATGGTCATATTAGCAGTTACCTTTCTAAAAAAAATCAGCACAAATTGTACTGTAACTCTGCATGGACACAGTTCAGAGCATTTATAGAGCATCTATAGAAATGATAATATATTATGGTATATGTATTGATGTCTATGTGAAGAATATTAAAAGAAAATTAAAAAATTCTTTGGGGAAAAAAAGCAAAATGATAAGACAAAGCTGTTGGAAGAAACCTTCTTTGCCTGTTTAAATATTTAAAATGTTTCATAAGCATTTTTGTACAGTTCCATTTCTAAACAAACATTGTTAATAATCATTACTATAATAGTAGAACAGTAGTGACTACACCTTCCTTGGTGGAAAAGCTTTTTACCTTGAATATAAAATGGTATATGCAATATATTTATTGATCATCTTATTTATTTGTTTATTATTGTAAACCAAAACAGAAGAAGCAGTGTGACGCACATATCTAGAACAGTTTGGCCATCACCAGTAGGCATACTGGCTTGAATGATGGAACTTTGCAGGCCATCACATCTAGCTGAAAAAAGCTGTTCTCCATAGTGGGTGGATGGAACTATCATCCAGGATGGGTTTGACCTTGTCCAATCAGATAAGGACTGAGTCAGTTAACTAAAATACTGGGGGAATTTCTGCCTTGCCAACCCAGTTACTGACTCAGTCCTCAGTCTGGACAGACATGGTCTTGTTCCATCCTAGGATTCCTTGTTATTTCACTGATAATTCTGCAGGCTGGGTCTCAAGCTGACAATCGAGTGGTTGCAGTTATTTCCCCCCCCCCCAGGACAAACTGCTTGGGTATGTCCCATCCTGGATGATAGTTCCACCCACTATGGAGAAGGGGTGTTGTACTTACCTGATACGCTCCTTCTCGTAGGGTGGAACTCTCATCCAGTCCCTCCCTGGTTAATTGTTCCTTTATGAGGTTGAGTTTATGCAACGGGAACGGCGGGGACACTTCTGGCCTGCAATCGGCTACTGTAACCATTCGTTTTTGCATCTTTTGTTGTACTTTCAAATAAAATAAAATAAAAACTTTACCTAGGTATGGGCAGCTTTGCTTTATTCATTCATGTTACCATATCGAGTCTGTTTCTTCCTTCGGCCTTCGTCATAACTGGGTAGGCAAGGCAGAAGTGCCCCCAGTATTTTAATTAACAGACTCAGTCCTTATCTGATTGGACGAGGTCAAACCCATCCTGGATGATAGTTCCACCCTAAGAGAAGGAGTGTATCAGGTAAGTACAACACCCCTTCTCCATCTTATGTTGGTATGCCAGAGATGGAATCCGAAGACTTTCACAAGCAGTAGATCTAGCACAGAGCAGACCCTGTTTACCTTCCCCAACCCCGTCATTACACCGTATGGGAAGATAGACACATTTCCCCCCCATGGAGAACATTGCAGGTGGGAAACTGATGCAAAGTACTGTCCTGAAGAAACGTATGACACTTCTTATGCACCAACAAATGTGAAACTGTTATGTTACTTTTAACTTAGAAAGCTGTTGGAGTGATTTCTATTTCCAGTTATGGTTCTTGTATTATAGCCTTAGGATAGGGACAAGCAAAACCCCACCAATGGGTGTCAGGGTATTCACAACACTCCCACAGACTCACTATTTTTAAAAGTCATTTAAAAATATTTTTTTGAAATGATGAAACTCGCATGAAATGTTGACGTCCTTATATGACAGTGATGGCGAACCTTTTTTTCCTCAAGTGCCGAAATAGTGCGCACACACGCTATCATACGCGTGTGCGTGCCCACACCCATAATTCAAAACCCCCCACTCACCCCACCTCCCTGCGCATGCGTGCGCAACCCCCTCCACTCCCCCATTTCCCGACTTCCAGTGGGCCCGGTAGGCCCGTTTTTTTTGCCCTCCTCAGGTTCCAGAGGCTTTCTTGGAGCTTGGAGAGGGCGAAAACGCTCTCCCCGCCACCCCGGAGGCACTCCAGAGGCCGAAATTGACCTCCCAGAGCCTCCACACAAGCCAAAAATCAGCTGGCAGGCATGCACATGCGCGCTGGAGCTGAGCTAGGGCAACGGCCCATGTGCTGGCAGATATGGCTGTGCGTGCCACCTGTGGCACCCATGCCATAGGTTTGCTATCACTGTTATATGAGATAGTGTGAGATGTCAGATAGGAACATTAAAATCTTACCTTCATTCACGCAGGAATGTACAAGATCTTGTTAATGAGATCTTCCAAATCTGGTGAGCTTTGGAGATCTTGTAAGATGCAGCCATCATTTTTCAAAAAGGATGCTGGTGGAATCTGGTGCTTGTAAAGATTGTTCTGTGTTAAGACTGCAACTTTGGCTAGCATTAGCCTGCTGGGTTGTTTTATCTAAGATACATTGTTCAAGTGTACTTGCTGAAGGGTAGAAGTAGTTTATATTAGCCTTGAATTGGATAATAGGTTAAATGGATAAATGGTATTAAATAGGTAAGAGATAATATGAATGTTTGTGTCACAGATGAATCACCAATGCAAGGGGGGTCGGATTTTACCAATGAGAAGAACTCGATAAGAAGTACTTGAAGAACTCCCTGGAGACATAAAAACATGACATCTTGATCACAACTTTTAATGGATAAAAATCCAATCATCTCATGTCAAGAGAGTTGCAATGAGGATTGAGGAGAGAAGAAATTAAAAAAAACTTTACTGCCTGATACTTCCGTATTCTGGATTGTTTCTATGGCCACAAGGTTCTTAAACAAAGGTCACATCAGATCAAATAAAGCAGAGAAGAACTGAAAGTTAATTAGATCATAGTCAAAAAATAATTACTTCCTGTCCAGTAGAAGCTGCATTTCATTGCTTGGGCCAGCCTATTATCTTCTCAAAAAATAAAGATTAGACAGACCTGTACTTCAGTCTGAATTGGGCAAAGTAAGATACGGTTTAATTTGGTTTCATAGCAGAAGCATACACAATTTATTCTACAGTTTGGATAAGAAAAAAAAAAAAGCTTGACATCAGGTGAAAGGATGCTCAGCCATCATGCCAAATGTATGTTTACATTCCAAGATTATCAGAGCCTGAAGAGCCAAGCGGAGTGCAGTGTTAAAATAATATATTATTACAATATGCTTTAATTTTTCAGGCTGCAGTAATCCATCTGAAATTAGATTCCAACCGCTACATGCATTCATCTAATTTCTATCCTTTGATATTGTAATAAAAAAATGCTTACAGCATCCCACTGATAGCAGTTTAGTATGCCAGAAAGTTTCGCCTACTTAGGCAATTTCTTTCATTTCCGATTCCTATAAAATTTACAGCTTTGGTCTTTCAGCATTTCTCCTATGTCACAGTTGTTGATAGTTGCTAGATTTTATGAGATGATCACCCCATTGTTACTCGCTCTCCTTTGTGGTTGGCCTTTCTAAAAATAAGTTGCCATTCTTCCTGTGGCTCAGGAAGCATTGTAATACATTTTTGATATTCATTGTTTGAATTGAGGGTCATTGACTCAGGATGCAATTTTAAGCGTTATTCCCTAGAAATAAATTATTTCGGATTAATAGGATTTACTTTCACAAAAACATGCTTAGGACCTGAGCATAAATCAGTTCTGTTTCAGGTGAAATGTTTTCTTACATTAATATCATTTCAGTGGAGGAAAATTACATACAAATTGCAAATATACTTTCAGAATAATTCAGCTTGCAGTTCCAAAGACACTTATTTGGGAGTAAGTCAAGTCATTTTCAAATTGAGCCCAATTCTTGGAGATTTCATGGCCCATGGATTATTATTTAGCTCACTAACGCTATAGATATAAGATTACCTCCTTTCATTTTTCTAAAATCACCTACCTAGCCTATGGCCTCAATGTTTTGTGGGGTCTTCTATCCAAGTGTTCACCAAATATGACAGTAGGTTGCTTTTTGTGATCAGCCAAGATCAGCTAGATGTTGCCACTTAGCTGGCTACTAATGCATGAACATAACAATACATTCTGGGTGATTATGTATTCAGCATTTTCCTAGCCCACCTTTCATGTTGATACCCCTGACAAAATTTCAGTATGAAGTGACACACCAAAAATCATACCTCCAACAACATCCTGGCCTGTGGGAATAGTCAGGACCTCATGGCCTTCCAGAAGACCCAAAGGCCCTGTGCATATCTCAGGAGAAAGACTGTTGTATGAAACAGGTGCCATATCAAAGAAGGCATACTTCCTAGGGTCCACCAAATAACATTGCTTCACCAATGGAACCCAGAGCATGCTTACACAGTCATAACTAATGAGATGGACAGAAAATATAGGGAATAGGTAGCCCTACAAGAAACCTAGGACTCCACTAGTGCTTTAAAGGTGACAACCAACACCTTGAATTGCACATGGGAGCCAATGCAGCTCATGTAGAAGTAGTATTACATAGATCTCCCACAAAGCACCCAAACTGCCATTGCATTCTATACCAGCTGAGCTGACAATCCCAAATGCTCTTCAAGGACAGCCCTGTGTAGACTGCATTGCAATACTCTAATTGAAAAAATGATTAAGGCATGAGTGATTGAGGAGTGCTTCCAATCCAAGCATAAATGAAAATGGTGGACAAGATGTAATTGTGTGAAGGCCTTCCATTATCTGCTCCTCAAGCAGAAGCTGTAAGTTCAGGAGGACCACCATCTGTAACAGACCTTAAAATCCATAGTCACTCAGCCTTCTCAGGGTTAATCTGAAAGTGGACTTCCCTATCCAAACCCACATGGCCTCTAGGCAGTGAGAAAGCATCTTGATAGCATCACTTGGGATAAACAGCTGAGTAGTACATAGCCCATGCTCATATGTTTCATATAGATGTTATAGAGGACCAGAGAGATAGATTAACCTAGGCCACCCTCAAAGCAGATGCCCAGGACTAGATTTCTTTCCCCCACTAACTGGAACCAGTCTTGGAGGAAAAATGAGAACCATCAAAGAAATATGCATCTTCTTCAGCTAGAACAATAACATGATCAATGGTATTAAAAGCCACTGAGAAATCAAAGAAGACCTGGACTCCATCTAAGCCCACAAGAAATAATCTACAACAGCAAGCAGCATTTCACTAGTATATCCTAGCCTGAAACCTAACTGCAATAGATTCACAATCCTCCAGATCCCTTTGGACCTGCAACTTACCAGCTTCTCTAACCTTCTAACCTATCTAAACTTCCTGAAGAAAGGATAGTTGGCATCTGTACAAAATTGTGATGTGTTCCTCATGACTTATTGAGGAGGAGAGATCCAGTTCCTTCAATTCAGGCAAAATTATGCCCTCTTGCAAACATACATTCACTACCACTTGGCCTTAGCTATATGACACTTCTCAGCTGCATCAAGAAAGGAGGAAGAAGACACTTAATGAATGCCACTTCCCTTTTAACTAGACAGTAAATTTGCATTTGTATGGAGTGCGCTCCTAATTTATCACCTAGTCTCTCATTTTATTGCATTTTGTTTATTATTTATTGTATTTTATTTGTTATCATTCATTCATTCCCGATAACCAGAGGTCTTTATGTGGAAGTGTTTTGGAACATAAAAATTATGAAACAATCAAAAGTGCTGGTTTATGCACACACAATAGCAAATGATGAAAGCAGAACAAATATTAAGAGGCAAAACTCTGGACAGGCAGGCAGAAGCACTCTCTTCAGAAGCCAACTTTTAGTTAGAGATCCAACCAAATCTGGATTTTTCCTCCATTATTATGTCTTGAATTCACCCAGTAATAAATTAGGTTTGCATTCAGTGCCAGCTTCAAATCTGCCATATAGAATCACCCTTCAGGAAAAGTTGCTAAGCATGTGTTTCAATGCAGCTGAGACTCAGCCTAGACAGGGTTCTTCATTTTGGTTTCATGAAGAAGGTACTTTTTTCTAGAGGCTTCAATTGGCAGTAACAGAGCCGCCATCTTGGTTTCTTTTTTTACACACATACACATACCAGCATAGTCTCCTGCTTTCTTAATTATTTTTAAATGTATGCTAAGTCTATTTTAGGGTTTGGGTTACCAACTTGGCATATCTTCTACCTCAAAATGCTGGAAACCATTCCTTCCATTTTTGAGAAATTGTGTTTGGAGCAGATTCAGGGGGATATGAAAAAGAAGCCGAGACATACAATATATGTCCCTTAATAAAAGAAACCACCCAAGTTTTGAAGAGAAAGTATGAGTAGGAAGCCAGCTGATGGAAGAGATTTCATGGCTAACTGTGGGAACTGAAAAAATATAGAACTGAGAAAGTGACATTGGAGTGAGACACATGGTATGCAGCTAAACAAAAACAAATATAATTGGGAATTGGTCTTTCCAAAGAAAACATGCCAAACACAGAAGCAAAAGCCTTTTCAAAGAGAACTGTCTTTAAGGCAGTATTTCCCAACCTTGGCAACTTGAAGATGTCTGGACTTCAACTCCCTGAATTCCCCAGCCAGCATTCGCTGGCTGGGGAATTCTGGGAGTTGAAGTCCAGACATCTTCAAGTTGCCAAGGTTGGGAAACACTGCTTTAAGATGAAATCAAGCAGAGCCCAATCCATGACCACTTTCAGGAAAATGCTGCCCACTTCACCCTGCTTAAAACACTCTGCCAAGGTGTTTTAATCTGCGCTTTTGCTTTGGAAGCCAGATTTTCTTGAAATAGCAAACTGAGAACTTGGTTATAGATGCTTGCGTAATCTTCAGTGAGAAAGTGGCTCCTTTCTGATTCCCATTATTAATTCTCAGTAGATTACATCAGGGCAAACAGCAAAGTTAAATGGCCGAAGAAATTCTACCGTGCATTAATCACATGGCTAATTTATTAATTTGCATTTCACTTATATCTTGAGCCTTGAATAAAGTTTATTGATAAAAATTTCCTCTCCTGCCTTTCTTACAGGACTTATCAAATGCTCAGGCAGCAATCAACTGGATGGCTAAATGTGCCTCTCTCAGAATTAATGCTACTATGCTGGTAATCCTCATTTAGCAAGCAGAATTGGGATGGACAACTCAATCATTAAGTAAAGCAGTCACTAAGTGAAACTTATTTTAGCCTTTTCATGATTAACTGACCTGGGAAGGTTGTTAATGCAAATATTGGTCATAAAGTTACTTTTTCATTACCATCATAACTGAACAATTACTAAGTGAAGCAGTCACTAAACGAGGACTACCTACAGTATATAGGCAGAATAGCAAGCCTTTTGTATCATTTCCCATTGTTCTTGCCTATCAGTAACAACAATTACGGTATCCTTGGTTAGTTGTTTGAGTGCAGTTCTTTAGGACTTCATCTTGTTTTGTGGAGAATCTTGGAGGTAAAGTTATTCTTTCTCAATGAAACATTATTGATTAGTTTACTATTTAATTTTTCTGCTATGGTTGACATTCCTTTCTTTTTTACTATTCCTTACTCAGCATAATGACAATGGTAAGGATTTCCACCCACCTGTGTATCCAGATAACTTTCTAAGTGCAGATAAAATATGTTTTTGACATCTTTTTATTAATCCACCAAAATGGTGGATGATCTCTGGCGAGCCCGGGATGAGGGTCACTCCTCCATCCTGGTGCTACTTGACCTCTCAGCAGCTTTCGATACCATTGACCATGGTATCCTTCTGCGCCGACTCAGAGAGATGGAAGGCTGTTCCGGCAGGCCTGGGGATAACTGATCTCTCCTTTTATGATAAGTATGAATGAAATTGTTTTTTTTTTATTTTTTACTGTATTTTAATAATTTATTTCTATTGCTGTTTTTATCCATTTGGTGTAAGCCGCCCAGAGTCCCCTGGGAGTTGGGCGGCATACAAATATAAATGAATTAATTAATTAATTAATTAATTAAATAAATAAATAAATAAATAAATAAATAAATAAATAAATAAATAAATAAATAAATAAATAAATAAATAAATAAATAAATAAATAAATAAATAAATAAATAAATAAACCTATACAACATTACCAACATCTTAGCCTATTGATTTCAATGGGCTTCAGCTCATGATATTCTCTTTGAAAATGGTCTCAGCTCAGCTGCTTTACATTAAGGTTAAAGAGAACAAAACCTTTCATATCTGTGATTTGACAACAGTAACCATGGTCTAAAGATAATAATTTAGAGATTTTGCTTGTGTTCACATTAGGCACTTATATCCACTATTCTAAGAGATTAGCCAATATGGAGAAATTCTTTTCCAGTATGTCCAAAACTGTCTATAAATACAGTCAACCAAAACATTTTTGCTTTGCAAATATGAATCAGCAAGAGATTCCTTTGGTTGCATCAAGACTAAACTTACACTAGAATTGGAATTCAAAGCATGGGTGAGTCCCAAAGGCAGGGTGTTTTCTTCAGTTTACACACAGACCTTCTTTTCTCTCTCTTCAGAGCAATCTCCTTCATCTCATTTCTGTCAAGATCAAGATGTGCCAGTTACACTGTTGATTTATCATGTCAGAGAAGGCTTCTCCCTGAGAAATGCTGGGTTTCAGTTTTCATTCTTCCCCAGCTATTAGTTTCACTACCTCATCTGTTGCACTCTTTCATACATACTGTGGCAAAACACTTTTACTTAGTGACTCAAAGACACAGGAAATTTTCCATTCGGTGGCTCCAGGCCTGGTCAGAGAAGTGTGTAGGGTTGAGGGTGGGAGGAGAAGTTGAGAAACATTTGCCATCATTCCCTGCTGGGTTAAAGTTCCTATCAAGACAAAGCAGATGCAAGGAGAAGACTGACTGAAGAATCTTTCCTTTGTTTCACTCCTCTTTTTTCCCTGCCCCCAAAGAATAGTAGATTTCTGTATAAGGAAAATATTTGGTATGCTTCCAAATATTTGCTATGTTCTGTATTCCAGTCTTTCCTTCAGATACACCTGTAATCTCTGGTGGTGTGAGGTAGGGAGTAAAATTACATTTAAAAAAAATTAACACTATGAATGGATGTTGGGGTGAGAATAATATCTCATAGAGGCGATTTAGAACTTTTCTTGGAATTCAGACAGTTAGAAACAAAACCGAGATTAAAGTCTAATAGAAAATATTTATTTCAGTACAAAAACAATAAATCCTGAATAATTACATCTTTGTTAATAAAACACGACCGTTCAGGTCAACAGCTAAGGCAGAAGAGAATTAATGGTGGTTTAGGAATGCACACATGCGCAAAGAACATCATATCACGTGTTCTGCCTGTATTGGAATGTACCATAATATTAGGTAGGGGTGCATCACTCTGCATAGACATACAACTGACAATATTCACTACGTGACAATGGAGACCACTCTTAAATGCATACAACTCACAGACTGCAAGTCTTAGTATAACATGTAGTTTTCTGAGAATCTGGTTTTTCGTGTTAAAAGTCAGAGAGCCAGATTGGAGCAGTGGTTAAGGTGCTGGCCTAAAAACTAGGAGATTATGACTTTTAGTCTTACTTTAGGCATGAAAGTTGGCTGGATAACCATGGGCCAATCATTCTCTCTCAGCCCAATCCACCTTAGGGTTATTGTTGTGGGGAAAATAGGAGGAGGAAGGTATTACCTTTGTTTGTCTATTGTTATTAAATCTATATGCCACCCAGCTTGCCAAACGTTCAATAAAAAATACCATATAAAACATTAAAAAATAATAGAGAGTGTACATTTAAAATTCAGTTAAAATTGGCTCTTGAGAAAAGAGTCAAACCAACACAAGATTGTGCAGCCTAGCCCCAAACACCATAGTTGGGCCAAAAGGACACTAATGGTATTGAAGCAGAGGTGAGTTGCTCCCGGTTCGGACCGGTTCTATAGAACCAGTAGCGGGAATTTCCCCCCGCTCACCAAACCGGGAGCGATTTCTGGTTGGCCACACCCCCAAACCGGCTGTAATGGTGGCACCATAGGTGCCGCCATCTTGTTTTTGCTTTTATTGCGCACACGCAGAAACTGTATTTTGCTGTATTTTGGCACTGTGCATACGCATGTGGTCACGTGGCCACGCAGCGTGCAATGCACACGTGCCACGCAGTGCAGGAGGAAGCAAACCAGCGGTGAGGTAAGTTAGAACCCAAATGAGAACCCTAAGATGGAGTGATGCCTCATACAAGCCAGCTAGTGAATCAATGGCAGCACATGCTCCTAGACTCAGCCAAGGATAGCTGGGGCATTTCTTTTTATGCCCAAGAAAATATTTAATATGTGTTTTGAAGTATTTTGGATCCCACAAAAAGCTTACAAGATGGAAATCTATGACAGGAACAGAAAAAAAGGCTTTTAAAGGTCATTGCTCATCATCATCATCAGGAGTAAAATCAGAATTAAATACACCAGGAAGTATCACCATAGAAGACAATATGCAAATTAGATGATGTTATTCGTTTTGCATAATTTTTATCACACCCAGAATCCAGTTTTCCTTGGCAGAGGGTTCCATTTGCTTACATACACAATTAAATTAAGAAAAACACAAACAAAACATAAAATGCACCCATACCCTGACAGAAGCGCTCAATTCACACCAGGAATGATAGCACTGAGATGCAGACAGTGAGATGGCTCCATCCAGTAATACATTTCAGCAATATATGCCCAAACATGTTCTTAGAGAAGACGGCAATGGCTTGGGGTTTAATGAGTCATCTGTAAATATCCCCAGATACAGAGAGAGGGGGGGGGGAGGCAGAGGCAGAGGGAGAACTTTTAGATGCATCCTATGGGTAACAGAATCAAATTCATTACTTTTCTATCACTGAATGTGCCATTCATTTGCACTATGCCAACATTTCAACGAAGATTATCACATAATCCAAATTACAATTTTTGTCCCATATGAGAAGAGGAAATTAACTCCAGAAGAGGAAGAAGAGAAAATGGAAAACAGGAAAGGAGCTAACTGCAAATTACTGTCATGCATCTTTTGCTACTTGTGTATCTATTACCAAAATTAGAGCGGAAAGCAAGGCAGTGCAAATTTATTTTATGCATGCAATTTAAGCCACTTTGAATCTTGGGTAATCTTTAGTTCACCCTAAATTGGTAATTGGATGGGAGACTATCAGGAAATTTTAGGACTATAATTAAACTGGGAATGTAAAAATCTGGAGGAAACCAGACATTTCCTTAAAATCATCTGGATGTTAGCTTAATTTATGCTGCTACTCACATGCACACATACTCTTTTAAATACATGGACATGAAGTACATATCTGTAAAGCAAATAGGTTTGGAAATGTGTTTTAAAATTGTCGTGCCCATGTAAGCAGAGATGTATGTTTTGAAGTTGGGTTCCCAGACAGTGGCTCCTTCTATCAATACAGCATCATTTTATGTTGGCAAAATCATAGTTTGTTCTGATGTTTTTCCTCTTAATTTCCCTCTTCCTATCTTTCTTGATTTGGCAATCATTGAGAAGGAGGAGGCAAAAATAGCAAGCCAGCAAAATTTCCATAGCTGTGATAAAAGTAGTTATTTTCTTAGGATTTGTAAGGCATCACTCAAACCATCTTCAGGCAAGTTAGCTATGCACTGAAGAGCTAATGGGCATGAAGAAACAGAGAAAGAAATAAAAGAATTGATTCTTTTAACTTCAGAAGAATGTCCCTATCAGCATAGCTGGGGGCTAAGAGCAGAAATCATAGAAAGATGGGGTTCAGAGAGCATCTGAAGAGAAGGTGGCTCTGAATGGCATCTGCAAAGGAAAGGGCTGGAAAGTCCAATGTTTTAAGAGCTTTTCAGCATAGGAGCCATTCTGTAGTTATGTGACATGGAATTATCCTGATCTGTTCTACATAGAAAGAAAAGCCTCAAGGACAGCTCCTAAAAAAGTGGTTAATTAACACATATGCCACAGATGTTGGAGTATTCATAAATATTCCAGCTAGTGATGGATAGCAGGATAAACCTGAAGCACATGCCATAAGTTCTTTATCTCTGCAGCTATCTAGAAGTTGGGGTATTTACAGAAAATCACAGCTGCATATGCGTTTATGCCATGACCATATGTTTTATTATTTCACCCAGATGTAAACCATAAAACAGCTTTATCTATTTTGTGGTTTGGCAGAATGCTAATAAAATAAGCTGTAAATACCTAATTTAACAGCTCTGCTGCTCTGAATCTTTGGGTTTTACTGATAGTGAAAGTGCTATTTAAAACTGAAACTGATCTCACTCAGATCCTGCCTTGGCCAACCTGGTGTCTTCCAGATATGCAGGACTATAACTCTCACTCTATCCAGCTGGCAACAGCTCAATACATCTGGGGAATACCATGTTGGGGAAGGATGCACTAATCTAAAAATCTTTAATTGCATGTGAAGGCGATGAAAAACTCCATCATTTATGGTGTGCTTCTGAGATCTGATAGAAAGGTAACACACCACTCTGTAATCAAATCTATACTTTCACTATGTAAATAGAATGGTTTTTGTTTTGTCACAAAGTGTTTTCACTTATTTTTCAAATTAATATAGCTGCCTGTGTCACAAAAGTGACACAAAATAGTAGTCTCTGTTTGGCAAACATGTCTATTTGACCTGATTCTTGAAGAGAACTTCTTTGCCGCTTCTTTTTTTAGATTTCCTATTTCCTGTAAAATAAATAGCATTGTGTTCTCTGGAGTCCTGGTTTACTGATATTCTTCGATCACCATAGAAAGACATGTTATTTTTTATATATAGAAAAGCTGCTTAGTTTCTTTCCTATTAGTCTCTTTCCTGGGAGGCATTTAATAAAAACAAGAATATGATAATGTGGGAAAAGGCTTTATTGTGTTTTTCAATTGCATTTGAGTTCTTTAAAAAATCAGTACAACATAGTATCTTGAGAAAAATCTATAAGGAAATATAAATAGATAAGGGCAAATGTTTCCAGGAGCTAAGTTTGTTTACTTATCAAGTTTTCATAGCTTGCTCAGAAAAACAGTTCTATCCCATGGATAATTTCCAGATCAAATATACTGGGTCATATGCAGAATAAGAATGCCATTTTACAGTCACTTTCTTGAGAGAAAATGGGTTGAATGGGTCACTCCTAAATTAGGTTATTTGTACTGTAAATTCACAGATCCTGTTGAAGGACTTATTTGCAGCTAACTACTTCCATGGATTCCAGTGAAATTTAAATTAAGGAAGCAGTGCTAATTCCCACATATGCTGAGCCATTCCCCCATAAAGAACCTTTCTTCAAGGATAGAGCTATTTCTAGCTGTTTTTCACAAAGTATAGGGTCTCCAAATATTAATGTTCTGGAGTTAAGTCAGTGGTAACTCTGGATCCATTAGATTCAAAGCTTTTTGTTTCTCCTCTGTGTCAAAGCCTATATAATTTCTCAATTAAAACTGAAAAAGACTATGTTAAAAGAACTTGGAGACGAGACAGCCACTTTTTAGAAAGCTAGTAGGATTGTATACCGTGTTTTCCCAAAAATAAGACATCCCCCGAAAATAAGCCCTCCCCAAAAAATAAGCCCTCCCCAAAAATATTTAAACGCAAGCGCAGCCTGTCCCCGTCATTTTCTCTGGTTAGGGTTAGGGAGACAGAGCTGGAAATCAGGTAAGACAGCAAGAGGAGCCCCATCTTGCTCCACGCACCCCAAAATAATAAGACCTCCCCAAAAATAATGCCAAGCACTTATTTCGGAGTTCAAAAAAGTATAAGACAGGGTCTTATTTTTGGGAAAACATGGTAGTTTGAGATATAGAACAAATTCAGCATAGATCAAAGATATTTGCAGGAGAGTCAAGATGGCGGCCACAGCCAAAGTCCCATGATGCCTGTAAAAAGGGACAGGACTTTGATTGTACAGCTACCATCTTGACTTTTCTGACACAAATTCCCCTTTTGTGGACACCCGTAGGAAAGATAGTTCATTGTTTAATTTTGTTTAGATGATTGGAAATGCCTGAACTAATGACATAATTTTCCAGTTTTCTTTTTCCCTTGACTTATTTTTTTTCTAAAGCAAAAAGCAAAACTTAAACGTAGTTGATGCTTTGGTTGAAACTGAAGTTTCCCATTTTTTATCGTATTAAGATTTTCTTTTTCTCACAGTCAGGAAAACACTTCTAAAAACAAATCTGTTCCTCAGCACATGAAACACCTTCGACTGAAATGATTCTGACTTTAAAAAAATAGTTGTATTCAGTTGCATGCATTATAATTCCTCTATCCCTATCACAACACCCCTTCCAAATATGATTTATGATTGATGGAAAACAACAGTGTTATATTTGGAGTTGTGCCAGATTTTAAACAACTTAATAGGCAGATTTAAATGTGAAATCGCATAGACTAAAGAGAATTCAACAACTGCCAGAACATAGTCCCACAAGTGTTTGTTAAAACTGTTTAAATCTTTACCCCTTCATCATTTTTATGTCACTGCTGAAAGGGTAAGGCACAAAATGCATGTCCTATGATAAACCCATTTCCCTACTGCTTACCATGTCTCAACAAAGGTAGAAAAAGGGAAGGAATAAAAAAGACTTCTCTCCCCACACCCACCAAGCCCATGCTCTGAACATCTGCTTCATACCCTTCTCAACCAGATTTGTTCCACTGCTCCATTTCATTGAAACATCTGTCATTTATATCAAGCAGTTGACAAATTCTCCATGATGAATTCCAAAAGCAAATCTGACAAGTCTTTAAACATCATTTGTACAGACAAAGTGAAAAACAGCACCCCAATCTCATTGAAGGTGGCAACTCCCAAAGACCCAGAGTAAGAAGCCAAAGATGCATTCTGGGCAGAAGACAGTTAATTCATGCCAGCAAAGGCTCTTCATTTTCACACTCTCCCTCTCTCTCTGACTCCTACATTTAATGACTGAAAATCATTCTGCACATAAAAGACAATCATGTGTTATTGAGAGTCATTACATGGCTATTGTTTAGCAAATGTGTTTATCTGCTTAAAACACTAGAAGTTTCCAGAAAGCATCAAATCCTTAGAGTTTTACCAGCTTGAATTTTTTTTAATGTTTCTTGTAAAGAAGCCTTGCATTGGTATTCAGGAGCAAAATCTCTGGTATCTTTTGCTTTATTGCAGTGCAATTTCAGGAAAGAGAATAGAATAGAATAGAATTGCATACAAAGGCCTATAGACACACATGGACACACATACACACACACCTAACAAATCTAATTATTGCAAGAACTCATGGGGGACTGTTTTGATCTTGGGGGAATTGAAAGAGGGGGACTTTTCAGGATAGCAAAAATGTATGTTTTAAAAGAATTCCACCAAACAAATGATAAGCCCAGATTTCTTTCAACCATGTCACTTTGTATAAAATGTGAAGAGAGAAATTTAACTGTTTTTTTAATTGCAGGGTTAAATTCTAAGTTACAAACTCTTGTAATTGGTTCACATCCCTAATACTTTGATTCATTACATGCCATCAAATTACTTAATGAATCAAATTGTTGCACATTGATGTCTTGCCCTTGAAGATGACAATGGGAAGTTACAATAATGTCCCTTACCAGGGCCACCTTTGCATTTGTCCAGACCAGGGGTCCTCAAACTTTTTAATTCACGGTCCTTCAGACTGTTGGGGGGCTGGACCGGGTAGGTGGGGATGGCTAGGTGGTCATGTGACTGGGTGGGTGTGGCTAGGTCATGTGACTAAGTGGGCATGGCCAATTTAACAGTCCATTAAACAATGCACACAAATTAAACTTTAATTTGTTTTGCTACTGGGGATGTTTTATTTGCTTTTGTTTGCATGTTGCTCTTTTGGTTGATTTTTCTTTTTACTAGATCATTTTTTCAGTTGTTTAGGAGTCTAGTGGTCCACTTCAGTTTTGCAGCACTCTCTCTCCCCCCCCCTCTCTTTCTCTTTCTCTCTCTCTGTCTCTCTCTCTCTTTCTGTCTGTCTCTCTCTCTCTCTCTTTCTGTCTCTCTCTTTCTGTCTCTCTCTCTCTCTCTTTCTGTCTCTCTCTTTCTGTCTCTCTCTCTCTTTCTGTCTCTCTCTTTCTGTCTCTTTCTTTCTCTCTGTCTCCCTCTGTCTCTCTCTCTGTCTGTCTATCTCTCTTTCTCTATCTAACTTCTGGAGGCGGGGAAGGTGAAAAACAGGCAGTTTTCACCCATTTTTTGGCTTCCTGGTGGATCTGTGTACCCCATTTTTCACCTCCCCCACCTCCAGCAGCATTCTTCAGGCCAAAAACAGGCAAAACCGGCCCATTTTCGCCTATTTTTTGGCCGTGTGGTGCATCTGTGCACCCCATTTTTTACCTCCCTCACCTCCAGCATCATTCTGCAGGCCAAAATTGTTGGCAGTTCCAGGCCACGGGGCTCGCGAAGGTAAGTCCTGTGCTCAGCCGATGGGTGGGTGGGGCGATGTGGGCGGGGGCAGCCTCATGGTCTTGCACGGGCCGGATTAATGGGTTTGGCAGGCCACATGTGGCCCGCAGGCCGTAATTTGAGGACCCATGGTCCAGATCAAGGTTTCTCAACCTGGGCCACTTTAGGATATATAGATGTCAACCTCCAGAATTCCCAGCCAGTGTTGCTGGAAGTTGAACTCCAGTTCTGGGAGTTGAGAAACCCTGGTCCAGACACTGAAGTTGAGTCAGTGACTCATGCTACAAAACTACTCTATCTCAGTTTTATGAGATGGGGACATAAAAATTAGGAAAGAACTACTAAATGGTGGGATTGATTTGGAATGGTGGGCATACCTTCAGATTAAGTCACGATATCTAAAAGATAAGAAAGAATGGGGCATCAAGAAAGAACTAATGGCAATAGATAAAATCTTGCTAGGACCAGAGGATAAGACGATAAAGAAAATTTACCAATATTTATTAGAATACAAAATGGTAGAAGAACAAGTTAAAGAAACGATGGTTATCTGGGCACAAAATTTTGGGTATAACATTAATTTGGATAAAGGGCAAAAATCATGGGATAGGAATAGAAAATTGACTTTGGCTACAGCCTATAAAGAAAACCTATATAAAATGTTCTACAGGTGGCACATTCCACCAACAAAACTAGCAAAAATGGATAAAAAACTCTCAGCACAATGTTGGAAATGTAAAATAGTGAAAGGCTCTTATCACCATATGTGGTGGTTATATAATAAAGCAAGGAAATTTGGGAACCAGATTAAGATATGGCTAGAAGAGATGTTCTTCTAAGGACATAGAAATGAAACCAGAACTGTTTCTACTAGGAATTATTCATGAAAAATATGAAAAAGAACAGATATACTTAATTCTACACATAACAACTGCAGCAAGAGTGATATATGCGCAATTTTGGAAAAATGAGAAAACTCCATCGGAAGAAGAAGTAATAGAGGAAAATATTGACGTGTGCAGAAATGGATAGACTATCATTGGAATTGAAGGACAAGGGGGAGACGGAATACTATGTAATATGGGATAAATTTTATCAGTGGATAGGAAGAAAAAATGGTCGAAAAAGTAGAGCGTAAGAATTGGAAAAAGGAAAACTAAAAGAAGGTTTGGATATAAATAAACAATGATGAGGGATACATAAGTAAGATAAAAAAAGCAATGTATATTGAGCAATAATGGTATTTATTGTTATGTAAATATTATACAAAGAAATGACCAAACAGGATGGTCACAAAGTATCCAATGTTTTTAATGTTTGTTTAATGTTTGTTTGTGTAAATAAAAGAAACTTTTATTTTTAAAAAACTGCTCTATCTCACATCTGGTATCTCAAGCGTTTTGTGTGGCATGTCTGCAAATTCACAGACCAATTTCAATCAGCAACTAGTGAACAACTATTGCTGAATCAATCTATTGAAATATCTAGGAGGATTGTGAAATTCCTCATTGTTGCTATTACCTCTAGAAGCCTCCAAGTCTGTCCTACAATTATTTAAGTCTAGATTCCATTTTGCATCTTTCTTTACAAAGGTTGTCATATATATGTACACACCCACACCCACGTGTGGGGAGGGTGTGTGTGTGTGTGTGTGTGTGTGTGTGTGTGTGTGTGTGTGTGTGTGTGTGTGTGTGTGGTGGTGGTGGTCTTGTCAATCCCTTCTAGAAAGTATTTGGTGCAGTCCAATCCAATTAGAGTGATGAAATTTTCTTTCTTATGTATACTAGTCATGAATTTTAAATGCTTATGTTTTTGTTTCTCTGAATTTTTATTAAATAAATAAAATAAACTACATGTTTTTGAGGTGGTTTATGTAGATTGTCTTAATCAAGACTTTTATGGGCAACCTGGTGAGTTTTGCCTTGCTGTTCCATACTTCATGCTACTAAATAAGGTTGATTCAAACTAAGAAAAAAATAAACCCTTTTGGATATTCTTTTACCAGGCAACAAGTCTGATTAATATTACAATAATCATTACAGGAAATCATGTTTAGGGTTTTCTAAGTCATGGACAGAAATAATCCTCTGTATAATAAGCAGGATTCGAATGAAATGGTAGTGTTAAACCTGTATCCAGCTGCACCATTTCAAAACCTAGACAAAGCCAGAGGGTTGGGTCCACTTCAATTCAAAATGCCTCCAAACCAGAATAATATTACTCAGTTTTCTAGTTTTTCTACTATGTATAAAGCATAATTTACTCTGCATGTTTGATCCCCAAATGGCATCTCAGGCTTTTGAAACTAGATGACAGTCATTTATGGCTGAAATCTCTTCATCATTATGGTCAGTTTGTCAACATACTGCTTGTTGCAGATTCCATATCCTAACAATATAATTATATTCCCAATTCCAGACCTCCAAAAGCTATAACTTTGAAATATTAACTATCATGCATACTATTTTTTATTTCAAGCCAATTATTATTAGTCCCTCTTCCTGAATATAGTGAGTACCTCCTTACATATTCTGGGTAAAGATAGAGTGTTAATATTTTCATATATGCAGGAGAGGAAAAGGTAAAACACTGAATATTTGACCAATAGACCAGCTTCAGAGCTACAATTCCAATAAGTCCAGATTTTCAATATCAAGGCCTTCTTCCTTGTTTCCTGGGAAAAAAATGCTACTGTCTGGACTCTTCTATTGCTTCCAAAAAGAATGATTTCGGAAAAGGAAGCTCTAAACATGTATGTATAACGAAAAGAAAGGAATTGTCACTCTGCCAGGAATCCTGTCTCTTTAAAGAACTTAAATATGGAGTTTTATTTTGTCTCTGCTCCTGTTGATGGTGCTAAAAACATTAAACAAAGTAAAGCTTCTTTTTTAAGGCAAAAACTACTGAACCTAACTATTACAAGGGTCTATTTCAAACAATGAAAAATCATTAATTAATTAAAAATAATAATATCTCTCTTTTTAAAAATTAAGTGGAGTACCATGAAACTATTTGGGTGGGAAGAAGAAGTGACACCAGCATAGCATAGCCATTGTTAGTTGACATAGATCACCTGTCACACTTGGTCCCTAGGGTGCATATTAATCACAATTTGCCATTTTGACCTTTGGTTGCATTTGTCAATTAATGACAGAGCAGGAATCTAAATTTCAGTGGGTGGAAAAGCATGCCAGAAAATTAGGAAGAATTGCATGAATGAGGACAAGGGAGCATTAGGAGAAGCAAGAACTTATCATCTGCAATTGAATATTAGAACATCAAATTCAGCAGGCTTGCACAGCAATAAATATCATGATTAGAACTGTGGAACTTGGAGTATACCATAAATCAGAAATGACACCACATTCTGAAAAATTGTTTCTGGAATTAAAAGTAGGAAAGGATTAAAAAATGCAAATATATTATTTCACTCATCAGGTATACGCAAACATATACCTGAGAAGTAGTGATTAGTTTTTCATAAGGTTGTAGGATATACACTCATCTTTTGTGTTTCATAACTGTCTTAAATCCACCAGAAACTACAGATTGCAAGAAATAGAATTATACGTCTAGCATATTAGCATTAGCATAAACTTTTAAGTCTCTAGACCAGAGGTGGCAAACCTTTTTCGGCTCGCGTGCCAAAAAGGGGGGGCGCGCGCTCGCGCGCTCACGTGCCCACACCCATTCCCTCCCCCCCCACGCATGCGCACAACACCCCCCCATGCTGCCCCCTGCGCATGCGCACACACCCCCCACCCCCGCGCAAAGGCTTACCGGAGCCTGGGACGACGAAACCGGCAAACCGGAAGTGCGAAAAAACGCACTTCCGGTTTGCCGGTATGCTGTTTTTTGCACTCCGGAGGGTTCAGGGAAGCTCCCTGAAGCTCCGGAATGCAAAAAACTACAAAACGGACAAACCGGAAGTGCGGAAAAGTGCACTTCCGGTTTGTCCGTTTTGTAGTTTTTTGCATTCCGGAGCTTCAGGGAGCTTCCCTGAACCCTCCTGAGTGCAAAAAACAGCACACCGGCAAACCGGAAGTGCGTTTTTTCACACTTCCGGTTTGCCGGTGGGAAACCCTCGCGTGCCGGCTTCTATGGCTACGCGTGCCACCTCTGGCACGCGTGCCATAGGTTCGCCACCACGGCTCTAGACTATTTGCATTTTCTGTGGTGTTTTGCAGACACAAAATAGAAGAGAAAATGTAATGCAGGATATCTAGAGTTCTGGAGAAAATATTGGATATATATCTACCAAAGATAAACAAAAATAAGTAAATAATATTAAAACCAGGATGGGCAACATTTCGTTCATTTGGAGTCATATTTAATACCTGGGAACAGGAGAGGCATTAGGTTCTGTAAAGTGCAGCTATATCACACTTTCATTTTTCAAACATGTGGATCAGATTTTGATTTTTAAGAAAGACTTGGGAAGATTTCTTTTAAAAAATTCCATGATGTAGCATCGTAAGAATTATATGTAGTTTGCATCCATTTTAACTTGAACTTCTAAAGCAGCGGTTCTCAACCTGGGGGTCGCGACCCCTTTGGGGGTCGAACGACCCTTTCAAAGGGGTCAGGAGACTTCGCCCAGATGCCGCCATTTGGGTTCTTTTACCCTCTGCGCATGCGCAGAATGCTTTGTGCATGCGCAGAGGGTAAAAGAATCCAAATGGCGGCGGCGGGACGGGGGCGCACAGCGGGCACGGTGGCGGGGTGGGGCGCGGTGGGGATGGGGCACAGGGCGCGGCATTAGGAAGGTTGAGAACCACTGTTCTAAAGGGACAAGAAGTTATGCCACCAGAAAAACCTTTGAAGGTCAATGAAGCTCACCTAGAACTGCAGTTTGTTCAGACTTAAGATGTTCAGGGAGAGAATATTCTCTAAAGCATCATTTAGCAACCTGTTGCCTCTGGACTTTTGAACTTCTCTTCAATCATTTCCAGACAATCATTCCATTGGGCAATTTAAAATTCAATAAATCAAGATTTATTTATTTATTTATTAAAATTTATTTATTTAAATCAATAAATGAACTAATCAGGGAGAGAAGCAACTTAGAACGAAGAAGTAATTTTCTAACAGTGAAAAACAATCAAACAGTGGAATGCCTTACCTTCAGAAATTGTGGGTGCTCCATCACTGGAAATTTTCAAGAAGAGACTGGACAGCCACTTGTCTGAAACTCTCCAACTCTCATGGAGGGAGTTGGGCTAGATGACCACCAATGTCCCTTCCAATTCTGTTATTCTCTGTTCTCTGTTCTAAGAGGGCATAATTATGGATAAAATAATTCTAGACAGAGCTGCTGTAAATCAAAGATGGTGCTTGATTATCTCCTCTGAAATGCTATTCTTATAGTTAGCAAATGCCATTCAGCTATACCAGAGAAAGCACAGGTTGTCCTCGATTTACAACTATTCATTTAGAGACCCTTCGAATTAACGATGGCACTGAAAAAGTGGCTTACAATTGGTCCTCGCACTTACAGCATTCCCATGGTCACATGATCAAAATTCAACAATCATGTGACACCGCAGAAGATCAGGGTCACATGATCACTATTTGTGACCTTTCCAGCCAGTTTCCAACAAGCAAAGTCAATGGAGGAATGACCTTTGCTTAACAAATGCATGATTCACTTAACAACTGTTGTAATTTGCTTAGCAACCATGGCAAAAAGGTTGAAAAATAGGTAGGATTCACTTAACAACCATCTTGCTTAGCAACAGAAATTCTGGGTCCAATCATAGTCACGGTTGACTACAATCATTCACCAGGAAATGAATCCTTCATTTTATTACCAAGCCATCCTTATCTGTGGTCAGAAATAAATTGGGTTAAGAGTTAATGGATGGGAGACCATTGGATAATACCACTTTGTAATTAGTTTAGGAAATTAAAACCATGGGAGGCTTCTGTACCCTTGTTAAAAAAAACTTCATTGAGGTATCTATCAATTTGAATCAGTAGTTCTTATGATAATGGTAATGGTACCTACCTAGCCACTAGAAGCAGAGCTTGGCTGAAGCCTCTTTTTCTTAAAAAAAGAGTCATTAAATGCTGCAGACATGGATAATGTCTAAGATGCCTGGAGAATATGCCCTCTTTAACAGTTTTAGCTATTTTCATATTCCAGGGTTTTAAAACAAAGGAGCACAGTTAAATTTAATACAGAGTAAATGTTTCTTTCTCAGTACATAACCTGATTCGATTTTAATGAAACCTGTTCTTCCAAGTTAAGACAATAAAACACAATTTACTGCCATTTGCCTTGGATCTATTTATCATTCAGTTTTGAAAGACCTTTGTAGTTGCAGTCCTGTTCAGTAATTTTTTACAGAGAGATAAGCATATGGGATGTAGAAATCCAGCATTTGGGATGGTAAACTAAAAAGGCTACAAAAGACTCAAGAGGGGTTGTAAATACAGAGACCAGAGGTAAGAATTCTAATGCATCAGGCGTGTAATTGCATTAATGCAATACAATGATTAAAGAGCTTTGAAGTAGTGCTGCTGTGGCAGCCAGATAAATTCTGATTAAACAACAGAGGTGAGAGGAAAGAAAACTATTATGGATCAAAGATTGATAAGATACATGCAAGGGGAGAAAATAGGTTGAAAAGATTTCGAAAATGATATTAAGTGGCTCTGAAAGAAATATGTTAAGTATAAAATGCGCAATGACGTGTGCTAGGCAGCATGACAAATACGCCATTAAACAAATGGATTGAATAAAAGAAAAAAATTCAGATGAAAATATTCTGGTTAGGATTGTTCATTTGATCATTTTCTTCTTCACAATATAAGGCTTTGAAGACTGTAAAAGAAGGAGTATGGATGTTCTCTTCTGTCTAATCAAGGAGAGAAGCAACTTGGAATTAAGGACAAACTTCCTAACAGTGAGAACCATTAACCAGTGGAACAGCTTGCCTTCAGAAGTTGTAGGTGCTTCATCACTGGAGGTTTTTAAGAAGAGACTGGACCAGCGGTAGGTTGCTCTCAGTTAGGCCCAGTTCTAAGAACCAGTAGCGCTGGCGGGGGAGGCTCCGCCCACCCACCCAGGATGCTTCTGCACATGTGCAGAAGCGTTGCGCACACGCGTGAGCACGAGCGTGAACCGATAGTAAAGGGTTTTAGAACCCACTACTGGACTGGACATCCACCTGTCTGAAATGGTATAGGGTCTCCCAGAGGTGGGTTCCTACCAGTTCGGACCGGTTCTATAGAATAGGTAGTAACTTGGTAGCCTGGGTCGCTGGAACAGGCAGCAACCCAGGCCTGCCACGCCTCCAAGTTGGTTCTCTAGGCAGCGCCATAGGCACCATCATCTTGTTTTTTGCTTCTGTGCATGCGCAGAAGACTTTTTTTAGTACAGTGCATGCGTGCACGAAGTGCATGTGTGGCATGCAATGTACACGTAAAGTGTGTGTGTGGTGCGCAACATGCGCGCCCGCGTGGCGCATCCCTGAGTGAACTGGCAGTAACACAGTCTAGAACCCACCCCTGGGGGGTCTCCTGCTTGAGCAGGAGGTTGGACTAGAAAACCTCCAAGGTCCCTTTCGGCTCAATTCTGATTGAATAGAATAGAAAGCATGTCAACTGTACAATGATTGGAGAGATATGAGAGCCGAGATGGTGCAGTGGTTAAATGCAGCACTGCAGGCTACTGCTAGTTCAGCAGTTCAGCTGTTCAAATCTCACCGGCT
Source organism: Diadophis punctatus similis (assembly GCA_023053685.1). Taxonomy (NCBI): domain Eukaryota; kingdom Metazoa; phylum Chordata; class Lepidosauria; order Squamata; family Dipsadidae; genus Diadophis; species Diadophis punctatus. The sequence goes on from JALIGW010000013.1 coordinate 10,222,079, forward strand.
CAAGGTTGACTCAGCCTTCCATCCTTCTGAGGACCCAGACTGTTGGGGGCAATATGCTGAACTCTGTAAACCGCTTAGAGAGGGCTGTAAAGCACTATGAAGCGGTATATAAGTCTAAGTGCTAAGTGCTATATTACCATTTAGTTTCCAGCCAGGCAATTTTGCCCCCATCTGTCTTCTCCTTGGCCTATTTTTTTTTCCTTTTGCCCATTTTGCCCCAAGACCTTTGCCATTCTTCAGATCTTGCACTGTCTCCCTTTACCAACCCACAACTTCAGACCTATAGTTTGATATAATTGCAGCACTCACACATAATGATACATTTTTAAAAACCATAGCCATTGCTGGAATAATCCATATTTGGCCTGAGAAAGCCAACAATACACACGGCAGAGCCAAACATTGAAAATCAAAGTATTTATTTTCTCATCATGGTGCTGTCTGTTCTATCTGCACTACTTATCTCATGGGAGATTTCCTTTTCTCTCAGTCAGAAGTACTTGTTATAAGAATTTGGTGAAAGGAAAAAGCACGTGGGAAATACAGAATGAAGGGGTTATAAACTGGAAGCTGGGGTAAATAAGCATCACCAAACTGATCTACCATATCTAAGACGACTAGCAAATTTTTTAAAAAATCTGTGCAGAAATTAAATACAGTAACTTATTTTTTTACGTAGGACCGATCAAATCTGACACCGAGATCTCTCTGATCTAGCAATCATAAAACCATCAGTAGCTCTTCATGAACTACTTGAAATCACTGCCTTCCTTCTTGTGATTTTCTCAAGAATACTTGAGGGAAGCCCTGTTACATCCCATACAGCTTGGCCAGACTAAACACTGCTTTTATAACATTACATCTATTCCCTTGAAATGGCTTAATATTTGGAGCTTTCTTGTGCTGTTTCCAATTAACCCCACAGCTTAAGGGAGGTGGAGATGAAGACATGCTTTGCATATTAATATGGATACCACGTAGGTACTTTTTATTTTGCTTCCTTTCTCTGCAGCTTTGCTCTTCTGGTAGTGGCCTTACCATCCACAGTGTGGTCACTAATACTCAAGGAGAACCACCATCAGCTTCTCTTTAAAATGTGGCTTGTAAAGTGGATAAAATAAGACTGTAAAACTAAAATATAAGAAGGAAAGAGAAATGGGGACAGTATACATACCCTGTTTCTCCAAAAATAAGATCCAGCAAGAAAATAAGCCCTAGAATGATTTTTCAGGATGCTTGTAATTTAAGCCCTACCCCAAAAATAAGCCCCAGTTAAGATCGTCAACCAGACGGACACATTTAGTACCGTATTTCCCCAAAAATAAGCCCTAACTGGAAAATAAGCCCTAATGCATCCTTTGGAGCAAAAATTAATATAAAACCCGGTCTTATTTTCAGGGAAACATGGGTAGCAGCAAAAAAAATCTTTAATGGGAATCAGAGCTACAATTTGATCCTAGGTTTGAATTAACTGGGATTATAGCTAACTAAGACAACTGCTCAGGTGACAAATATCAGGGGATGAGAAACAGCAATAGTCTCCTCCCTACAAACACAGACATAAACACATGTATTGTTCCACCACACATTGTTCAACCATTCTCTTTGTAGATGACAGAGATGTGTATACACCAGAGGTGGGTTCTTCCCGGTTCGCACCGGTTCTATAGAACCAGTAGTAAACTGGTGGTGACATCACAGAGCTGGTTCTGTTGGTGCCGGTCCGCGGACGCTGCCATCATTTTTTTAGGATGTTTTTCTGATTAAAATTTTTTTTTAATCTTTTGCTGGTTTTTGCTTCTGCGCAGAAGGCGAGTTTTCAGCACTGCACATGCGACGCCATCTTGTTTTTGGCTTTTTTGCTATTTTTTGCTTGTTTTGGGGCACTGCGTATGCGTGCGCCCGCATGGTGTGGCCACATGGCGCACAATGTGCACGCAGCCACACGGCACAGGAGGAAGCAAAGGGCGGCAAGGTAAGTTAGAACCCACCCCTAGTATACACCCTTCTAAAACCTGGAAAGTGTGGTTCCAACACCAGTATCAAAAAGGCAACAGCAATGTCATTGATTTTTCTTCATGACATGGGGAATAGCTAGGATTGAAATTCCTTATCTTTCTTTGAAGCAACACCTCCCACACCAGCGGCGGATTGCTTCCTTACTGGTGCCGGTGCACTGCGCACACATCTCCACATTTTTGCGCATGTGCAGAAGCAAAATCTCACCAAAATCTCACTCTCGCGCATGTCCCCTTGCGAGATTTCGGCGCGATTTTGCTTCCATGCATGCGCAGAAGCAAAATTGCCCAAAAATTCACAGAAAAAGATGGCGATGCGCACGATGGACCGGCAGAGAGGGCTCCGGAGCGGTCACACGCAAATTGCGCAATCGGCCGCTCCCTACCGGAGCTGCGCACCGGACAGCTCCGGCAGGAACCCATCTCTGTCCCACACCTTTATATTATTTTCATTTCCAAAGGTATAGTGTTAATTCAATAAATAATAATAAAACTTCTGGTAGATAACCAAGCTTAAATTTGGACTAATATCATGGGGCAAGCAATTAGATGACAGCTCCCCATGGCTAGCAAAGATCTGTGGTCTGTAATTACATAACTTTGTGGCTTTCCATTGTCAGTTTGGTGATATATCAAATTGAAGAACTTTGTTGCTCATAGTGATACAGAACAGGACTATGGATTCTGCACTTTATGGTAAAACATTGGCTTCTAATTCTCAATTCTAAGCAGAAGCCTGCACAAGGGTGGAAAATTAAAGGATCAGTCTGTGCTCAGGAGAATTTCTGGTTCAAACCCTCCACTCAATAGCCAACAATCCCTACTGCCATCCCTTTAAACCATGGGGTGGGAGGCATGGCTGCTTTATTTTTCTGTGGGACTGAACCTGTAAAATGTGAATGTTCCATTTCTTAACCTGGAACACGAAAGTATCAAAAAGCTCTGGCAACACATAACAAAGGTTTTAGTGTAGAGAGGATGAAAGCTAGAATTATGCAGTTAGCTTTACTAGTTTCCATTAAATGGATGTATTTTCCTTACTATCCTTCTCTGTAATTGACATGTCTGGGAAGCTGACACTCCCTAGAGGTTAATCTATTTTAAGTTTAATGGATCAAGGGAAGCTACTGGAAAACTTTTATTAAAAAATAAATAAAGAACAACAATTCTCTACACTTTATTTCTTAAGACCAAAGGAAAATAGTATTTTTTCCATCTGTATTAATTGGGGACATTTATTTGGCATTTTCCCAGGCAAATATTTCCATTCTATGGTTTCATGTATTTATTTATAAGCACTCAGCCAAACATATACTTGTAAGTTTAGTAAGGGACTGAAGAGTCCCAAAAATATTTTGGAAGAGATTTAAAATTAGAAACAGTCACTGAAGCTCATTTTTCAGTAACAACTTGCACGGAAGACATACACAAAAAAAGACATCAGTTCCTTTGGTGTCTTAAAAGAACAGCTATTTTACAAGAAAGTTCTAAAAAAAGTTCCATGGGTTGGTATGAAGACACAGATAATACTATGCATCTTAAAACTTAGATCAACTTGGTTCCTTCTGCAAGTGGTTAGAATTGCAGTTTCCAGGACTTCCTTTGGCCATAGCAGCTGAAAACCCTAAGAGGGTTAATTTGGGGAGGCTACTTAGATACCAGCTCATATTCCAAATGTAAGAGATTCATTGCGAGAGAGGATTAGTGACAAATTCAGTTTGAATAAAACGTCTGATACTGGAAAAGCCAAGATAAGGATGCTAGTAGAGAGTGGTATAGAGCAAAAATTGTTGTAATGCATGAGTTCAAAGAATAAAAAATGTAACCGAGTTCACATGAGATAAATACTAAGTAAAGACAGATCCAGAAAGGTTTAACTTAAGCCTGGGGATAATCCACATCCAATTCCTCCATTCATTATATGCTGAAATTCTCAGAGAAAGGGGAGTTTCAACAGAGATAATAGTATGTGCTTCTTTTAAGGCAATAATGCAAACCGATTTTCTGTATTTTGCTCCCCATTATCCCAGTTCTATCAGTTTAAGTGTTCCCACATACAACGTCTAATTTGAATACTGTTTTCATTGCCATCCATGATCTGCTCTGACAGTTTCTCAAATGCATTCTCAGAATTTTTATTTTTCAGTGATATTTGGGGTCTAAAAATGAAACGTGCAACAGCTTACTACTTCATTCGGGATGAATACCTTTGATGATTTTTGTTGATTAGGGGGATTGAATAATTGACTGCAACAGAAGTGCAATTGGATAATAACTTGTTAAGGGTCTGTTAAATCTTTAAATATTTACTGTACTAAACACAAATAAAATACTGCAATAGTGAACTACAAGAACTCTCCTCTCACACACAAAAATGATCACCTCTTCCAAGGCCCCACCTCCATCTGATTACCCAGTTCAGTGGGTTTAGGGCAAATTATTGGTGTGATATTTGAACCCAGCCCTTTAGTGCAAAAGTTTTCTTTGATATGTTATTGCATTTCTGAGAGCTTAAAAGGGAAGTTTTGTATTGTAGACTCAAATTAAATGTTACAGAATTGTCTTATGCTCAGCCCTTTATTTTGCAAACTTGGACATCTTAATCACATTGATCAAGAATCAGAATCCGAATAGAGCTGGAAGGGACCTTGAAGGTCTTCTAGTCCAGCCCCTTGTTCAAGCAGGAGATCCTATACCATTTCAGACAAGTGACTGTTCAGTCTCTTCTTAAAAAACCTCCAGTGATGAAGCAGCCACAACGTCTGAAGGCAAGCTGTTTCATTGGTCACTTGTCCTCCCTGTTAGGAAGTTTCTCCTCAATTCCAGGTTGCTTCTCTCTTTGATTAGTTTCCATCCATTGTTTCTTGTCCTGCCCTCTGGTACTTTGGAAAATAAATCGACCCGCTCCTCTTTGTGGCAGCCCCTCAAATACTAGAATGCTGCTATCATGTTCCCTAGTCCTTCTTTTATCTAGACTAGCCAAATCCAAACCCTTCAACCATTCTTCATATGTTTTAGCCTCCAGGCCTTTAATCATCTTAGTTGCTCTTCTTTGCACTTTTTTCAATGAAGACTGAAGAGTACAAGTAAGCCTACAACAGGTGAAGAGTACAAGTAAGCCTACAATGGCAGAGAAAAAAGTTCTATATTTTCTGTAATGGTTTAAATAAGTGCATGATTATATCTGAGAATATACTCTAGTTTAAATGCCACAATTTTAGATTTTTTTCCCAATAACAATCTTTGGTTAATAAGTAATTTGAAGCCCACCAAAGACCACCTAAATACATCTGAGGAAGGTTTCATGACTGTAGATTTTACTGATATCAATCAACTTTATTACTATGTAAGGATAGTTAGGAAAGCAATCTGTGTTGCGGACAAGCAAATACATCTACATATTTTGTCATCAATTTTATAGCATGTCATATATTATTTTTAAAAAACAGACCATAAAAAAGGCTGCTTCAGGAATCCAGCAGTTTATATGCTACTGTGCACTAAACTGCCTTTAATATTTGAGAATACTGAATCTTGCATCTTGATGCAGACACTATTAAAAGATCCCATGCAAAGAGAGATGGAGGTAGGGATGAAGGAGAAAATGTTCTGCAATTAAGCCGGCAATATATAAACTGCAGTTTCTGCATTCTTGTTAGTACCTTGCAAATCCTATGAATGAAAAAGGGAGCTGACTGAAACTGAAATGGATTGTCCTTTCTTCCAACCTAAGCAATGAGAAGATTTCACTGCCTGCCAGTCACAGCTCTAGCAAGCTCATCTTCTTTCAAAGCATTTCAATTTTTCAAGCTGCTGGAGGGATTGCTATAGATCCTGGGGCCATATGCCTGAAAGCAAGATCATAATTCAGCAGTAGGAGGCCTGCTTATCTCACTCAGCAGTGAGCTGGCAGAAGACAAGAATCCAAGCTTTGTTTATGAAGGCAATAAATAGCATGCCTGTTTTGTGGCCTAGCTGGTTTTTAAAGCCCAATGGCCAGGGGAAGTGTGAGTTTGAGTGCATGCACAAATAGGACACCTACCGTAGCTACCTCTTTAAAAGCAACACCTTTTGTCCCCCTTATTCCCCCCTCCCCCCAAAAAAATATCCTCCACCCATTCTTCCAATTACAATTTCTTGATCTCTTTGTTAAATTGTGCTTTTTTTTACAGGACTATTGTCATTCAAGAAATGTCACTCTAGCGCAGTGTTTCTCAACCTTGGCAGTTTGAAGATGTGTGGACTTCAACTCCCAGAATTCCACAGCCAGCACGCTGGCTGTGGAATTCTGGGAGTTGAAGTCCACACATCTTCAAACTGCCAAGGTTGAGAAACACTGCTCTAGCGGGAAAAGAAGAGAAAGGAAAATCAGTGGCATTTCAGTGACTAGGGTAGCAGTTGAAAAACATCACAGCTTGTTTAAAACACATTGAGAGAGGTGCATGCATTCCATGAGACCATGGAGAGCGGAAGTATTTAAAACTACTTGTGTAACAATAGACACATGCGGTATATCTGTTTCCAGACCCTTTGCACAGTGTCTTTGTCTAGATTATTTGCCTGTGTCACGATGGAGATAGTTATCCAATGCCTGACTTACCTCACCTCATCAGTAAATACCGGTATGTTGAAAGAAAATCAAACAAATGAAGTAAATTTGAAGCTTTTCTTTTAATCTGAATGAAGATCAAAGCTATTGATCAGTAGACAAAATCATTTGGCATGACTTTAAATATATATCAGAAGGATATGGTGTACTTCTGAACTGGATTGGTAGTCTTCATTTAATGAATGTTTTGATGTATTTATTTTATTTATTTGTTTGTCACACATGTACAAGATAGTAGGTATTGGTATAAACATAAACATTAGCAAAGTAGGTACAGGTAAATTAGGAAATAGGACAGTAGGACAGGGACGCAATTCAAGGTGTTGGTTATTACCTTTAAAGCCCTATATGGCTCAGGACCAGGATACCTTCGGGACCGCATCCTACCACATACCTCCCTACGACCGGTTAGGTCCCACAGAGTCGGTTGGCGGGTCCATGAGGGAGAGCCTTCTCTGTGGCAGCCCCATCTCTGTGGAACTGCAGGCCACTTTAGCTGACTATGATCTGCAAGTCAGCGGTTCAAATCTCACCGGCTCAAGGTTCTCAGCCTTCCATCCTTCCGAGGTAGGTAAAATGAGGACCCAGATTGTTGGGGGCAATGTAAATATATACATTGCTTACTGGTGTAAACCTCTTAGAGAGTGCTTGCACTGTGAGGCGGTATATAAATGTCACTAATAAATAAATAAATAAATAAACCAACTACCGCTGGAGATCCGGACTATCCCCTCCTTACTGGCCTTTCGTAAAGCCATTAAACCTGGCTCTTCCGGCTGGCGTATAAATGATGGGAATTTTTTTTATTTTTATATGTATTTTTAATTTTTTTCTATTGTTGTTTTCTATTGTTTGTTCATCTTTATGTTGTACACTGCCCTGAGTCCCCCAGGAGTTGGGCGGCCTATAAGATCGAACAAATAAATAAATAATAAATGAATAGGCACAATGGTGCGCTTATGCATGCTCCTTACAGACCTCTTAGGAATGGGGAGAGGTTGACTGTAGATAGTCTAAGGTTAAAGTTTTTGGGGTTTGGGGAAGAAACCACAGAGTCAGGTAGTGCATTCCAGGCATTGATCACTCTGTTGCTGAAGTCGTATTTTCTGCAGTCGAGTTTTGAGCGGTTTACATTAAATAACTAATTTAGGATAACTTTTTAATATGCTTTAATAGCAGTTGTAAAGGTGGCTTATAATATATTTAAATCCCAAAACCAGAAAAATAAAAACGACAGCCATCAAGTCTATTATCACTGTAAGCATAATTTTATTATTTATTTATTTGTTTATTTGTTTATTTGTTTGTTTATTTATTTATTTATTTATTTATCTTCCCTTTATTATTTTAACAAACTGCTCAAGGTGGTAAACATATCCAATACTTCTTTTTCTTTCTATTTTCCCCACAACAATCCTAAAACATGGCTTACAGAAAGTCACTGGCCCAAAGTCAGCCAGCTCACTTTTCAGGCCTAAAGTGGTATTAGAACTCATGGTCTTCTGGCTACTAACCTGGTGCTGTAACCACTAGACCAAACTGGCTCTTCTAGTGAGAGAAGTCAATTAAGAGTGAACAAAACTTTTGCCATCCTGATGCAACAGTTGTTTAAACAAGTGACTTTTAGCCTCAGAAGAAATAATGACTCATTAAGTTGAAGGAACCATTGCTCTCCTTTCAATTTAGAAGACAACTAGATAATCAATGACATAGTGGGTCATCTTTTCACAAATATTTCCTTACCGAAACCTTTCCTTACTTTACAATTGGGCAAAAAAGCAGTAGGAGTAGGAATGACTTCAACTTCCTGCTGGCTTCCCCAATTACTTTCTTTGTAGGAAACTGGCAGGGAATGTTGGAAATGATGACCCTCTGCTTGTGGCTGACCACAGTAAAGTGATATGGCAACTCTGAAGTAGCCACAACTTGGTCAAATTTTAATCCCACAGGAATAATGGGAGCCCAGATTTTGAATGCATGTTGAGGTACATTGATTCAAAAATTGTTGCCCTTATGATGCATCATTTCATAATTGAAGGTTATAAACAATCAAACAGACATAAAACTTTTAGTAGTATATAGATGTCCAGCATGGTTCTATTTAAGAATTCAAATTAGTACAAAGGTTAATCAAAGTTGCTATTTAAACTGTCTGTTGATCAGAGGTGGGTTCCTGCCGGTGCGGTTAATAGATGTTGTTCGGCGCAGAGCCAAAGAAGCTGCTGCCGTTCGCAGCGCGGGGGCTTTCCCCGGGCGCTGCCGCCACCCGCATGGACACCGCCAATTGAGTTCTTTTGCCCTCTGCGCATGTGCAAAGCATTCTGCATGCGCAGAGGGCAAAAGAACGCAATTGGCAGCATCCATACGGGCGGGGAAAGCGCCCAGGGAAAGCTCCCGTGCCGCGAATGGCAGCAGCGTCTTCGGCTCTGCGCCGAACAACAGCTATTAACCACACCGGCAAAAACAGGCAGGAACCCACCTCTGCTGTTGATATTTCATAATTTCTTATCATCCTGCTCTTTTTCAGATAATGCGCCATGACACTTTGTCATTTTATCAGCGACAGCCAAATATGAACCCCCCAAAAGTATCCCTGATTATATTGATTGGAAAGGATAAAGATGGTGCCATTGCAGTAAAATTTGGGATTGAAAAGTGAGGAAGCCATGATGTTTGTTTGTTTGCTTGATGATTACTTAATATAAGTAATCCAGTATGCAAAACTTTACTGAAGCAAGTCTGGCTCTTCAATTTGATATAGAAATCAAGCATATAAAAAGGAAGTCTTGTTAAAGCACATTCTTTAGTCCAGATGTTCAGAACCTTTTAGAATACATTTGGTTGCTGTTGCAGAACACTGTGGCTCTCGACAACATAAAAGATTTACATTAGCTCCACTTAACTTTGTAAACAGATGCTCCGTCTTTATAGACCAGTAAAACTTTTTCAGATGTGGTAATCTTGCAGATGGCTGTCATAACTGTTAACAATTGAAGAGAAAGATAGTATAATGTAGTTTGGATGAATATAATTAAATTAAGGGAAGTTCATTGTTATTTAATCTGCTTACATGCTGGCAAATTATTTATGTCTACTCTAAAAGAACACTGTTTTTTTATATAAAATCTCCCTTTTAATTCTGCTCCGATTTCATGATTGGGATCCAACCCCCATATATTTCACATGACCAGACACTTTTTTTTTACAAATCAAACAAAAAAATGTTAAAACAATGGAATTTGATGTAAAAGTCTACCTATATGCTGCTTTTTGTTTGCACTGTACCTGCAACATGTTTTTAAAATAAGTAAACCTTTAGCCTAAATAAAAGAAGGAAGGCATTGAACATTGTGAGATCCATCTTGGGCTGCCCACTGAAAAATGTGGTCTCTTCTTTAAGCAGTTGGTGCTTCACCCAAAACAAAGTCAGCAAAAATCCAACAGCACAGAGCAGCAATTGTGGGGTTGAGTGTCCTTTGAAAAAAGCCGGTGTGCTGAATATTAACACTATTTCACACATTCCCAAGATGTATGCAATTACCTCCGGGAGAAGAGCTGGGAATGTGAGGTCTCCGGGGCTTAGATAATGACATAAAGTAAGTGGCAACGATTATCCATGTATTTTTTTCCCCAGAGACATGTTATTTAAAGCCTATCTTCATCTTCCAGAAAGAAAGACAGAGGAATGTCCACTTTATGAAATTGCTATTAATGTATGACCTCGAGTTGAAGACAAGGTTAATTATGGGTTTTTAACAGAAGTTTCATTTTGGCTTAATATCAGTGCTGGGCTCTTAAATATTGAAGTAAGTTACATTTTTCAGGGACAATTGCTTTTGAATGAAGAATGGCTGGCTCTGATCTTTGCTGACCCTTACAACTCCCACTGTGTAATCCATAGCAACCACGTTTCTAAGGCAACCAAAGAACACGTAGTAGAATAGGATAAAACCATGAAATCTGATGTCATACTTTCTCCGGGATACAAAATGGAAAGTAATCTTTTAAAGTGGGACTTATTAAACATTTGACCTATTGGGTAAAAAGGGTGAGATGCAGTGTCCACCACCTTTTCCATATTGCTCCAAAACAGAAACTTATCTATGGACAGCAAATACAGCAACATGCATTGAAGACTGATCTGGAAGGAGTTTTCAAATATTCCACTTCACAACTGCTTAATGAATTAAGCTGCTGATAATGCCTTTATCACAATCTTTATTTTTAGTCTCTGGACCAAATCATGTTACATCATTTTAGATAGTAATATTACAGTATTATTTCATTTGCTTTAAAACCTGGTAAGTCATCGTTGCACGGCTTTCCTCGTTTTTAAAGGAGTATCTGGACCTTTAGCCTAAGTTCTTTCTGAGAGAGAGAGACAGACAGACAGACAGACAGACAGACAGACAGACAGACAGACAGAGGATGAATAGATAGATAGATAGATAGATAGATAGATAGATAGATAGATAGATAGATAGATAGATAGATAGATAGATAGATAGATAGATAGATAGATAGATAGATAAGTTTGATTGACTGGTTGATTAATCAGAATTTTGCACTTACTAAATACAGCATATTCTGTAAACCGATGAAGTGCACACCTAGGGATGTGTTATACTCATAGTTAAATTCAGTCTTACCTATGCAATATGTTTCCAGATGTCTTGGGACTACAATTCCCCAAACTACACAGCTGGCCCTGAATATCTTCTGACTTATGCTCAAATATGTGACTTGAGTGAATGTAACTTAAACCCTGAAGCAGTGCATCCTGCACAATGAGCTAATGAGTGTTCCTTTGCTGCATTTAGCTGTGGTGTTCAATATTAACAATGTCATTTTTAATAAACAATTGTTACTCTGTGCTGGCCTATATTTAAAATGAGATACATCTCCTGTTAAATCTCAAGATACAACATTCTTTCTTCTACAGAGGAGTTTATATTTTTGGGCTGCTTCCAATCTGCCCTGGATTTGATTATTTTATCAATTGAAGAATATCTTTTTGTTTTAATTTACATGTTTATATTTCAGTTCGCTTTCTTTGGCCACCCCTATAAATACTAAAAGAAAAAGGGTAGATGAATCCCTATAAATATTAAAAGAAGATAGGAAGCATTGCATATTTTTAAAAGTGCAACCCTATATGTATTTATTCAGAAAGAAGGATTTCAGTGAAGCTTAGTTCAAGTTAGCTAGAAGTACTTTTACAAAATTGAGGAACACAAATGACACATGTGCTCTTTCAAAATGAGGATGTAGTACAATCATTAATATATCCATCTTCAGCTCTTCAACTTTACACTGTATCAAAACCCACAGTTTAAGACAGCATTTCAAACTGAAATTAAAATGCACCAAATAAGTATGACTATTAGTCCTCTCTTATCAATCTATTGCAAATTTTTGTAATACAAAACCTTGATGTGATGCCATTATAGCCTGACTTTTATGGTTTCATGTGGGTGGAGAAACTTGACACACAGTGACATCATGGCATATGGTCTGGATTAGCAGATGTTAACAGAGAATGAAATGTGGGAATTGTGGTTTTCAGGCACAGTCATATGAATCTCACAATGTCTACTTCCAGTTTGATTGAGAAGTGAACTCAAGACCTTCTGGGAGATAGTCATTCAATAAGAAGCAATGACATAGTTATGCATGGAGGTTCTCGTTTTCTATCACTCTCTTGTGGAAGACTCCATTGTGTCATGATGTCCTCTATTGTGCTGCTTATGTGCGATACCTGCAAAACTATTGGATCCTAATTTTTAATAGTAACATTTTCTAAAGGATAATAATGACTGGATCAAAGCACTGTCAGGCATTTAAACACTTAGTTTGAGGTGTGCATGTATGTGTGTGTAAGGTTGTTACAAACATTAAAACTCCTTGAGTGCTTGTTCTCTTAAATGAAATTGACTGGAACTATAGGACTGCTATAAATTAATCCAAGTGCTCTTTAAAGATATTTATGAGATATAGAACAGAAGCCCTTATATACTGTCATAGAATAATGATCAGATTATATAGAATCCAGAACCCTGAGTTCTGATTAAAACCATTTGCAGTAGAAAGGGAAACAAAGTGAAAATTTAATACATATTTTTCTAACAGTGGAGGCTGGGGGGGGGGGGGGAGAATAGCTTTGTTCATTCATTTGAAATCTATTGCATACATTTACATCCTGCTTTATGCTTCTTTGTACTTTGCCCTCAAATTATATTTTTATCATGTATTATTCCCAAATAGCTTTAGAAGAGGGCCTGATGAGTAGCTCTAAGTTACATTTTTTTACAAGAAGATTTGTGAGGCAATTACAGTTTGATGGGCTGTCAGATGTGCACAGGCAGTCACATAATTGGCTCTAATTAAAAAGAAAGAAAGAAAAGAAATATATGAATGCAGTTGTACTAGTAGCCAAAGAAAATAAAGGAAAAGGAGAGGAATGGATAAAATCTTACTCGACTGTTTTTCTGCAGAAATCCTGCAGTTTCAAAGAGGAAAAAGCAAAGAAGCCATTTGCCTCACATGAAGAAAATGCCTCCTGTGCAGGTATCCACAGGGTGGATATTTTTATGGGGTCCTGCAGTACCTCTGCTCTAGTTCTATCTGATTGTAAGAGAAGGGGGGAAATGTAAGTATGACCATTTATGTACAAATCTTTCATACAGAGGCGGGGGAGGAGAGAAAGGTGGGGGGAGGAGATATTAAATAAATCTCTCAAATATTGCCAGGTTGGTGGCCAATAGCAATGAAAGCGCAATGTACTTCTTGAATAGCAATAGCAATAGCACTTTACTTATATACCGCTTCATAGTGCTTTACAGCCCTCTCTAAGCGGTTTACAGAGTTCAGCATATTGCCCCCAACAATCTGGGTCCTCATTTTACCCACCTCGGAAGGATGGAAGGCTGAGTCAACCTTGAGCCTAGTGAGATTTGAACAGCTGAACTGCTAGACTAGCAGTCAGCCTGCAGTGGCTGCATTTAACCACTGCACCACTTCAGCTCTTTCTTTGAAGATCTTCTTTGAAGATCTGCTAAAACCTACTTTATAAATTCAAATTTACTATCAAAAACACTTAACAGTATGACTAAACTGTTAATATTCTTTTTTTCCCCAAAGGGTTCAGAAAATGGCATCAGAAGCAAAAGAACTTTCATTCCCTAATATTTGACCAAATCCTCAAAAGTAGCATTCCTTGTCTCAATAGAAAATGGGAAAAAATATGACAACAAATCACCAACGAAGCTTTCACTACTTATTAAAACATTTATATTTGCTGTTATTAAAAGTTGAGTGCAACAACAGCATAAATACAAATATAGTAAAACAATCAAAAAGAGAAATAGAAAGACAGGTAATTATATAACCAAATTATATCAGATGAAACTATGAATTTGGCCCAAGAGGATTTCATGACCAAAAAATACAAAGTTGTATCCATCAATATCATATATATAAATATAAAAGCTATCCAGAAAAAAGGAAGCTACAGCATTTTACTCTGCTTTATCAGAAGCAATAACTTAGTCATAACATTAAGTTCATCCCATTTTGTAAGTTCATCTTTTGTAAATAAAAGGAAGAATTGTCTGGAAAAGAAATTTGAGTAGGACTACAGTATCTACACAGTATGTTGAAAAAGTCAAAGATGAAGTTGAAGCACTGCTTATAGTGTGTGTGTGTGTGTGTGTGTGTGTGTGTGTGTGTGTGTGTGTGTGTACACATGCACACACACACACACACACACACACACACACACACACACACACACACACACAAAGTTTCAATCACACTGTTGTGGCTGCCATCTTGACTTTTTTCACCATCCCCTGTAGGTACTCCTATCCCTGAGTAGAAATGTGTCGTCTCTCCTGGAACAAGGGTCTAAATTCGCTATCCACTCAGGGAGGGATTCATTTGACAAGCAGCAAAAAAGAAAATGTGGGTCAAGACAAACAAGAGCCAAGGAAAAACTCCAGAATTTTGATTCCTATAATACAAAACATTCCAGTCAAAACTGAAAAGCTGAAATGATCAGAAAGAGATAAGCCTACCCACCTTTCAGGAGCAAGGGTGCTTCATGGAGGCCTATTGCAAATTGGAACACCTTCATTACATGAAGTTCATCCAAGTGGAATCCACAGTAAACCCCACATTAAGAAAAATATTGAGGATTTCCTCTAAGTTATATGGAGGCAACTGCATAGATAAATAACCTGGGTCCTACTGGCAATCCAGATACCAGTTCTGCCATATGACTGCTATGCAGGAATTTCTCCTTCCATTTCCTAGATAATCTTTTTCTACACAACAGCCTCACTGAGAGATTTTGCCCTTCAGATTAAAACAGCCCTGAGCAGAAAGAATAGAATCCACTGCCCTGAAACTTGGCAAGTGACAGCCTTCAACAATTCAAGATCTCCAAAGGTGTTTGGCCACATTTCCCATAATCCATATCAGTTGACTGTGACTTAGGAGGGATATAATTAAGTATATCTGAATACAGCACAATAGAGATACCTCTTTATTGCTAGCTAAATGTGTATGGAGATTCTCAGTCATCCAGGTCATGGTTGTCCCAAAGGTGCTTTTTTCAAGAGGCAACTGGACTTCCTTGTTTTTCTCTGAAGACTTTTCGCTTCTCATCCAAGAAGCTTCTGAAAAATGTTCAGGCAACAAAAGGCAATATTTATTCACAAATGGCAAGGAAGTGGGACGTTATACCAAAGCCTACCTCTTCCTTCCTTCCTTCCTTCCTTCCTTCCTTCCTTCCTTCCTTCCTTCCTTCCTTCCTTCCTTCCTTCCTTCCTTCTTTCTTTCTTTCTTTCTTTCTTTCTTTCTTTCTTTTTATTAATTTTTGGGCTACCTAACTTTTCTAGAGGCAACTTTCTTTGCTTTCCTCCACTGCTTACTTGTATGGGATGCCATGTCTTGACATGCTTAGATATCGGAACAGACCAGGGCATTGGTTATGGGTCTTGATTCCCAAGATTCAAGGATACTTGTAAAGATGCTGAATATCCATTGTGTTATAAGACCTGAATATTTTATGCAAATTGCTCCTTCTTCAATAAAAGGGCAATGAAACACAATTTCATATTTGATCATTTAAATTGTTCTCTCTCTCTCCAGCAAAAAGTGATGGGTTATAATTGAACATTAAAGTTTTAATATATTCTATGCTCTGCCATGACAACATAAGCAGAGTGACTATTGATGCCTGTATACTATTTTCTACTCCTCTCTCAGCATAGAGGAGAAGGAAGGAAAAACAGAACTTCCTCAAAAAAATAGCACGGTAATTAGCAAGGTAATAGCAACAGCAAAAGACATACAGTCATCTCCTGAAGGATTTTATAATTGATATAGAAAGCCCGTACAGCTTAATAGAAAGTCTCCATTCATTTGGATAATGTGCATACTCTTCCTATATTCAGAAAGAGCAGAAAGACACTGCAAGCAAGAGAGAAGTTGGACCTCACCCGATAAAGTTAAGCTAGCAACCTGGAGTCTGATTCACTGGGATAATTTGCAGACTCCTTCTGTATTCTGGGAAGTGAGCCTACTACTGCTTCAAAAAATGCAAACTTGCTAATTTCATTCCAAAAGGAATGCAATTTCCCTCCCTCCTTGTCTAAAGCTTCAGTATTACTCAACATCTATGTATCCCAAATAGCCAACACATTTAACATATTTTTCTTCCTCTTTATCGCCATTCCCAATAAAGTAATAACGAAATAAAATTGAAATAAATTTTAGTTATTTAATCTAAATCAGACTTCCTAGTTGGTAGGACACAGATAGGACTCAGAAGGGATAGTGAGTTAGATTTGAGATTGACGAAGACACATATCACCCATATGGCTGAGAAGGGAATATATACAGGGGTGGGTTCTACTTACCTTTGCTACCGGTTCGGGGTCACGCAGGAAGTGTGCATTTTTCACGTGTGCACTAGCTATGCTCACACGCTCGCGCTCCCCCATCGCTCCCTGGTTAAACTCTTCACGCATGTGCAGAGGGTTATTTTCGCTTAAATTTGGCTCCAGTGGATGGATTTCAAGCAGAGGACCGGTACAAGAGCGTGTCCAGCTGGCCATCGCTGCCGGTTTAGCGAGCGGGGGGGAAATTCCCAGTACCGGTTCTAGAGAACCGGTCTGAACCGGCAGGAACCCACTTCTGAATATACAGTATATATACATATACATACACACACACACACACACATACTGTACACAAATGTCCTTCTTAGAAAGCATTGTCTCTTTCTATGATATGACAAATAGCGGTATCAAAGGGCAATAATAATAACAACAACAAAATAGAAGAAAAAGAACTAAAAAAGATAACAAAATACAAAGACCTGCAAATAGAATGGAATGACTCTAGCATTCCATAGAAAGCTAAAGTTGTATCAATAGCAATAGGTGCCTTGGTGTAATTCCCAAACAACTGGAGCATCACCATCAGTTAATTGCAAAATGTAGATTTACTTGGAACAACTTATATCCTGTGATGATACCTCTAACACTATCAAACATCCACATCTGCCTATCCCGTGTCCTTGGGAAGAATTCGATAGATAGATAAAAATGCCAAATACAGTCTGAATAGCTAACTGACTGTGTGACAAATCAAAATAACCATAATAATATCCACCCAATCTTCCTTCCTTCTAGATGTGCGGTACAATTCTTAGACACCATGTCAACGGTCCTGAGAATTTTGAAAGCTATTGTCCAATACATAGGGAGGACTGCTGCTCGGTAAAAGTTAACACAATGTATTCTGAGTATAATTTGGCTTTTCTTGCTAGTTTAAGGATTTTTTAAAAACCAATATACAAATGCCACATACAGAAACTACTGTCAACAACCCTTTATGGTTATATTTGTTGAGAAATAGGTTTTAGTAAAAGCTTCTTAATTTGCCTTGTTCAAATACAAAAGAATACCCCAACTGGAAGATAACTTGATGACTACATTTTTAATATAATATTCTAAAAAGTACAGTCGTTTTCTGTACAAATTTGGGTATTATAAGAATCAGGCTATTCAGACCAAGGCCCACCTCAAAACTAGACATATCTAGTTTCACAGGATACTAGATACACAGCCATTTCACAGGATAGAATGTTCTCCCCCCCCAGAATATTTCATGTTGTAATGAAATTCCCTCGCATTCTGAACATAAATTGTTTCAACTCCTACCCTCAAAACGACGCTATAGAGCACTGCACATCCAGACAACTAGACACAGGAATAGTTTTTTCCCCAAACGCCATCACTCTGCTAAACGAATAATTCCCTCACCACTATCAAACTATTTACTAAGGCTGCATTACTATTACTATTAGTCTTTTCATCGTTCCTATCACCCATCCCCTCCCACTTATGACTGTATGACTGTAACTTGTTGCGTGTATCCTTACGATTTATATTAATATTGATTATTTCCTGATTGCTTATTTGTACCCTATGACAATCATTAAGTGTTGTACCTCATGATTCTTGATGAATGTATCTTGTCTTTTTATGTACACTGAGAGCATATGCACCAAAGACAAATTCCTTGTATGTCCAATCACACTTGGCTAATAAAGAATTCTATTCTATTCTATTCTATTCTATTCTATTCTATTCTATTCTATTCTATTCTATTCTATTCTATTCTAGCAGTGGTTCCCAACCTTTTTGTGATCGAGTACCACTTGGAGGTCCCGTACAGTCGCCACGTACCACCTGGTTCCAGAGAAACTAAATTTCCATAATTGTACCGTTCCTTTTTTGGCCCCACGCATCCAGCAACTGGATTCTCAGGCCACTGGGACCAGGTGGGTGGCGTGGCAACAGTTGCAAATCATTGCCAGATTATCTTGTGTTAGGCAGTAAACATTTTTGTGAAGTAAAAAATAACTAACTAAAAATCGTTCATGACCCCGAAAGTGTTCGCTTACCACCTGGAAGGCCCTCGTGTACCACTAGTGGTACACGTACCACAGGTTGTATTAGAGCCTTTTGAGCTCTGATATAGATAGATAGATAGATAGATAGATAGATAGATAGATAGATAGATAGATAGATAGATAGATAGATAGATAGATAGATAGATAGATAGATGATAGATAGATAGATAGATAGATAGATAGATAGATAGATAGATAGATAGATAGATAGATAGATAGATAGATAGATAGATAGATAGATTATATTGCAACTGACATGGAGTAGCTTGTAGCATGACAAACAAATCTGAAGTTTAATATCCTAATTTTCTCTACATCTCTTATATTCCTACATACAATCCCAGAAACTTGAAATGGAACTGTTAGGAACTGATGAAGACGTTTGTTTGTTTGTTGGTTTGTTGGTTTGTTTGTTTGTTTGTTTGTTTGTTTGTTTGTTTGTTTATATCCCACCTTTATCATTTTTATGAATAACTGAAGGCAGGAAACATACTTAATACTCTTTCCTCCTCCTATTTTCCCCACAACAATTGGGAAATGAATTGGTTTGAGAGAGACTGACTGGCCCAAAGTCACCCAACTGGCTTTCATGGCTAAGGTGGTACTAATGATTTCCACACTTCTAGCCAGGTGCCTTAACCTCTAGGGAGGCCAAACTGACTGCATACAGTTAAAGAATATGCATAGACTTTTACCACATCTTTCAAAATTAGCAATTCCTTACTTGGAAATTCCCCTGAGAGAATTGATTTGCTACAGATCTATCAAAATATACTTGAATTTTTCTATAAGGAGGAACTATTCCATTACTACATTCTAATGTGAATCTGCCATTGTTATTTTCCTCCTAGAAATTAACCCATCTTTAACACTCCAAATAAATGATAATGGAATAAAATATATAATTCAACAGGAAATGAATGAACCCCAATGGAAAGCCATTTTAATTAATTAGAGAAGCTACACAGAACATATTCATTCCTCAGATGCCTCATGGAAAGAACGGTCCCCAGCCAATACAGACAAAGTAAAATTAATTACTCTTAGCCAAAATATAAAGACAGATCTTGTCCACAGCTGATTCTGTGTTCAGTTTTGAAAAAAACAAACCAACCAACCAATCCCAATCAGAAGCATCTAATTGTTAATATCTATGGAACAGAGCTTAAAGAAATGTCTTTTTTAAAATACAGTACAGACTGTAGAAATAACCCTTGTTTTCCTCTGGGGATCTGTTATTTTTTCTACTCTGTATTTTAATAGGATTTTTATAGGCGCTGAACAGATAAATTTATAGCTGTAGGGTTACTCGGCTGCCTCTTGAGTTTTGCAAAAGGTAGAAAGAAAATAAAGTGGGTTTTTTCCTCCTCTTAGTCAGAAGTTATAACAAAAAGACGGAGAAGGGGAATAACCAACCAGAATTTTTATTTTACAGAGAAATGCAGAATGACAGAACCAATTTACTTATCTTTTAAATAATCTTTTTGCTTATTTTTTTTAAAGACCAATGTGCATAGAATAAGCCAATGTTCTTTCATAATGACCATATGCTTTCATAATTTACAATAATAATGAAGATTTTACCTAGCAAAGCATAAAATAATAAACATTCAAAGAACAGTGCATTTAATATAATTTTATGAATGTGCTTTTCTTTCCCAAATTACTTTCAAAATAAGATTGTAAAATAGTATGGAGTCAAGTAAATTGAAGAAAGAAAAATAAGTGTCACTCTGAGAATATCAAGATTACCTACAATTGCCCAACAGCTGGATTCAAATCTTCTTCGGCCATGAACATTTTCAAGCATAACTTAGGGCCTGTCACTATCTCTCATCTACATTTACTTTGCTGATTTATGACTATAAAAAGAGAAGAGTTTCTTATAAGTTTCCTTAGTTGCTTGAGGATAGGACAAACTATATACAGTGAGCCCTCATTTTTCGCTGGGGTTACGTTCCAAAGAGAACCCGTGATAGGCGAAATCCGTGAAGTAGTAACTTCAGCTTTGCGCATGCGCAGAGGGCAAAAGAACGCAGATGCCGACATCCAGGTGGGCGGGGGAAGCGGGTGGGGGAAGCCCCACGCCGCGAACTCCACCAGGTTGTTGAGCTGTGTGAACCGGGAGGATTTCACCCCTGGCCTCACGTGTATTTCACTGCTCTTGGCAAGCTGTTTTACCAATCAGCCAATCAGAATGCAGAACACAATGCACGATGCAAATCCGTGAAGCAGCGAGACCGTGAAAGGTGAACCGTGATATAGCGAGGGATTACTGTAATACATAGATCTTTTGTGATGCCTAGCCATGATTTTAAAATGTTCTTTAATGATATTGTGTTTACAGTACTGATGTAAAAAGAACCTGAAGTGAGTGATAAAGCCTTGGATAGCTTACCAAAAAGTTCCATCTGCTGTTTGCCAGACAAAAAAAATAACATTGACACCAACTATATGTAGCACAGAGGACTTGAATGGGCAGTGGAATACCCCATCAACATTTATAACTACCATTTTAGGTCTAATTCTCACTGAGAATACTTTCACATTTCCATTGTTTCCACTGTCCAATTCCTCAAAAGCCATTTGAAGACTGCTGGTGATCATTGCTGTACCACTCAATACAGAAGAAAAGAACATCATTTAATAATTGATATACAGTACCTTGAATTACTAATGGTTGTGTGATAACTACCATCTCTTACATTAGAAAAAAAATGTTTTCACCATTCTCTTTCCATGTCCCTACTTCATGTTATATGCATTGGTCTGGTCGTAGGCAAAAATAAAACAAAATCAGAGCATTTCAATGAGAGGAAGCTGCTAAATCACCAAGATGCCATTCACTTGGCAGCAAAAACCTTTACACTGTGAGACAAGACTTTTTACAGATTGTAAAATAGACCATTTAAATAAATAAGTTTACACAACAGCAGCATTTCAGATAGATGTATCTGGCACATCAAAACTAAATTCAGGAGTATTTTAATATTATAAAATAATACTCTGTTCTTTTGAGGTATAATCCACACTGAGTCAAGAACAAGGATAGGTTATAATTTGAAAGTGGTGTATTCCCAGGCCTGAATTTAACTAAAATGTATATGAGAAAATCCAGGTTCCTCTGCAGTTGCAATCCAATTACTGCCTCAAAATCTTACCAGGAACTAGTAG
The DNA here is from genome assembly GCA_023053685.1 of Diadophis punctatus similis. Classification (NCBI taxonomy): domain Eukaryota; kingdom Metazoa; phylum Chordata; class Lepidosauria; order Squamata; family Dipsadidae; genus Diadophis; species Diadophis punctatus. The sequence continues at coordinate 10,243,866 of JALIGW010000013.1, forward strand.
TTTAATGAGTGGTCAATAATTTTATAGGCTAGCCAGGGCAGGATGGATTTTTTTTTATAATATAGATGTACTACCTCTAATTCATATATCCCAATTCCTTTCTTGGAAGAAAAAAAAATCTTACAATGATATCATCCCTATTATTCTCTGATTTTAACTACTGAAATGTGCTTTTGGTGCCTTTGTATCTAGTTTAGATACCTCAACAGGTACATAATTCAGCAATCAATTGCTATTTAGAAAAATTCAAGGAGACCAGATTACTCCAGTTGAACTGAAAGCATTACACTGTCAGCCAATCCATGTCTGAGGGAAATATATAATGCTGTTTAGCTTTTAAAAAGACTTATTATCGCTCTTCGAAGTAGGCAAGGTCAAAAACCAGACAGGGCATGGATTCCAGGAATGCTTTTTATTACAGAATAATAGAATAACAGAATCCTGAAAAACCCATCAAAAGTTGTTCTTTACCCCAATTCACACCAAATAAAATCAAGATGAGTTTGCTTTGAATTTTGCTTACTTTCCCAGAATTGAGTTGTCTTTCCTTCCTTTTCTTTTCTTTAGTTAATGTTTCATTGTTTTCTTCCTTGTTCCCAAGGTCAGATCTGAATTTGTTCTCACCTAAATAGATTGGGTGTAGATTACCAGAGATATTGTTTTTTCTAATGTTTCTCTTCTATCTTCTTTGAGATGATCTGGGAAGGTGTATCTAAACACGCTATGGGCTCCTCTGGTATTAATTTACAGGACATATTTAGATTAACCTTGTTTATACCTGTCCTGGTCTATGGAATACTCCTCCTATTGAATTGAGAGGATTGAAATTCCTCAGTTTAAATTTAAGGACCTTAAAACACATTTTTAAAGTTTTAATTACTAAAACTTTAATTATTATTTTAATCTTGTATTAATTCTGATTGTATGCTTTTGTTGTAAACCACTTTGAGTTTACAATAGCTGGCAGTTTAATTTTTAATAATCAGTTATTAAACTATATACAATATATATCAATTATAATACATCACAAGTGTTAAATGCAATCTAAATTAACAAAACAGAATGAATAAAAATGTATTGTGTTTATTGGAAACTTATGATGCAAATTACTATTTGATTCTTTCTGTAAAGTACTGAAGCTTTGGCTCATCCTCACCAAGTATATAATTATAGAGGAATGACATGCAGATTTTTTAAAAATGAAGTCATATTGAAAGTATTAGAAAAGGTTCTTCAATACTTTATGAAAGAGACAGCACAAAAGATAAAGCAAAGGCAAAACCAAGACAAAAACAGCAGTGACTAAACATTTGTGTACAGAGATCTTAGACACAAAATGATGACTTCCCAAAGCACAAATTACATTTCATAGAATTGCTGGGTCAGTTATGAGACAGAGAACTTGCAGGAACTCCAAAAAAGGGATGTGGACTATGGGGAAATCAAGAAGGTCAAGACACACATGAAGATATTTCTTCTTGAGGCACATAATAGAACGAAAAGTATCGGATTTTGTCCTTGGCAAGCAAATTCTGACCTGACTAAAGGAATAACAAATTAATGTTTATACTTCCACCTTCTGCATTTGCTTGCTCCCTCATATATGTGACCTTTTTCTTTGTACAGTTGATTTTTAACATTCTGTCTCTGGCAAATTTCTTTCTTCTTCTTTATTTAGCTTGATCTTCTGTCAGCCTTAAGATGATGCATCTATCATGGTTTGCTTCTGTTCAGTAATATTTAAAAAGGAAATTTAAGCTGAACTACAGCTTGCTTGCAAAGTTATTTACTCAAGGTTAACGTAGTCTTTTTTAAACATTAACCTAATTTTCTGAGTTTACACAAGACGCTTAGACTTAAGTTCACCACATGACTCAGATTTTCATAACATCTTTAGTCTAACCTGGAATGGCTAGTGTGTAGTTTAGTGTGCCTTGTCTTTTCCCATATGAATCATGGTCTCCATTGTAATCTAACTAGCTTTAAATTCTAATGCTGTTTAAAATCTGAGATTCTCTTTTCAACGGACTGGCTTTACTATACTTAGTTTTAACATCAACCTCAGACATAGTGAATATGTCTGCAAAAAAAGAAAAATCTAAGCAAAGGGCCTTCACTTCCCCCAGTATGATAAAGATGACAATGGTGGGCTTATTGTCAAGAAGATGAATGTATCATGAAAGGTATTATCTGTGAGTATATTTTGCATGGATAGGTGGCAGAACATTTAGCAAAGTGGTCTCCCTGAAATTCAACACCCTTGCCTAGAAATGGAAAACATTGCTATTTCTATAGCATAGAGGCACAGACTTGGAAGAGCTCATTCTGAATTTAAGCACTGCAACTGGTGGCTGCCTCACCACCCATTGCATGTCCAATAAAGGGGAATCCATCACCTCTCCAGATAATTAGTTCCACTGTCGAACAATGTCAGTCAAGTATTAGTCAGGCAAGACATGGAAGAGTAGATACAATTGTTCCTTTGGTGACACTAAAGGATTTGAAGTTTCCAACAACTGTAACTAAGCTGGGAAGAAAACCATGTTACTAAAGGAACTACTGATAAGAGATGAGATAATCTTATTGGAAAAAAGGGGTTGATTCAAAGAGTTCATTTTTGGACTTTAGAGAAAGGAAATAGAGGAAGATTTTACCAATTCCTGACCTTTCAATGCATACAACATAGTCTCAATACAATTTCCCACCTCAGTGCCACAACAGTTTTTGTTTTACATGATCCCATCCTATTCAGAACTACCTCTTGGTAAATATAAGATTATCCATCATCTTCATGGCCTTCTAAAATCAATAAAGTCCCAATTATTCCAGAGAGCCTTTGAGATTTGAACATTATCTTACTGTTCTGTTACTGAATGATATCAGATGTTGGTACTGTTATATGATGTTATGGTATATTACTTTAATAGGATGGCAGAAATAGGATGCAATCATGATTATTGTGATTTTTTTTCATTTTACCATGGAAGTTTTAATATTCCTATTTATTGTAGATAATTATTGACATTATTTACTCTTAAAAGGACCATGGATGTATTATAATGCAATTGGTGGCTTATAACTTGGGTAAATAATAAAAAAACCACCTCTTTGCCAGCTTTGTATTTGAAGTGTGAATAATTTTAGAATGTAAGGTAGGTAATTATTCTTATATTACAGTTCTGAGGCTCAAAGGTAGGAGCTTTCCACCTTCTATTATTAATCAGTTCTCCAAACTACACAGAGGAAAATAAAACTGCATTAAGTCAGCCTGCATGGCAAATGGCATGGAAATTTCAGCAAACAGCAATGCAACATTTAGACTAAATCCACTGGAGGGTGAAAATGCATACTCTTATTGAATATTTTGCCCTAACTCAAACACTTTGCACCCACAGTGCTCCTGAGACTTTAAACATGAACCATATTGTAAAGATCTAAGAAATAAATGCAAAGTAACATCCTGTTATGTGGAAAAACTTTATGACTGGGAATCCATTACTGTGCAACCTTTGCACTGAATTAAATGCCATCATGGTCAAGCTGAATAATCCTTGTTCAGGAATCATGGTTTGGTGGTTTAGATTGCACTGTTTTTTTAAATTACAAGATCTGTACTGTGCCCCAATTAGTATAAACTTTGGGTAATGAACAACAAAGCATAAATAAAAGAGATGCCAAGATGAACTTCTTTAAAGCCAAAGGCACAACTACTGGGGTTTTTGTTTTGCATAATACAAGCAGAGAAGAGGGCAAATATGCTCATGCTCATGTTCCAGGCAGGAGTCTCCAACCTTGGCAACTTTAGAATAGAATAGAATAGAATTCTTTATTGGCCAAGTGTGATTGGACACACAAGGAATTTGTTTTTGGTGCATATTCCTCAGCCAGTTGAAGTCCACAAGTCTTAAAGTTGCCAAGGTTGGAGACCCCTGTATCCAGAGAATGGGGGCTACCATAGAAAAGATCTGATGCTATCAGCATATACTGATAGCAAGGTGAAGAATTCTCAATAGACTGTCTCCAGAAGTTTGAACTAGATAGGCAGATTTGATTTTGGCAGTGCAGTGTTTGATATGTCTTCCAGCTGCACCTTATGGGCTTGATAACAGCACTTAATCTGGAAGCTTACTGATACCAGGTTACCAGACATGTTATTTTGCATTGATGTGGTTGCTCTGCCAGCAATCTGGTTGATCCATTCTGGACCATATGAAGCTTCTGATTTCTCTTCAAAGACAGATTTTTCTCACATAAAGTGTGTTGCAATTGTTCAACCACATGATAACTTACCATCAAAATAATGTTGGGGAGAAAAAAGGATTGCATTCTACAGTAATTCTGCATGAAAAGAAGTTAGGATGTGTATCTTTAAACAAGATAACAGGATATAAAGTACTTCTTTCAAAGACCTTGATAAGTCACTTCCAGCTTTAGGCTAGATTAGTGCCCCCAATTTATAGCCTGTGGGTCACATGGGGCTTGAGGGTAGAGGAGCAAATGATGAAACAGGTCTCACATTACAGATTCTATCCCTTTTGTACTTGAATATCACACTGAACTAAAGACATAACATGTATGGCAATGTCACATGATTTTGTCATTTTGGTGACATTTCCATTTGCTGAAAATGCCCATTGATTGACTCTCCAAGACATTTTCTGCAGTTTACAACCATCTTTTATAGACTCTGACGATGCAGCCCAGCAAGGCCAAGGTATTAAACATTGTAAAGAGGTGCAGGTTGGACCAGGGAAAATAGAGCAGCCTGGTGGTGGGTTTGGGACCTCATGGCTTGGTCAGCAGGGTTGTGTAAACAGCACCCTGAGTCTCAGTATTAGTTTTATTTAATTTACAATTGATGGCATATCAAGGCACTCTCCATTTTCTTTGTTTTTGACTCACTAAAGGTTTTTGCATCAAAGTATGAAAAAGCTAATGAACTAACCCTTCCAACATTCCAGCTAGAATTGACCAATGCCTACCACCTTCAGTAGGTATCAGCCCACCAGGTAAACCAAACTGCAAAAGAAGATTAAAACTACTTTTACTGAGATAAGCTGTAATAATGGACGTTTCCAAATCTGATCATGCTGTACCGCCTCCCCATGTTTATATGCCAGTAAATCAAGGCAGCATGTTGACTCATTTCTCATGATTTAGATTTAGATTTAGATTTAGATTTATTAAATGTATATGCTGCCCAACTCCCAAAGGACTCTGGGTGGCTTAACAACAGAATACACATTAAAAACATCTTAAACATTAAAACAATTTAAAACCCATGCATATCATTTCATGGCTGGATCTCGCCAATTACAACCACGAGATCAACGGCCCCAGGCCTGCCAGAAAAGCCAGGTCTTTACTGCTTTTTGGAAGGCCAATAGGGTGGGGGCAGTCCGGATCTCCAGAGGTAACTGGTTCCAGAGAGCTGGGGCAGCTGAAGAGAAGGCCCTCCCCCGCGGGCCTGCCAGTTGGCACTGTTTAGCTGACAGGACCTGGAGGGGACCAACTCTGTAGGATCTCACCGGTCGCTGGGAGCTGTGTGGCAGAAGCAGGTCTCGAAGATAACCTGGCCCTGAGCCATGTAGGGCTTTAAAGGTAATGACCAACACCTTGAATTGTGCCCGGAGACCAATAGGGAGCCAGTGCAGCTCGCGGAGGATTGGAGTAATGTGGGTGTACCTGCAGCTCGAGCAGCTGCATTCTGGACCAATTGTAGTCTCCGAGCACTCTTCAAGTGTAGCCCCATGTTTAAGGTGACCAGACGTCCCGCTTTTGGCGGGACAGACCCGATTTTAAACAAATTCTCCCGCATCCCGCGTCATTTCAAAAATGTCCCGCTTTTTGAATTTGCTCAAAGCGCCTTGCTTCCCTCGAGCGGATCTTGAGGGAAACAGCTCCGGGCCGGGCAGAGAAAACCCCCCACCACGCTCCGATGTGCCCGAGGGCCCAGTTCAGCGCCTCACACGCTCAGCCCCGCTTGACGGCAACTTCCAGAAATGGGCTTCCGGAGGCGTAGAGGGAGCAGCGGCTTTGGCAGGTCTGGCCATGTCCTTTCCCGGGTCTGCCACACGGGGGAAGGAGCAGAGGGATGGGGCACCCGCCGCACGCCACCCCGGAGAGAAGACCAGGCCCGGCTGGCAAGGGCCAGGAAGGATTTTTCCCGCGCCGCCAGCCAGCTTGTCCTCCGGGCCAGACACAGCAGAGGCTGCAGCTTTGTGCACCCCCCCCCATCGCAGCCCTTACCGCTGCCATGGCTGGGGCTCACCTCTGCTGCTTCTGGCCCGGCTGGCGGTGCGGGAAAAATCCTTCCTGGCCCTTGCCAGCCGGGCCTGGTCTTCTCTCCAGGGCGGTGTCCGGCAGGTGCCCCACGCCTCTGCTCCTTCCCCCCGTGTGGCAGACCCGGGAAAGGACTTGGCCAGACCCGCCAAAGCCGCTGCTCCCTCTATGCCTCCGGAAGCGCATTCCTGGCTGTTGCCATCAAGCGGGGCTGAGCGTGCGAGGCCATGGGAGCTATAAGGGTCTTTAAGTGTGGAGCGGGGCGGTGGGGCTGCTAAGTGAAGGAAGGGAGAAGAGCTTGAGGTTTCGGAGCGAAATCCGGGAAGTAATGAAAGTCCTTTCCGAAGTCTTTTGTCCTGGCACGGAAAGGGGAGGCGTGGATCATCTCCCCCCCCCATCAATGGTGTCCCGCTTTACCAAAGTGAAAATCTGGTCACCTTACCCATGTTTAAAAACATTTCAGCCCTCTTTCCTAGGTAACAGTTCTTACATACTTCTGACACGATCATCTTTCTTAGTCTCTATACCAGTTTTATATGTTTTTATCATCCAACACGTAATTCCTGTTCAAACTTTTCATTTGAACAACCAGAGAAGTAGCATTGTATCTTCTAGGCCCACTGCTCATAACTGCATTATCTGAAATAGCCACAGGCATAGATTCTGGATGCTTAATGATAGTATGGTAGCTTCAAGTTCAAGTTGATCTATCACATATAAGCAGTGTGTACAGTTTGTACTCAGACAGACTCTTTCAGGAACATAAAGGCAGGGACTAGAGCAGGGGTCGGGAACCTTTTTGACTAAGAGAGCCATGAAAGCAAAAAATTTGGAAATTTATTTCAGTGAGAGCCATATAATATATTTTAAAAGTGAATTCAACTAAATGTCAATAGGGACAATGGGATATTGAGAGAATCCCTGTCTTTGTGCTGTTTAATTTGTTGCTGCTGTAGCAGCTTCCTTGCTCCAAAGTGATATTTGTCTTTGAGTTGGTGATTTCCATCATAGCATTGGTAATGATTCTTTCTTTCTTTCTTTCTTTCTTTCTTTCTTTCTTTCTTTCTTTCTTTCTTTCTTTCTTTCTTTCTTTTCTTTCTTTCTCTTCTTCTTCTTCTTCTTCTTCTTCTTCTTCTTCTTCTTCTTCTTCTTTCTTTCTTCTTCTTTCTTTCTTTCTTTCTTTCTTTCTTTCTCTCTGCAAACCAATCCCCACCGTGGCTCCTTTCTCCCTCGCCCAGCCCTCTTCCAAGACGTCAAGTGCGGGGAACCGCACCAAGCGAGGTAGGTGGGTGGGTTGCTGAAGAAGCCCCGGAGCCCCGCCGCCAACCTGCGTCTCCTGCTGGGAAGGAGCCTCTGTCGCTGTCTCTCGCGGGGTTCCAGCCACCCGACTGAGTCCCTGACCGCGGCACCGGCAGGGTTAATGCGTATGGGAGAGGAGAGAGAGCGCTACCGCCGCCGCTGCTACTTTCACCGCTCCGATATTTCTTTGGTGGGCGCGCGCGGGAGGGACCATGGAGCAGAGGCGCCCGGCAGCTTAAGGCAAGAGGCGGGTGGGAGACGCGGGCAGGAGCCTGTCGCTGCCGCCGCCACTTCTGGCATCCCCACGCCTCTCACCCCGCTCGCCGGGTGCCTCTGCTCAGCGGTCCCTCCTGCGGAGGCCCACCAAAAAAATATTGGAGCAGAGAAAAGTAGCAGCAGCGGCGGTAGCGCGCTCTCTCCTTCCCTCCCATGCAGGGAGGGAAGGAGAGAGAGCGCTACCGCCGCCGCTGCTACTTTCACCGCTCCGATATTTCTTTGGTGGGCGCGCGCGGGAGGGACCGCTGAGCAGAGGCGCCCGGCAGCTTAAGGCAAGAGGCGGGTGGGAGACGCGGGCAGGAGCCTGTCGCCGTCGCCGCCACTTCTGGCATCCCCACGCCTCTCACCCCGCTCGCGGGTGCCTCTGCTCAGCGGTCCCTCCTGCGGAGGCCCACCAAAGAAATATTGGAGCAGAGAAAAGTAGCAGCGGCGGCGGTAGCGCGCTCTCTCCTTCCCTCCCATGCAGGGAGGGAAGGAGAGAGCGTGCTACCGCCGCCGCTGCTACTTTCACCGCTCCGATATTTCTTTGGTGGGCGCGCGCGGGAGGGACCATGGAGCAGAGGCGCCCGGCAGCTTAAGGCAAGAGGCGGGTGGGAGACGCAGGCAGGAGCCTGTCGCCGCCGCCGCCACTTCTGGCATCCCCACGCCTCTCACCCCGCTCGCCGGGTGCCTCTGCTCAGCGGTCCCTCCTGCGGAGGCCCACCAAAGAAATATCGGAGCGGTGAAAGTAGCAGCGGCGGCGGTAGCGCGCTCTCTCCTTCCCTCCCTGCATGGGAGGGAAGGAGAGAGCGCGCTACCGCCGCCGCTGTTACTTTTCGCTGCTCCAATATTTCTTTGGTGGGCCTCCGCAGGAGGGACCGCTGAGCAGAGGCACCCGGCGAGCGGGGTGAGAGGCGTGGGGATGCCAGAAGTGGCGGCGGCGGCGACAGGCTCCTGCCCATGTCTCCCACCCGCCTCTTGCCTTAAGCTGCCGGGCGCCTCTGCTCCATGGTCCCTCCCGCACGCGCCCACCAAAGAAATATCGGAGCGGTGAAAGTAGCAGAGGTGGCGGTAGCGCACTCTCTCCTCTCCCATACGCATTAACCCTGCCGGTGCCGCGGTCAGGGACTCAGTCGGGTGGCTGGAACCCCGCGAGAGACAGCGACAGAGGCTCCTTCCCAGCAGGAGACGCAGGTTGGCGGCGGGGCTCTGGGGCTTCTTCAGCCGCTTGGCTGGAGAACGGAGGGGATGTGGCCATGGCCGTTTTTTAGCTCCCCCCGTCCCGGCTGAACGCCGCCATTTGGGTTATTTTTCCCTCTGTGCATGCGCGCGCATGCACAGAGGGAAAAATAACCCAAATGATTGTGGTCAGCCGGGATGGGAAAGCGGTGATTGTGTTCAGCCGGGACAGGAAAGCGGGCAGGAGAAGCTCCGCGCCGCAACCGCCGCCAGTTCCATCGGCTATACGCCGAAGGACTGGCCCGGGCGAACCGGGAGGATTTCACCCCTGCTGCGAGCCATATGCAGTCATCAAAAGAGCCACATCTGGCTCGCGAGCCATAGGTTCCCGACCCCTGGACTAGAGTATATGACTCTTAAGTGTATTTAAACAAAATTCTGACATTTATTATTGCGAATTTATATCCAGAGTCCATCTGTGACGAAGATGGGCAGTTTCTAAATTTGATAATAAAATAAAAATAATTTGTTCCAGGATTAACAATATTAGCTGAATAGCTCAAAAGGCATTAGGGTAGGATTTGAAGAGCATAACTCAAGAGTCCTGTGTAACACCTCATGATGACTGTTAACCCAGTGCAATTACTTTCCTTCTTACTCTAACTATTGAACAAATGTTACATTGCATAGCAAGTGCTTCCTGCAATTCTTTTGTGAGGTTACTGAATTCTGCTTGCGGTGATTTTCCATTTCAACATAACTAGACTGCAAAAATCAATTACGTTATTGTAATCTTGGGAACTGACTCTGAATAATTGCATGACTATTGTTTTACTCTATTGTTCAAGAATGAATCACTTGTAAGTATTTCTTAACCATTGAATTTTTTTTTCCTGATCAAATTATCTCTCATCAATTTACACTGAAGGGAGATCTGACATGGTGAGGATATATTTCTCAAGTCATTTGGATATTGTTTATAATATACAGTTTGACTTTAGACATCTTATACACACAGAACTCAAGACATCCATATAATAGCTTTACTTCAAAAATTGTACTGACTGCGGTTTGGTTTCTGAATGCAACTTTTAAAGCACTTCATGGTTTACAGGTTGGATATCTGAAAGTCTTCCTTCTCCTGATGATATATGCAGACTCTCTGTATATCCTCTCATTGGAGATTGCCACAAATAAGGCCCTGGAAATATGTCTTTTCATTCCCCCCAAACAATGTCCCCTTGATGTTCAAAAAGGTTATTCCCTCCTGATTTTCAAAACGTCAGGGAAACCTAAATTATCCCATTAAACCTTGAAGACTGGACTGCTAGAGACTATTTCTCTTACAATAGTTTTCTTGTAATGAATGTAGATTTATATAATCACTGCAATAATACGGCTTTAATGCTTAATTTGATTATCTGTTTGTTTTTAATCCCAAATTATGAATTTATGGAACTGTATGCCACGTTATCAGAAGCAATAACTTAGTACAGGGGTGGGTTTCAAAAAATTTAGCAAGTGGTTCTCTGCCCATGGCTTTGGTGGGCGTGGCCTAGTCAGCCTCCTGCACCACAGCGGGGGAACGTTTTTGTCCTCCCTGGCCTCCCCAGGCTCTGGAGGCCCTCTGGAGGCCGGAAACGGGCCCATTTCCAGCCTTCCTGAACTTCCGGTAGGCCCATTTTTTGCCCTCCCCGAGCCTCCGTGCCCTGCACTTACCTGCATCCAAAACGGGCCGCGTGGGGACTCATGGGAGAGGAGGGGAGGGGTGGACGGGGTCAGCCAGGAGTGGGGTTTGGGGGTTCTCCGAACTGCACAGAATCTTAGCTAGAGGTTCTCCCAAACCCCTGTGAACCCCCAGCAGCCCACCCCTGACTTAGTCATAATATTAAGTTCATCCCATATAAAGATATGATCATTTTGGACCTCTTGAAGGGGAGATATTTGAGGGTTCCAGGCTAATGCAGGCAATTTAGAACATGGCCCCAAAGCAAATCATGAAGGTGACACATGTGGAAAGACATCCAGAGAGAGAAATAAGCTCCTTAAAGCTAAACCCACAACTATCACATCCATTAATTTAGTTGTTATTCCAAACCAATGACAGATAAAATAAACTTCACAATGGCAACCACCCTTATTCCTGTCTTTCCATTGTTTTTCTGATTGTGTTCATTTTCTATTTTATTTTCATCCACATTATAAATTATAAATATAGCCCCTTTTGGAGGATGTGGATGATAACAATACCACCGCCATAGGGTTTTATTACCATGGAATATTGTTTCTTCTTTTTAAAAAAGGAGTCATTTTCCTTTCGCTTTGCTGAGTCATGCAGCATCTATGTGGCTTTCCCCCCTCCATCCACCTCCCTTTTAGGTAGCATTATCTCTTCTAACCTCTCTGCCCTGCTCTTGTGACTGGCTGACATCTCCACTCCGTGAGGTTAGGCTTCCTTCAGGTTTTTCCTTTGAGGGAGCTTTTGTAAACTCTTTTAGAAGTGAGGCAAGTCCCTCTACCCCCACTCTTTCTCTCTCTCAACCTCTTGAGAAGGCCCCCTGTGTGCTCAGCTTGAAGGAGATAAATTATAGGGGTTAGAGTGACTTGTGATTATCTGAATTGAATCTGACATGGATATAGTGGAGTCTAAACATTATGTTGGCCCTTGGCAGGCCATAAAGTCCCAGTAATTCAGCCAGCTGATCTTACCCTTTTTTTCCCAACAAAATGATGATCCAGATGAAATACTCCTATTTTTAGCCTCTGAGGAGTCAGAAATTTTAACTGATAATTTTACTCAGTAAAATCTGGCTTTCCCTAAAATTGAGTGATAACCTTAGGTGGCTGCAGCTTCCTCAATTATTACTTTCCTTATAAAACTGGCTGTTATAGGTATGGTAAACATTTTACAAGTTAACTTAGAAGGCAAACAGCCTAATATGCAAAAAAAAGTGAGTTTATCATGACCAATTTAGAGAAACAAGCTGGAATAGTAGACCTCTTTAAATGTTTTCTTTATATAAAAAAACCAAGTTGAACAAACTGTTCAGTATAATAAACTAACAATTTTGCCTTAAGGGATAATGGGTATACAATGTATGGACTGCATAGGTTTTGACATATCCTTTTATCAGCTGATGTTTAAATGAATACTTAAAGTGTTTTCCTTTAAAAGTAGGCATTCTGTATTTTAAAAGTACAATAGCTGTAAAAAGAAAAAAAACTCAGGAATTTGAAAGCATAAAAGAGACTGTGACAGCCACTTACATTGTTGTCTTTGCACCTTCATCTGTTCATGTCTTTTGATGTTTAATTTCATCAAAATAAATAAGAAAAAGGCAAAAAAAAGGTAAGACAAAACTAGCAATAATTGCAACCTTGTTTTCAGGTGAGGTGAAGGAATGTGAGGTGGATTACTTTGGAGCAGAGAAACAGAAGACAGAAACAAGTTGAAGAATTTCATTTTCCTTCTGCAATTCTCCCTTTTAAATAGTATTAGCATATAATGTGTAGCTACATTCCCAGAATAACAATGTATAAATGTATTAAGTGGCTGGGACTGCAATTCTTTCTTTCTCTCTCTCTCTGTCTGTCTCACACACACACACACTTTTTTTTCTGTTGATACCTTCGTTGTCTTTCTCTGCCACTCCTTTCTATCTCTTTTCCTCTTCACATAGCAAATTTTTCAGAAAATGCATAAATTGCTTTGGTCATAGCCCAAAGTGATAATTTGTGAAATGGTTCTGAAACCAGGCTCAAGGCCACATGAAATTAAGCCAAATTTCATGTGATTGCCCTTAAGAGCAGAGATTGTTCTGTCTTGAAAATATAACAAGTCATTGCTCCCACAAAACATAGCAATCCCTCTAAAAAATGAAAATAATAATAATAATAATGGTGTATTAATATTAAAAACTAAATAGCAAAAATCCCGAGCAGTTAGTAACAAAAAGAAAACCAATATATATATTAACATATGTATCACTCTCCCTCTGCAATTTTGCATTCAGATTAAATCTAAGGGGAGAAAAATGTTCATTTCTCAAAAAACTGTCATGTCCTTGTCTTTTAGAAAACCACTGACATTAATTTGAACAATGGAAAATTGTCACCTCTGCTAATAGAAGAGTAAAGGGAAAATGTCCAAGAATTCATTTCTGGAGATTAAAAGACAGAAAAGAAAATGAAGCCAGCTTTGATTTGTGCATTTCTACCCCATCCACCCTCTTTAAGTGCACTGAAGGATATGTTTAGAAGCATAAATGAATGCCCATGGGAATAAGAGACAAATGCATAAAAGACAGTATGTTTGATGATTTTTTTAAAGTGAAGTATTATTATTTAGGAATGTCAGCTTACATTAAAATAAAAATTGAATATGAGAAAAATTGAATTGAATTGGGAAAAATATGTACCGTGTTTCCCCGAAAATAAGACAGGGCCTTATATTTTTTTGAACCCTGAAATATGGCCTTGGCCTTATTATCAGGAGGGGGCTTATTATTTTGGGGGTGCAGTAGACGGCGAGTGTGGGACTAGATGTCCCATCACCACCGCCTCCCATCCCTGTTCTTGGCGCTGGCCGAGCGGCTGGCCCGCAGCCATCACCTCGTGGAGCAGGACTCTGCAAGCCTTATTGTGCCGTTGCATGCACAAACTACAGGACTGCCACGACCTTCATCATGCCGGACAGCTGGGGTCCTGCCGTTCATGCATGCAATGGCACAAGCCTTGCAGAGTCCTGCTCGACAAGGGACGGTGGGGTGACGAGTCTCACAGAGACTCATTTCTGGCAGGTGGGACGTGTTGGGCCGCAAGACTCATGTCCTACCTGACACTTGTAGCTCTGTCGCGTTCCTCGGCATTGTGTCCAGAGAAGCCCATTGTAAAAGAAAACTTCTCATGAGTTCAATCAAACTTCTCGAACTCGCGAGAAGTTTTCTTTTACAATGGACTTCTTTGAACACAACGCCGAGGAACGCGACAGAACTACAAGTGTCAGGTAGGACGCGCGTCTCATGGTGGGGCACAATTTGGGGGTGGCAGGTCGGGCAGGGTGGGGTGGGCCACGAGACGCACATCCTACATGGGACTTGTAGCACTGTCGTGTTCCTCGGTGTTGTGTCCACTGATCCTCCCCCGCCTCTGGCTCTCGAGCGAAGCGGGAGGGGGAAGAAACTCTCGCGGGCTGCCTGAGGAAGCCGAGCTGACAGCCAAACTTCTAGCCGGGTTCAGCAGCAGAAGCAGCCGGGCACGCACTTCCTTGTCTCTTCCAAATGCGCCCCTCTCTCTCTCTCAGCAGGGGGGAAAAAGAATGCACTTAAGACACAGCACCAGGAGAAGGAAACTTTTGGTTGCACGCTGCACACAAGAAATCTTTCTCTCTTCAAAACTCTGCCAGAAATGAGTCTTTGTGAGACTCATTGCGCCTGCGCAGCCTCTTGGAGCAAAAGGGGAGAAAGATTTCTTGCGTTCAGCATGCAGCCAAAAGGTTCCTTCTCCTGGTGCTGTGTCTTAAGTGCACTCTTCCCCCACCCCCTGCAAATGGTGGCATCCCGGCGGCCGGGGAAAGCAGGCGGGGGAAGCCCCGCGCCGCGAACGCCAACAGCTTCTTTGGCTCTGCGGCGACAAACAGGCAAGACCGCACCGGTAGGAACCCACCACTGGAGACGACATGCACCTTTGCTCTTCTTTCCAAAAAGGAAAAAAAACTATCCAGGGAATATGAAAAACTTGGACATTCAGAAGTATCTTCTCCAATATGGATATCAATAGCAGCTTGATGAAATGAAGGAAGCTTTTAAAGTCTTTTAATAGTCATGCATGAAAATCATCTTCCACTTAGAACTCAGTATCATGCAACTACAGGGACCTATAAGAGGCAATGATGAATGGCTACTTCTGCTCGTTGGTTGGGGAATTCTTAAGAGTTGAAATCCATGGGACTTAAAGTTGGAGAGGTTGAGAAACACTAATCTGGGCTATGGATTCTTCCTTCTCACAAAGATCATTACAGAGAATTCTCTATGAGTCAGAACAGCAGAATTATGAGCCCTGGGCAACAGAACCATCTGTTTCTACTATGACAGGACTGCTGAAATATTAAGAACTGTCAACTCTTTTTTCTTCCTTTTTCTATTCCCATTTCCTTGTCTCTTGTATCTGGGTACAGGATCATGGTTTTTATTCCTTTCCAACAACCTTTCAGGTTGAAATGTGGGGTAGAGAAATTGCAAACAATTACAAAATTGTCCCAAAATGAAGCCCCCAACCATACTGCAGAGCCTAGGCCATAACTTGCAAACAGAAAATCATTGTACTCCTGTTCAAGCCTGCCCTCCCCCCCCCCCCAAAAAGAAATCCCCAGCTGTATTATGTTGGATATGATTTCATTTTTTTTCAGAAAAGTGAAACTCCCGAGATTGCAGAAGTGGTCTGCATTATCATTTGTCACATCTGAGGCACTTTCCTTCGACTTCTCCTTATAATTCCTGTCTCCCTTGCAAGAGAGTTACAAGTAAGTCAGGTGATATTTTTATTGGACCAACTTCTGTCTCTCTTGTGACAAAGCCATTAATCATTCACAGTTTCCTCCATGAGCAGGGTGGCCTTAAGAAACCACAATTGTCCTTCTTACAGGAAACCTTAAATCATTCCCAGTCAACTAACATCAAGGCAAAGTACCCCTGCTTCAGATATCTAACCCATGACCAAAGCATCTCATCTCCCTACCTTGCTTTTATTCTGTTATAGCTTATTAATTGGTTCCAGCAATATCCTTCAGTTTTCTAATGGGCCACAGCTGTCAGCATTTACCTTCACAAAGCCGGACAACAAATCATCATCTTTAAACAACTCCATCAGTTCCCTTCCCTCATTAAAAATTGTGTATCCAGCAGAATACACAATACAAAATAGATGTGAAAGATAGATATTCCCAAATCAATAGAACATATCTCTGATATAGCACAGGATAAGTACCAGAGGTGGGTTCCTCCCGGTTTGGACGAGTTCGCCCGAACCGGTAGCAACCCGCTGGTGATGTCACAATGACGTCACGGAACCGGTTGGGCCGGTGCTGGTCCGTGGATGCTGCCATCTTTTTTTGAATTTTTTTTGAAATATTTTTTTGAATTTTTTCCGGGTTTTTTTCTTCTGAGCATGCGCAGAAGCCAAATTTCTGGCACTGCACATGCGTTGCCATCTTGTTTTCTGCATGGCCATGCGGCGCAGGAGGAAGTGTACTGCAGCGAGGTAAGTTAGAACCCACTCCTGATAAGTACACTATGGAATCTCTTCAGTTTCACTTCCTTTAGATGGATTTTTCTACCCCTTATATTCATAATGCTAGCAGCTAACAAGCAGCATATCTAGTCAACATTATAAAAAGGGGGTTAGTCTCTTGATATAAAGCAAAGGTGTCCCAAAGGGTCTACACAGCTTTATTAAAAAGCAATGAATTAGTTACATTAGTAACTAATATATTACATTAGTTAATATATAGCTAAATCCCCATTTTTCTAATTATGTTCTCAAAGTGATTGTAGTTGTTTTATCCATCCTATATCTTTCCACTGCTAATGCTTCTCCACATTATTTTTGCCAAGTGATTTAATCTGCACTGTATTTTCCCTTCACAAATGTTTTGTTCTTAAAATAGTGAGGAAGATGAACCTGTGAATGAACTGAATGTAGTTTCCTGCATTGTGATTTGTTATATTATACTAGATTTACTAGTTAACTCAAAGAAAAACAGGACTCCTGGATTTTTGCCTACTTTTTTTGATTGAAACTTGGTTGTTTAACCTAGATTTTAGTACTTTAAAATGAACCTCATTTTCTTTGGTTTAAGCTTGTTTGTCTCTTTGGCAGAGACTGTCAGATCTTTAGCACTTTAACTATCATTATCATAATTTATGCAGGTATAATTTTCCATAAAATAGTAGTCTTCTCCATCCTTGAGTCCTCAAAGTGTATTTGACTGACAGCTTTTAAATTTTACAGCAGAGCCACATGTCATACTGATTCAGAATTTTTGAAATTATAGTCTGAACCACATCCAAACTTGATTGGTTGCAGGGCCCCTCCCTGATAATAAAAACACAAACTCTGATGAAATAGAGCTGATAAATGACCTGTACTTTCCACTAGTTTTGAATTTAAATTTCATTTAAATTTACATCCCTTGGACTGCTGGTAAAAACGTAAGTCCAGAAATATAGAAAAGATTGCAAATTTACTAGAAATTATAGGAGAAGGAAGAGGAAGAAGCAGCAGCACTCATAAGGAGAGGCTACAAACAGGAAAAATGGAACTGGAAATAGAAGAATTGGATTTATTTTTTTGGGGGGGAAGGAAAGAGTACCATTGGAAAACAAATCAATAGAGCATATGTTAATAATGAGAAGAATCGGAACCTGTTTTGTTGTTTGCCAATGCAGCCTTTAAGACAGAATCTCATTCAGTTTTCTGAAAATACTTTTTGAACCATTTGAAGGTATGCTTTGCTTCATGCCTTCTATGTTAACATCACATAGGTATTAATTCCCTCCATTCATTCTACATTCGTTCAATGTAGAATAAATATTGTCCATTTTAAGAGGAGAAAAGACAAAAGAGACAGCTGTTCAAGACAAAAATAATGTGAAATTGTCTTGGCATTTCTCTTTACTGTTTTTCCCGCCTTGGAAAGGTCTGGTTCAACTAGGATGCTGAGTAGTATAGCTCTCCGGCAATTAAAACAAGTTTCAGAGAAACCTTCATGTATTATTGTATTCACTGAGAAAAATACCCAATCATTGTTAAAACTGAAATTATTACATTTCTTCTTCTGAAATGGGTCAGAGTCTGGGTAGAAAAATCATATTTAATGTTATTGCATTTAACATAGCAAGATTTCTAAGTAGTCATCCTATGATTATGGCATTAAAGAAAATTTCATCCTTTCTTTAGAGGTGACAAATAGTAATTATATATGTTCTACATTATTGGATTTTAGAAAAATGGGCTAAAGCCTACAACTCATATTACTTTAGAATTTTATTTTCTTTTTACTTTATTTAAGAAAATGTATATGGTCGCCCTACTCACTCTCAGTGACTCCTGGCAGCTTCCAAAGCTAAATACCCAATATATAAACAATAAAAAAAGCAATAACCCCCACCCCAACTCCTGGAGACAACAGTCAATCAAATAAACCACTTGATGGGCTCCATCTCACTGTGGAATCCTGAGTTCCATTAGCAAAACCAGGTCTTCAAGGCTTTGCAAAAGAGTATCAAAGTGGAAGCCAATCTTATCTCTGTGGAGATGATGTTCCATAGGTAGGGAGTCACCAAGGTCAAGAAGCCCTTGTTCTTGGTTCCACTAGAGCAGTGTTTCCCAAACTTTTGACATATGTGTACCCCTTCTATAATTTTCGTAACGCTGAGTACCCCTCATAAAAAACATATGCTTTAATAAAAATCAAAATATATTTATTTATTTATTTTTGGTACATACACAAAATAAAAATTGTATTTTATAAAAATAATCAAAATCAGTGGAACTTATTAAAGAACGATAACAGGCACCCGGAACTAACTATTAAAGAAGTAAGTTGTCTCTGTAACGAAGTGCAGTATATTCACGCCGTGTCACGCCTCACAAGACTGTCTAACCATTAGATAACACTGCAATTCTCCGGCGTTTAAACAGCTCCACGGCTCAACGTCAACTGTTAATGTTCCCGCAGTTTAAAAATGGCCGAACCCGAGCAGAAGTTCCCGCCATAATGAGTTGCGATACAATGTATGATGGCCCAAGTTCACATGTAAAAACTGTGATACGGGCTTATTTCTTTCCTTGTTCTGTGGGCACAGCTAAGCACGGTGCAGTGGATATTCCCACGTGATCCCCACCAAACTCCGGTGCAACGCATACCCCCACCAAACTCTTCCCATACCCCTGGGGGTACGCGTACCACACTTTGGGAAACACTGCACTAGAGCAGTGTTGGTGAACCTTTTCAGCACTGAGTGCCGAAACGGGAGTGTGTGTGGGGCGCACCGGAAACCGGAAGAGCAGCTCCCCGGCGCGCATGCGGAGGAGTGCCGGAAACCAGAAGAGCAGTTCAGCTGAACTTCCGTTGTCTGGCATGCACATGCATATGCATGCCAGTCACCTGGTCTTCCGGTTTCTGGCATGCATGCGCACGCGAAGACCCTGCTTTTTTGGTTCTAATAGATGTGAACAGGAAAAGAGGATCCTTCAAATAACCTGGTCCAATTGGGAGAATATATTCATTGTATTTTTGGGATATAGCTATATTAGTTTGTTACAATAACCTTTCTCATAGCTTTGTGATTCTTTGAAGATTCATGAGTAATCAAGAGTTAGTCATGAGTTAAATTTTTATGAACTACATCTGGCTTTATACATAAAATAAGAAGTTAACCCTTTAGAACCACTTTTATTTTGAAGCTACACAACTCATTGAATTTACAGGACTCACTGAATTTGGTGAAAGGAAATGGTAAAAATGGTAAATGGATAAAGAACTGGTCTAGTTTTAATTGAATTGAATTGAATTGAATTGAATTGAATTGAATTAAATAAATAAATAAATAAATAAATAAATAAATAAATAAATAAATAAATAATAAATAAATAAATAAATAGTGTCATTATGCTTAGTTAGAATAAACCTTTAGATTATTTAGGGTTTAAACCCACAGAGCTGAAAATGTTGAGACCTTTAGGCACGTTTGGAAGCCACCAGGTGGGACAAATCTGTGTAGCTACAAAAGTAACGTTTTTCTTCTGGAAGATGCTATACAGTAGGGTTTTGACTAGATGCAAATGAATGAGGAGTAGGTATTCTTGAGTAATGCAGAAGAACCTTTATGGAAGAAACTTGAAAGCCTATAGGCCTTACCTGCATTATTTATTCAGAACACAAAAGGTTGTACAGACTGCAGAATCTGTACTGACTACAATAAATGTTTTCAAATATTTAAATATGTCACATTTCCAGTCTTGCCATTAAAAATAGCAAATAATAAGTTCTTCCAAAGGGACACCGCAGAAAGCCAGTTTTGCCCTATTTCTATTTTACGGTCTGTGCAGTAAAAAAGCAGTATGCAAACATCATGTTCCTACCAGCTGCAACAGAGATACTGCATGGAAATGTTTGTGTAAGTACTGTACATTTTTGCTATACAGAGCTCTGACTGCTTTAAAATGTTACATTTGGAGGGAAAATGATAAAATAAAAGTAAAGCAGTAACCAGAATGAAATATAGAAGGAAAAGAGATAGGTGTTTGAATTGGAAGGTAGCATGTTGTATAAAAGGATTGTGTGTAATCACACATTGTCCTGATTGGTTTACTGTTCATCCTGGTTTTGATTTTATTACTGAAAAAACAGTGCTACATAAATAAGCCCAGTGTTCTTGTCTAGCTGGCAAGTAACAATGTAAGAGAATGTTTCAGTATAGACTTTTAATAAAAGTACTGGCATCTATCAAAAAGTCAAAGTGAAAATAAATTTTGTAAGAAGCATAAGTGAAATGTGTAGGACCTTCAGTTCATGCCATTCACATTTGTATATGGGGAGAAACAGGGGAGAGTTCCTAATTTTTTTACTACCACTCTGTGGCTTGTTTTGTGGGTGTGGCTTGCCAGCCATGTGGCTGGGTGGGCGTGGCTTGCTGGCCATGTGACCAGGTGGGCGTGGCTTCTCAGACTGCTGAAGGGAGGGGAACTGAGATAGGTCCTGCCGCCCATTCCCCCTCCCCTCAGCAGCTCGAGAAGCCTCAAACGTGCGAAAATGCCTAGGATCATCACCGCGCGTTCGTGCCTTCTCGGACTACTGAAGGGAGGGGAATGGAGATAGCTCCTGCCGCCCATCCTTTCAGCGTCTCACACGCTCCCTCAGCCATCCTCCCCTGCTTGGACTCACTGTGGGGTAGGAAGGCAGCGCATGTGCAGTGCCGGAAGCTCGGCTTCTGGGCATGCGCAGAAGAAAAAATTTAAAAAAATTATTTTTTTAAAAAAAATGGTGGTGCCCAGGCACCGGCAACCGACTGCACCGGTACTGTGATGTCACCAGCGGGCCGCTACCGGTGCTATAGAGTGGACCGCACCGGTAGGAACCCACCACTGGGGAGAAAGGGAAGTTGGTTTGGAGAGAGGTTGGAAACCCAAGAGGACCCATAAACTTATAATTTTTTTCCCCAATTTGGTACCTCCAAATGGGTTAGAATACAACTCCCAAGAATTCTCACCAGTGTAGCTGTGTAGATAATTGTTTGGTATATTTTCTATATTTTTCAGAGAACTGATATAAGGTTATTATTTTTCTCTTGGATTTTTAGTAGGCAATGCGTGGTCAGAGGAGACAATTATACAGAGAATATCCCACGTCATTCCCTTCAGTGTTTTCATGCTGTGGTTTGCAATCTGGAAGCAACTCATTAAAAAGTGAAGCCTTTTTCAACTTGAGCTTGACTTATCTTGGCACCAACACAGAAGTAGCTCATCAGTGAATCTTTCAAGAATCCTTTTCTCAACTTTCCAGTCTATCTCACAGCATCCCCTGAACATCACTACTAGGTCTAGTCCCACTTGACTGAGCTGCATCAAGTCATCATTGAAGTGATATAAAAGCTGTCTGTATTATTATTATTTTGACACAAGAATGGTTGGTTAACACAAATGCAGTGGTGGGTTCCTACCGGTGCGGTCCACTCTATAGCACCGGTAGCGGCCTGCTGGTGACGTCACAGTACCGGTGCAGTCGGTTTTCAGTGCCTGGGTGCCGCCATTTTTAAAATATATATATATATATATATATATATTTAAAAAATTTCTTCTGCGCATGCCCAGAAGCTGAGCTTCCGGCACTGCGCATGCGCTGCCTTTCTACCCCACTGTGAGTCCAAGCAGGGGAGGATGGCTGAGGGAGCATGTGAGATGGTGAAAGAACGGGCGGCAGGACCTATCTCAGTTCCCCTCCCTTCAGCAGTCTGAAAAGCCACGAATGTGCGGTGATGATCCCAGGCATTTTCGCACGTTTGAGGCTTCTCGAGCTGCTGAGGGGAGGGGGAACAGACGGCAGGAGCCTAGGATCATCGAATGAGGAGAAGCATTCAGGCCGGATGGAGCCTCCTAGAAGAACCGCTGTCGTTGTCTTGCTGCTCCCGCTGCGGGGGGCTGCATTGCAGGTGGACAATGCCCCCCCCCTGCTTCTCTGGCCACTGCCAAGCTCCCGAGGCCCACGCCCACCCGGTCACATGGCTGGCAAGCCACACCCACAAAATAAGCCACACCCACAGAGTGGTAGTAAAAAAAATAGGAACCCACCTCTGCACAAATGGATGTTATAAATCACTACCACAGAAATGGGTCTATCAGATCCTTCCTGCTTACAAGCTGCTCTTCTACACCTGCATGGCTGCATCCTCCTCTTTGCTTTGGTATTGGAGATTAAATTTCCTCATGTGTCTTCTGCACCTCACTCCCAGCATGTAGAGTGAAAGTTTGGGGAAAGCCAAAGTAGTCAAGTAATGATACCTCAATGGACTGATTTGTTCTTTTGGGGGGAATGACAAGTAAATGCAGTAAATTGAAGCACGACAGAGCTTAAAATTGAATTTTCTATTTTGGGGATGATTCAGTCTGTTTTATGGATATCATTGTTTTAGCCATGAACGCTAGTAGGGAATCAAGTTTTTAAAAATGAAATGATTAAAAAAAAATCAAACTTAGAAGACACAGTCATTTTTGTTAGAAAATATCCATTATGTGCTATACATTTGAATTTGATTGTCCTTCTTTGACATGAAACTTAAATTAATAACGCCACATTTATAATACCTAAGGGCAGCGTGACATTTTTATTAGTGTTGTATAATCCACTGTTGCTTCAAAACATGCAGGGCATGTGTGAAATACTACTATTTGTAGATGCTCTTTTTCCAAACTTCTGCATGTATATGGAAACAGCTTCTGAAGCAGCTGACACACATAAACATATAAGATGTCACTGAAGTATATCGCAAGATAATGGTCACAAGCAGATACTTAGTTAATTTTGTTATAACAGATGTCTTGATGTATTATTTGAAAATCATATTTTATCTGGCATAAAGTGGCTTTAAGTTAAAATTATCTGTCTTATTCAGTACATTTTATGTCTGCTCTTCAAATCAGCAGCCATTCCACTGAAAATGACCCATAGAAATAAATCTTCAAGAACCATAATGATAACCATACCAATAGTATGGTATGGTTTATAATAGTATAATACAAATAAAATAAATATGGGAAATATTTATATAAATAATAAAATATGGGAAAAGTATCATAAGAGACATAAATCCACTAAACTTCATACAAACAATGTTTTTTTTTTGAAGAAGATAAAGATGATCAAGGAACAAGGGTTAATCAATAGATGTTTTCTATTTCTTACATATTTCAAGATTTGGTAGTACATAAAATTACAATAAAATCTTATGAAGGTTACTGAAGAATGAACGAAAGCTCCTAACTGGTTTAATTACTGTATGTACAGATTAGCACTATAGCATGCAAACAAATGCAGAAGCTTGGAGGTCCTAGGAGAGCTTGAATTTGAAAACGTTTTTAAAAGGTAGCTAGTAATTAGGTTTTTCCCCACAAATTTATAAATTACTGAAAAAAAAAACAATTTTAGGAATCACAGTGACCAGATATTCAGTCTTTTCAATGAGATTTATTGATGCAATGCTTTTTTGTTTTTAAATGTTAACGTAGCAGATGTTAGAAGCATCACTTTCTTACACTTTTATTCTATTTTAAAGAGAGCTTTTTGTTATTCAGAGTGATTCAAGGCATATACGCTATCCTATTTTTCATTTAGATCAGATTGATTCAGCCCAGATTCATAAAGAAGTAATACATTCTGTTGTTGCATTCGGTCAATAGCTCCATGTCAGCATCAGTTTAAATGCAAGTACATCTTTTCTCTTCAGTTTAAAAAACAGTGCATATGTCAACTTGGTTTTATACTGTGTGTAGTTATAAAAACTATCCAGCATTTGTAAAATTCTCTTTGCAGATACTCAATAGAAGAATTTAAAAATCTACTTAACACGAAGTCAGCATCATCCATGATTGGCTTAAATATCCAAGGTCTTAAAATTGCCCTACTTGGAAAAGCTAGGGATTGACCAGAAATTTTTATTAAACAACATACAGTATGTTCTGATGCTGAGCTCTAGCCCCATGCACTTTCAGCTGACTGTTCCATGTACAGTCAGTCCTCCTGAGTCATTAACAACACAGTTGTTAGTAGTGGCAGCTTTTCACTATAGTTGCCATGTCATAAAATTCATAAATTTAATTTCATGACCGGTGTAGGCCAATTATTTTTAAATGATGGTGTCTATTTCATTCTGCAAATAACCGGTGCTTTATTGAAGGGAAATATTTCATGACTTTGAAAGCACACAGAAAGCACCTGGATATTTATGAGGTTTAAACATATAGTAACAACTGTTAGTCTAATACAGCAGTCTCCATCATTTCCGGCTTTGTGGACTGGCAGGAAGGAGAGGGAATGGTTCCGCATGCAGCTTCATTTCTGCCCGCCACTTGCACAAATGGAGCTGTGTGTGTACGTTCACCCGCCCACTGTGTTTGCAAGTGGAACTGTGCACACACGCATGCTTGCCTGCCGCTTCTGAGGCCTGGTTCTGAATGGGCCGCAGCCTGGTAGTGGGCTGCACCTGGGAGTTGGGGACCCATGTCTAATAAATATGATTGCAAAGGCCTGAGTTTAAATTTCAGAACCAACTGCAGTTTTATGTACAGTTACTTGAAGTCACTGCATTCAGAAGGACTTTTTTCTTTTTCTTTTTTATTAATTTATTTCTTTTTATCAACAAGGATAAAATAGAAAACAGAAAAATAGAAAAACGAACATCCAACACTAATGAGAAAAAAAACTGGTGTACAAAAAAACCCCCCACAAATGTCAAATAGATCTACTATTGAACATAAAAAAAATCTATTTTGGTTGGATACTGAAAAGTAAATTTAAAAAATGATAGGTTCCCCTCCCCTTACATAACGGGTCTACAAATAGTTATAAGCTTTCCCATCCTTATTTAACAAAAATACTATATTAAATAAACAAAGGCTCCAGATGAGGAAGTCTCTGTCTAATAATCAAATCGACCCACAGAGGGACTTATTTCTGAGTAGGCAATATAGAATTGTAATTTTAATAGTCTTCAAGGAGTCGGGTACACGAACAGAAGCTAAAAATAAATTCTTATCTGAAAGTCAATGTCGTGGAAAGAAAGAAGCCCTTAAATGTCTGGGGGGAAAATGCTTCAGAAGCAAACAATGCAGAAGATACTTATAGCAGCACACTCAGAATCTACTTTTATGTTCAATCGCTACAATAGCTATGATTATCGCAAGAGCAGTGTACCTGATGCATCATTACATAAAGCTGATTGAATTAAAATGCTCATACATATGAGAAAGTGATCATTCGTATGATCATTTATATGAGTCCTGCCATCCTTTTGTGATAAAAAAAAAAAATTCAAACATCACTCACACAGAAGTAGCTCCTTTGTTTAAAGATCCTTATATCTGAAACATAACAGGGAGTAACATAGAATTACTGTGCCTATATTTTTGGCAGTGAATTGAAATTAGAGCTATTTTTATCTTAGACTGAGAGATTCTCGGTCATTTCCAGTGAAACAAATTTCTGCCCCTAATAGATAATACAATAGAGTATTGCTGATACATTTTCCATTCTAGTGGTCACCACATTACCATATTATGCAATAATCATAAGGTTTCTGAACATCACTGAACATTCAACAAGCTCTCATCAGTACATTTTAGGTTAACTCATCACAGATCAAAATCTCAAGGAAACTCATTAGCCAAGCAGACGGAAAAGCAGTGTCATTTCCTTACTCAACACCCATTTGTGGGTCATGAGTTGTGCCTGTTTCAGAGTTCATATTTGGAAATGATTGCATTGGGTTTGCATGTTGTCTCAGAGCAGATAACAAGAAATGATATCAATGTGTCACAGGAAAAAATTCCTAAATATAGACGTTTCTGTATCTACATACTGATTTTAACATTGAATAGTGGAAATAAGGGCCTTTTGTTCACCCATTCATTGTCCACATAAAGTATTAGACCTACTCCCCTGTAATTAAACATTTACTTACCTGTAAAATAACAGAGTGGTGTGGATTGAATATAGACTAAGCTAGTCACCAACTTCTTCGTAGGCATGCCTAGAATTACACTGGCAATCATGGTACAATTATTTCAAAGATATTCTTTAAGAGGACACATTAATTGGTGAGAAGAGAATAATTCCAGAATCTCCACAAAACTCTTGATTCAAGATTCTTCCTCAACTCTTGACTCAAGAAATACTAATAATCTGATTCCAAAATAATAGTTCTACAAGATAATTGCAAAATCAGACTTAAAAGCAGGGGAAAATAATGGCTACAAAAACCTTCATTGGCAAAAAAGCAGCAATTTTGCTTAGCTAAACACAGGGCTTTAGATAATTAGAGGCAAATGTTTAATAACTATTCACCCAATGTCCTGATGATGGAATACTAAAAATTCAGTTTGCCCCTTTATTTCTGATACTGTCATCACGTATTACTGTAAAATATTAATGAAGTACCAATGCATCTCAATCAAACAGTTTGCTTGGAAATGAACATAACTTAAAATGTATACCAGCATTTAATGGTTACCATGGGAAGGGCAGTAACTGACAAAACAAATATGGTGAAAAGTATTATTTACCAAAGGTTGTGAATTTATTTTGTTGTTGTTCAATTTATATGACTGCTCACATGCCAGAGCAAGTATCAACAGCAGTATTTAGTATGATAAGCAATTGCTTTAATACCATAATAATTGCAATTTTGCTCTATCTATCTATCTATCTATCTATCTATCTATCTATCTATCTATCTATCTATCTATCTATCATCTATCTATCTATCTATCTATCTATCTATCTATCTATCTATCATCTATCTATCTATCTATCATCTATCTATCTATCTATCTATCTATCTATCTATCTATCTATCATCTATCATCTATCTATCATCTATCTATCATCTATCTATCTATCATCTATCTATCAATCATCTATCTATCTATCTATCTATCTATCTATCTATCTATCTATCTATCTATCTATCTATCTATCATCTATCTAATTTATGTGCTGGTCATCTGCAGAGTGACTTATTGATTCAATGTTTATTAGAAGTTAATAAAAGCAGATGAAACAGTATTTGCATACCAGATTTAAATATTTGTATAGGGACTGCTAGGCTAAACTTCAATTTTGTAGATCTATTTTCTTTCCTCCTACAAAAATGTTATTGAATGTATCAACTTAAAATGAATGTTGGAAATGCAAATGTAAAGAAGAGGCTTATTTGTGATGGACATGTAATAAAGCAAAGAAAGTAGTAGGATTCATATTCTAATACAGAAGATCCTTAAAGTGAATATAGAGAGTTTGACATGTATGAAATGTGCAAAATATTCCTATTTACTTCCTAAGGCTTTTAATCATGCATTTAACTCTTGGTGATCCAGGCTGGATATAGCCTCAGAAAGTAGAATATCAGTTTTTCCATCTTCCATCAACCAAGAAATGTTAATTAATTAATTAATTAATTAATTAATTTATTAATTATTAATTTATTATTTGTTCTTATATGCCGCCCTAATCCCTGGGAACTCAGGGCGGCGTACTGAACAAAAGTTCTTCAAATCCGCCGGATCCAGGGAAGGCTTCTTAAGGAGGGGTCTCACCACCGCAACCTTTAAAGGCTGCGGTACAGATTCCTCCCTAAAAGAAGCATTGATCACCGCCTGGATCCAGCCATGTGCCACCTCTCTGCTGGCCGAAACCAGCCAGGAGGGGCACGGGTCCAATAAACAGTTGGAAGAGCTAATCACACCCACGGCCTTGTCCACGTCATCAGGAGTGGCTGGCTCAAACTCCTCCCACAATGCTGGACTAAGACTTGCCCCTGTCAACTCAATGGGCTCTGTCCAGCCATCCATTATCCGACAGAAACTGCGCGAATTCCTCAGCTCTACCGTGCAAGTGTTCCTCACTCCCCCCTTTGGCAAGGAGGGAGCGAGTCACCCTAAACAAGGCGGCTGGGCGAGAAACTGCAGATGCAATAAGAGCAGAAAAATGAGATCGTTTTGCCGTCCTTATCGCCACTAAATAAGACTTAATAAAAGTTATTTGGTCGGATTCGGTTTTACTGGCTCTCCAGTGTCGCTCCAGACGTCTCTTGTGGCGTGTCATCTCCCGGAACTCCTCAGTGAACCAGGGAGCTTTCCGGGATCCACTGCCACGGAGAGGTCACAAAGGCGCAATCCAATCTAAAGCTCCTGATGCTGCGGTGTTCCAGGCAGCCACCAGGGACTCAGACGAATTGTGGACTAGGGTTTCAGGTATTTCCCTAAGTTCGCTCTGGAATCCTTCCGGCTCCATTAGGCGCCTGGGCAGAACCACCTAGTCGGTCCCGCCTCCCTGCGGGGGAGTGGGGCTTTGAAATCCAACCTCAATAGGAAATGATCTGACCACGACAACGGGGTGGTGACTATATCCCCTAACTTCAGATCATCTCGCCACTGCCCCGAGAGAAACACTAGGTCAAGCATGTGACACTAGGTCAAGCATGTGAAACAAGATATTTCCTACATTATAATACCTGCCCAATGAATTAACAGATTGACAAATACTAGGAATAAATTATTCCAAGGTTCAAGAAGAAAAGAGCACCATTTGTGGTCATCTATCCCCTGGTAAAGCCAATCAAACATCAATGATCTAGAATAGGGCTACCAATTCTGGGCTGGGAAAAAAAATCCTGGACAATCTCTAAGTGGTAATGAAGAGTCATGTAATTATCATTTATCTTGCAAAATGAGCCTTCTTTTTTGCAAACTGGCTTGCAAACAACCACTTTGCTCAAGGCAACATGGACACCAGAACTAAACCTGCAACTTAAATGCCAACTTTGTTCCCATATTCATCAATATTATTACATAGCCTAATAGTTGCACCTACAACAACTGGAGAACTTAACCCACTTTGTGGTCCCATTATGGTATATGCTACCATTATTCAACGTCTTGCCACAATTAGGCAATTTAGGCAATAATAAAAAATAAGTGGGCAAAATCTATAAGCATAAATGGCCATATTGAAAACTAGTGACAGTACATTTCACTCCTTCCAGACATTCTATGTTGACCCCAAGAATAATTGAGACGATGTATACAAAGACTGGTTTCAAGATGAAATAGTGGCCTCAGAAATTATTAAAAGATTTCATGCAATTCTTCATGGATTCATCAAAGACCAACATTTCTTATCTCATAATATACATGTAGTCGGAATGCAAGAATGTTTGTGGCTCTTTCGTTGTTCTCTCCCCCTTCTTGCTTTCCTTCAAGCAAAAATTATGCATTTGTGTGTGGGAAATCTGATAGAATGAAAAATGTGTTTAAGGGGCTACAAGTCTTGTTTTGCATTCATTTTACTGTTCAATGTATCAGAGACAGGACCGGAGAATAGCAAGAATATTGTCCATCAAAAATTATGACATCAGTATGTAGGTAGTCCTCAACTTATGACAACTGGAACAGCATTTCCACTGCTAAGCAATACACTTATTAAGTGAGTCGTGCCCAATTTTATAACTTTTTTGCCATCGATGTGAAGCAAATTACTGCAGTTGTTAAGTGAATCAGTTCCCCCATTGAATTTTCTTGTTAGAAGCCAACTAAGAAGGTTGCAAATAGCAATTAGATGACCCTGCGACACTGCAACCATTGTAAATATATTGCCAAGGGCCCAAATTTTTATCACTGTGAGCTTGCTGCGATGGTCATAAGTGCAAGCATCAGTTGTCTCTTTTTTAAGTGCTGTTGCAACTTCCAACAGTTAGTAAACAAATAGTTGTAGATATTGAAGACAATCTGTACTTTAAAATGCAAATATGAACTCAGTGCTTCTTCATTTGCAGAGGCTAACATTAAAAAATCTTGCAGGAAGACAGGTACAATTCACTGCATTTATTAAGGAAAATGTTTGTACCTCAGGGTTGAAATGAGGGGTCCTTGGTGCTCTCTTGAGCTTGGATTTTTTCTTGCAGACATTTCATTACCCAAACTAGCTAACAGCACTGATGATGTTACCTAGTTTGGGTAACAAAATGTCTGCATAAAAACCACCAAGCTCAGAGAACACCAAGGACCACTACCACACTATATTTTTATCCCAGTATCCTTATGATTGTCTTCAAGAGGTACTCTAGCTTTCTAAATCATACTATTTTGTAATGGCTCCTGCATTACAAATGTGAGATTGAATCTAGATTCCCGTCTTCAAATAATTTCAATGTAGGGCAGGCAAAAAATGTGATTGCTCAAGAATAAGATCTGCAGCATGGGGCAAACACATGTTCTCTTTTTCCTGCTCCACAATTGAAGTAATACTAAAAACCTAGTATTTGAGACAGACACCCTTTTGAAAATTTGGGGGAATTTTTTTTTTTTAGCTCTGAGAGTTTGGTTCTTGACATGTATACACCCAAACTAAACTGTGCTGTTTATATGCATAATTTTGTATGTATGTATGCATGCATGTATGCATTTATTTATTTAGTCATGTTTATGTAGTGTATATTAGAGTTGGAGACCCTTTGAGAGCTGTATGCAATGACATTTCATTTTAAGGTATGCCGATTAGTGTACATTCAAAGTGACAATAAACTTATGCTAAGTCTGAAGTAAATTTTATTTGCTCAGTTCCTGTATATAACCCATAAAGGGATATCATGAATCAATTCTTTGCTCACAAACAATTTTAGTATTAAGGTTAGGTCTCTAGATTTATATATAATGCATATGCAAGTAGGAACTTGGCTCTCTCAAGTTCTTAACAAGCCACACTTGACATTCTTGGGTGAATGAAAGCAAAACTTTTCTCAGGCAGAAAAGGATCTTGGAGAATTCTTCACGCCCCTCAATATTACATTAAAATTTTAACTTGGAAAAGAAAGAGAAAGTTTGGAAGAACATTTCCCACCCTCCATAAAAAGCTATTGAATCCGTTATTTCCATAGGAAAAAAATATTTTATTTTTTTTAAAGAACAAATTCAGTTTGAAACAGATGTGGAATGTGAATTTTCATAGATTTCAATTTCTCAAAGGGGCTAACTGCAACATAGAACAAAGCAGATTTCAAAACTAAGATAGTCTAGTTTTTTTTTAAAAAAAGAAAAAAATATTTATAACTCAAGCATAATACTGTGTTACTTACAAACTGGACAAAGGAATTTTTAAATAAATATTCATGGTACACAGTTACAGCACAAATATGCAGCAATTTGGCAACCTTTTTAAATCTCATCTCTTTATCCTGGATACTGTGCAAAGGGAAATGACACGGCCTTTAAACAAGCTGTAGCTAAATACATAGCAAAAGTCAGATTTTATACAAAACATCTTGCTTAGACTTTATAAAAAAACCAGTGTTGCTTTATATACACAGTCTGGTTAAGAAAAGATGTTTATTCTTGATTCCATGTGTATTTTTAATTGAATCTTTATTTTAAAAAGGTGAATAAGGCTACTGTAACACCCCAAATCCATATACAGTCAATCTCAACTTATTTACAGCATCTTCACTCTTAAAACAGGATGATGTAAATTTTCAAAAAGTTAGGGCTAACACAAGCAAGGCATTTACAGTAACTTTTCAAAGCTGAACCAAACACCAACCTCAAGGAACAGTTGGCAAGATTGTCATTATTCTGCACAAGACACAACACAGGTACACGGGGCTCCTTTCTCCCAACCCCCCCTCTCCTGGATTGCAGGTTGCTCTTCTTTATAGATTTATTCGATATCTCCCCCTCCCCATGTTTAGTACATTATAAGGAGGGAACTAACTGGCTAAACAACCTCTTTCAGGTTTTGTTTTTTTTAAACTACCCCATCTATTTTTCCACTTCCTCTCCAAATCCTAAGGACTTACAAGAAAAACCTTGCATGGATGGGTTCATAGAGAGAAACGCTTTAGGAAAAAACTGCTTCTGTGCTGCAGCTAGTTACCATAGTAACCTCCCACAGAACTATGCTACTTCTCGCTTTCCACTCCCCTCCATCTCTCCCTTCGTGCACCGACGTCATTTTCAGGTTCAGGAAATACCAAAAGTAATCATTTCTATGACAGGACTCTGTGGTGTAGTGTGGTGTGGTGGTTTTTTCTTTTTTTCTTTTTCTTTTTTTATTTTGCATGTGCTCTGTGGAAGTTGAGAACCTTAAAATGCTGTAGCTACAACTTCTTTTCGAGTCCGGAAAGTGAAGTGTTGCTATGGTAACAGGATTATGTGATAAGACATCTATTTTGCATAGCACATAAAAAAAACGTAGATTTATGTCCCCCAGGGTGCAGAGGTTGAAGGAGAACAACTACTATGCTTCAAAGCAGGAACTTTATAGTAAACTTTCCTATTGGTATCCAGCTCAAAAAATACTCCATCTCATAAGGCAAGGCGGGAAAACACAGCACAAAAAAAAAAGAAAAAAGAAAAAAAAGCCATATCAGAATATCTTGTTAAAATACATTGTGTAGTTATACACTTATCTCTCATGATTCAGGGGCTTTGTTTCCTAGTCTACTGGTTATGTAAAACAGCTAAGAGGTCTTGGTTATTTTTACATTTCTTCTCACTATTGTTCCTTTTGGAGTTAAAGATCTATTTTCCCCCAGAAGTAGCCAAATTGATTTCATGGTCACAGAGGAATTTCACATCTTCTGTAAGGATTCTGTGCAATTTCAATATATAGATATATTAGTAATCTGAACAAAATCTGCTACCATACGTCCCTTGGGTTCTATACACTTATTATAAATAAGTCACATTATAACTCCCCTTCTTGTAGCCGAATGCGTTGCATCTTTATGTGGTGGTTTACCATATGTGCTTTATTTCAGAAAGAGAAAAATCCCACGAACGGCAGTGCAAGACTAACTCAAAATGCACTGCCAGAAATCAGAATGTCAAAAGGCTTGATTGAAGGAAAAATACAATCCTGACCAATTTTTACATAGATGTGAATGCTTTGTTTTAAGTGATGGAATTATAGCCCTCTTGACCATTAAGCTTGTGATTTGTCTATCTCAGATGTTGCTGTTTTCTTTTTCCCTATGATTAGATAAAATATGATAAGTAATAGCAGCTGTGTCTGCTTAAAAAAATAATTTGAAGCAGACCAAGATTTTGCTACAGCTAGTTCAAAGCTGTACATCTTATTGCTGGTAAAGTACCACAGCAGTCGTGCCCTAATATATCACCAGCAGCCTTCTATTGTCTTGTCTTTCAGGCACATTAATTTACTTGCACTACTTTGTGGGAGAAGTATTTCCTCCAGCAAGTTACATTTGAGAAAACCTTGGCATCCTTCAAGTACAGACCCTAATCAGCTGCTCCTATTGCTGTGTGTTAACACTCTTCATTGAACTCCGGATATCAAAGTGCTGTGCTATTTAAATTGTCTAGCTTTGTCTAGTTGATATTCCAGAGACAGTAGCGTTCTTTCAGCCCTTCCCCTCTCTCTTCTGCCACACGTCACTTCTATTGTGGATTCGGCCGACAAGCTAGCTTTTGGCTGGAAGATTCTCCTTTCAGCAAGCCCAAAGTCTCTCCCAAAGCATTATCCATTCAAGTAAGGCTGCTTTCACAAATAGGTGGAATATGGGATGGTAAAAAATAATTTTTAGAAAAATCACTTTTCCAAAAGCAATGCATGATATGGAGTGCATAAATTTTCATATGAAGGATGACAGAATGCCGTTCGGTTGAAGTAAAATGCCACAGGGACTGACTAAAACAAACAAAAAAAGTTTAAAATCTTACTTAAAAGCAGAGGTCTGTAAGACAAATCCATGAGCACCAAGAGAAGCACACACAAAGTCACAGGGCTGCATTTCAAGCTTGATGACTTAAGACTCTCTTCCTAGAATGCCTAAAACCATTAGTATCTGCGAGTTGCTCCATTTTCCCTGGGGGTTTTTGTACGTGCCTGAATGCCTACAGCACATGGCTTAGAAGGTGATGAACAAACAGCAATTGCTATGGGAATCTTTTATGTAACTTCTTCCAGCTTCCAAGTAAATGCTTGTTCACCAAGACAGGAATTCTACAGACTCGAAAGCTGCCCCCTCAAAGCAGCTCTCTGTAATAGGGTGGAGCTTGCTGTTCCCTCCTCTGCATCTGGTCCAGGAACCCACACAGTGGCTCATCACAATCCCCAACCTCTGTGTCATGGATAGCATTTGACCAGACAGAGAGAGAGTTTCAAAACAGGTACCACACTGAGTGTTCATCAGACCTTGTAATAAATGTTTGCTGGGCTTTGAGGGGGCATCTCTTGAACTATGTACACAGGATGTCCATAGTCACCACTGACTTTCTCATAGTGAGGGCAAAACACACTATCTGCAGTCCTCAGAGGGATGATAATGTCACTGGGTTCAGACCCGTTGTTGTTCCCACTGCGTTTTGGGGTTGCTAATGTACTAAGTGACAAAGTTGTCGTGTGCTGAGGCGAATGCTTCCTGTGTCTCCTTCGATACTTCAACAAAAGAACCACCAGTGTGATGATGATGAGGAGGAATATGATGGACCCTGAAGCTATCCCTGCAAATAAGGCCACCTCTGAACCAAGGATACTGGAATGTCCAGCTTTGCTCCCATCTGAGTTGGGACCTAGGAATAAGGTTGGAGGGAGACAGGGAGAGAAAGAGAGAAAGAGAAGGGAGAAATCTAAGTTCAAAACAATCACTGTCCATCACCACTTTATAGCCATATTTAATTGTCTTCTGAAAACCTGAGTAGCTAGATGCAACCATTCGCATTACAGAGAGACATTCTGACTGTTGCTCTCCTATCATGTTGCTCCCAAATTACACTTTGTATCTCTCTTCACCCGTCAGCATAGAAGGACAGCACTGATAAAACAGCCTTTGATGCATGTCATGTCTCCCCTGACGTTGGCCAGCTTAAGGCAGCTAATAGAATAAAATAGGGAAACAGGAATTCTCAAGACTCATCTCTCACTATCTTTTACAAACACCAATTTGCATTAAACTATACTACTGTGTGCCTTTTCCTATCTGCGTATGCATCTTTATTATGTAGCCCAGAATTTGAAACAAAATGAAAACACTGATGAGTGGAATAGGTATTTATTTATTTATTTATTTATTTATTTATTTATTTATTTATTTATTTATTTATTTATTTATTTATTTATTTATTTATGGTTTCTTATATGCCGCCCCACTCCCGAGGGACTCAGGAGGTATCTATAGGCTTCAATGTAACTGTTCTAATACTGACTGAAGGAACTGATAGCTTATCAGTTTTGGGACTCTATCCAAACCCAAGTCTTGGAACTGACTTTTAATAGATTTTCAAACCTAATGTTTTTCAACCGGTACACAGAGAATCATATTTTGTAGTGGGGCATCATGGTCCACTGGAACCTTCTAGTGTAGTATTTTTCAAACTTGGCAACTTTAAGGTGTGTGGACTTCAGCTTCCAGAATTCCCCAGGCCATGCTGGCTGGATAATTATGGGACCTGAAGTCCACACACCTCAAAAGTTGCCAAATTAAAAAAAAACCACCACTCCAGAAGGTTCCAGTGTGCTGGTCATACTTAGTAGCAAGGGACTTGCTGTGTATAGAATTCGAACAGTAAGACTGTGACATCAGAAGCAAGCACAATGCAAGCAGCAATCCTTATTGCAAGAATATTTAAGTTTTATTAATTAAATCAAATGCTCTCTCACTGGAAAAAAATCAGTGCTAATTTAGCTGCAACTGGATGCTTGATTTAAATGGGAATATTGTTGTGATGTTAAATTTAGGTGAAAAGCCACTGCACATTATATTTCTAGTATATAAAAGTATTGATGTTTACTAGCTGCCAACTGAAAGGTCTATAAGCATGAGGGCAAATAAATTTGAAAAGAAGCCATGAAACAACTAATGGGAATTTTAAAATTAACTAGTATCTATACGACTGAACAGTAATCTCAGTTTGCTGTTCTTTCTGCTAACTTTCTCCAGTGTATTCTTTCTTGTTCAAGTGAAGTAAAAGAGAAGAAGCTGATGTTAAAGTGGTGACCGGTAACATAATTAACCAAGCAAAAATGCCAGCCACCATGGCATGCCAATACTGAGGGGGGGGGGGCTTTTGAACCTTGTTTATCAATTTCAGGAGATGGGAAATTGCAACACAGAGTCACTATCATGCAAAATTTATGAATGTAGCAGTGGTTAGTTGCTCTAGCAGAAGAGCAAGCTGTTGATATCAATAGGGACAACCTTTGTACAGCAACTATATGTTTGCATGGGAAGCTGAAATCAGGACAATATCTCTATTGCTAGCTTCTCCAAATAACAGCAGGCTGGTGGTTTCACCTGTTCAGGAAATGAAACTTTCAGAAATGCTGCCAGGACACAATGATGGCAATCCATAATTGATTAAATATAAAAATATAAATTTAAAAAGCATACCAAATAAGAGGGTTTAACTAAGTCCTGGACAGCAGCCAATGTTTTCCTTTTTTAAAAAATAAAATAAAATCCATTTCTTATAATTGCAAAATGTTTTAGAGCAAGATCTGTTCCTAAAGATCAGTAGCAACTATGTATAATTTATATGAAACCAAACAGGAGGGAGAGAGAGAGAATACATTTTTGCAGAAGCTCTTTTGGATTGGCCTATTCTTTTTTAAAATTGGCTGTTATAAACTGAATTTGTTTGGTTTGATTAATGCTTTTGAGGTGCAATCTGATGTTCCCAGGAGACTTTTCCATGAACAGATAGAAAAATGTGATGCATAGATTGTCCCTTGATCAGCAACCAAAGCTCCATGGCCATGCAGGTGATAAGGACAAAGGAACATACCAGAATGATATAAGGGAAGCTCTGAAGCTAAGCATTTTCATTCCCCAACATACTCTGAATTTGTATGTGTGTGAGAGAGGGTTATGCCAGTCTTGGAAGAGACATAGATAACTTCTTTCCAACAGAATCAGTGGGGAGGAAGCATGTTTTTAAGAAGAGGAAAAAAAGGAAAAAAGCCATTCTGTCACTCTTGTTGTAGCTGTTGCAAGCTCTAAGGAGTTTAGGAAGTGGTAGCTCCTCTACCATAGGTAATCTCTCCCCCACCCCAGTCTCCATAGGATTGCATTTAGATAAGCCCATAACAGACCCTCCTTCAGGATCTAGATGTTCTCCTGTTTACCTGCATGATCCTTTACAAAGGGACTTGTTGTGGAGCTTTTCCCGTTGGTACCAGCTTCCTGTTCCGGGCGTTTAGTTGGATCAGCATTATTTGGGGACCCACCAGAATTGGGAACTGAAAGAACACAAATGATTCACTACAAACTAATAATAATGTGCTTTCTAAGCTGGTTATTAATTTTCATGAGGCATGAATGGCTTTGAACAGAAGGTCCTTTATTTAGGACTACAAGGAGATATGGGAATCTAATTTTCCTCTTTAAAGCAAGTTTTTTTTTAAAAAAAAGCTATATAGTTATTTTAGAGATTCAGATTGTGAAGCTATCAGCAAAAATGAAGGGGATTCCTGAAATTGGCAAGAAAGCCTTTGCAAATGACATTTCAGCACAGCCAAGCAAATCGATTGACTACTAAATCAACCTCTAATTAGGAAGAACAATTCATTCTTTCCCTGTACAATAGGTTATCTGTAGATGAGAAAAAGACCATGAACAAAAACCCTCATTTTTAGTGAGGTTTTGTTACAAGCAAAGCTATGAAAACATTAGCTCCCTCTCCTTTAAAAACAATTTTGAGCTGTGAAACTGTACTTTAATATTTAGTCTACAAGCAAGAATAACTGGAGCACATACTATTCAAGGATGACTTATCCTTCTAAGAAGAGCTGTTCAATGAAAAAATCTTAGTGAATTAACTATTCCTATAAAATGTCACTAACTTAGCTGCAGAAAACAGAATTTTGCTTCAGAATATAAGACAGTTTCACCCACTTTGCAAAGCCAGGGCCATTGAATTGGGGAGCGAGAGCTGTTTACAATTGTTGAATGAATAATAATAATAATAAAGATGATCACTACCTTGTTCAACTTTCATAAGGATCTTCATGGCTTTTGTCTGGCATACACCTCCCTCCTGGTTATCCAAGCCTTCAAGGGATCCATTGGATGTTGCTGATTGGAAAAAGAAAAGAAAAATCAAATAAAAGTTTTCTGGGTACTAACAGGTACAGCCCCCCCCCCACACACACACAAAACAAGAGTGGTTGAAAACAGATGTTGTCACTTTTGCAAATTTACTTCTGTTGTTCAGGATTATCCAGAAAAAGCTGGGAAATACTGGCAATTAAGAGAACAAACAAACATCCAAGGCTGTGTTTTTAGTTTCCAATTCATCCAGGTGCCTTTTTCCATAGCTGTCAACTGACTTATTATGCCAGTGTTTGCGCTCCACACCCACCTCCACTCCCTTGAAAAAATGAGTTGGTTCAGAAAGAAGTCTGCCAAGTTCAGCAGAACAAGGAAGTTTAGTTTTTAATTTTTTTAATTGAATTGAAATTCCACAGATTAAACAAATCCAGTATTTTTAGGTTGTGAAAAACTGCGAATATCTTTGTTTTACAGTTTGCAATAGTTCATTTATACATTCCAGTGCTTGCCTTTATATACTAACAAGGTAAGATATGATATGAATTGAAGTCTAACATATTTAGCTTTGTATCTTCAATGAGGCAGGTAAGTCTGCCTCCTTTTACTTGAGAAACAGTAAAAAGGGCATCAGATTACACACACACACACACACACACACACACACACACACACACATTCAAATAATCATTTCACCACATTCCTAATTCCTTAGCTACTTTACCTTAATGAATCCTACACCAACCCTAACTGAAGAGAGACACTTTCTCTTTAAAAATGGAATCATATTGCTTGGCAAAAGACTCACTGCAGCAGTCGTATTCTACCGCTCTCTTCACACAGCTCAAAAGCATGCTCTAAAAATACTGATTATGCAGATCAGTTGAGAGCCAAACACAAGAAAATGTCCCTCAGAAAATTGCCAATAGAACAGGTGAAAATTTCTGCCATGTTATTGATTAGAAGACCACGAGGGGCAGGATGGAATTGGCAGGCTACCACTCTAATCCGCAATGTTTACTACAGAAAACATCCAGAAATAGTCTTGCAGATTGTCCGTCTTGATTCACAAAACTAAAATTGCTAATTTATTGCATCGGTGCCAAATGGCTGATCTTCATTTCTAAAGGAATCATCCCTACACACACACACAGAAAGAGAGAGAGAGAGGCTCTTCAGCCTTTCACAGCACATATGCTACATCTGGCCACTTACTCAAAATATGAAAGAAAAGGAATAAGGGAAGGCCATGAAAATACTTGTAGGGTTTCCCATGGAGAAAAAGTAATTAAATGAGACTTCTGGCACTAAGCAGAATCTCCCTTTCATCTAATTTAGATAGGGCCCCATAAGTCGTCTTTTTCTTTAGGTCTTTTAGTTATTCCACATTTTTCCTGGGGGATTTCTTTTCTTAAAATGTACCTTATATATATTTCCTGTTTCCTTCATATGCCCAGAGTCTTTCACTAGGTCTTCCCAGCCCCATGTTGATATTTTTCTTTCTCTAATCTTCTCACTAGCTGCAAAAACTATGAACTTTTTCTCTGCCTTTGATCTACTTCTTGCTTTTGTTCTACTTCTCCCTCCTTGTGGGTGTAACGTAATTCCTCCCTACATGAACTTCCCTTTCTTGTAGCTCCTTCTCCTATTTTTCTGGATTCTGAAGCACATTTTGTCTTTTGGTGTTAGAGACTAACAAAATTTCACCTCTTCATTTTCCAACTTCTACTGTACATTTTTAAAGTGAGTAATTTGGGAGAAAACAGATCTGATGTGTTACGTTTGCACTGCTAGAAAATAATGGAGATGTATAGTTTTGTTTTGCTGAGATCTTTTTCTTCCCCCAGAGAAAAGAAAATCAATACTAAGAACCAGTTTTGGACATAAATCAAATGCATCTTTTGCTGTGTTTTTATGACCTTTTGTTTTTTGCCTTTGTGCCCATACAGTTTACAGAAATAATAAAATTAAACTCCAGTAGACAGAATAGTTAATAAACTGTGACTTGTTCTTCTTAATGCCAAGATGCAGGAATTCACTTTTTTTTAAGCTACCTTTCTCTGATTAAAATGTAAGAGTATAGCCAGTGTCATGCTGATTTTCAAAAAGAAAAGGTATGGTTTGTTATCTTAACTAGATGCCACTCTAATCATGTAAAAAATCCAGAGCTTTATTCTCAAAATAGAACAAAACCAAACCCTTGAAAACTAGTATTGCCAAAGGAATATATACTATTATGTAGTTGCTTACCTTAAGGAACTGAACCTGCCTTGGCTTGAAGCTGGTTTTGCAAAAATGTTCATGTTACATGTATAATTTAGTGTAGTCTGAAGGAGTTATGAATATTTGGTAAATGATTTTGCAATAAAAAGTATCAGAATTCTTTACTGTGGGAGCTGGTGGCTCCTTTCAGAGTCAATTTTTAGATGTCTGAATAACCAAGTGAGTATCTTCCTGCACTGTCTAATGTATTCTGTGTATGCGTGTGCATTCATGCATGCATGTGACATGTTTATAACAAAAGAATGCTGATGTTTAGTTAATTCTGTTAGAACATTTGCATATTAGAACACACAAGTTCTCACCAGGCTATTATATTCCTCAGCTTTTACGCTTCCTTTAAATATATTTCAAATACATGTAAAGATCCAAAAACACAAACTAAGCCTCAGCTCCAATGCAACTACAAGTCAATGTGGTAACCTTGATCGATTGTTCTTTTCATCCTTAGTTCCTGTCTTGAAGGCTGAGGAGAGAAATGAGCCAGGAAAACCATACAAGAGTTTCATTTCTATCATGCTCCTGACAGTACCCACTAGACACTACCGACATTCAAAGTGTGACCATCATCCACCATATAAGTGATACAATGGATTGTTGAGGGCCATGTAATCGAAACACAGCAAAAGTGTACCATAATAATAATAAAAAAGGTGGCTAGCTACTTACTAGCAACTTGCTAGGAAATCGAACAGTTGTGCGTGCTTGCAAATTAAAAAAAACCTCTTAGGTTGCCACATTAGCTAAATTTATTTTTCTGTTATGTCCAAAAACATTTGGAATTTACAGCTCAGCAGTAAGGTTTTCGATAAGCATACTTAAAACCACAATACAAGAGTTTAGATATGCTGCTCCCATTTTTTAAAAGAATATTATCTGTATTTCAGTCAAACTTGCTATGCAGAGAAACATAAAAACCAGGAGCATATTTTGAATGCCTCTATATAAATGTTTATACACATTGCTTTCTGCATTTTTAAATGCAGATTTTCTATTATTTGACCTAGTACTACATAGCATGTGTTCAACAAAGTGAGAGAGCTTAATATTTTTTAGGATATTTTAACATATAGAATACAACCTAGAAATTACTATTTTATTATGAGTATGATATGAAGCATAAAGTATTTTTCTCATATTTGAGATAGAAATAAATTAGTAATGTTGGAAAATGTATAAACTGCAAAATATCAACCATATATTTCTGCTATAGAAGCACAGTGTGTCTGAAGCTATGTTGGCCTATTCAAATGTAAAGTTGATTCCATCATAGAGATATTATTTATATGATCCCACTTATTTCGTAAATGTAAAGGATTTTTTTTAAAAGCATGGCTACAGCAATAAAAAATTAAGAGCTGTGCAAGGCATTTGAAATGGGTATGTCTCAAAGAATAGGACTGTAAGAAAGCATGCCTGTTCAAATCAACACAACACATCTTTAAGAAGGTCCAGCATTACAACTTTAAAGGGCTTTCCCACAAGTATTCATTTGTGCAAATGCACACACTGCTTTCCTGCCAGTCTTCCCACGCACCAATAATAGTTCTGCTGGTATTGCCAGTGAAACAAAGTGGCTGGGCACATGGATACAAGTACAGCGGAGACAAGGCTTTTGAAGAACCTAGCTGCTTTAATACTTTCAGGAATAATGTTTTAG
This sequence comes from Diadophis punctatus similis, assembly GCA_023053685.1. Lineage (NCBI taxonomy): Eukaryota > Metazoa > Chordata > Lepidosauria > Squamata > Dipsadidae > Diadophis > Diadophis punctatus. The sequence goes on from JALIGW010000013.1 coordinate 10,286,148, forward strand.
TCAAGCCCACTGTGTTTTGCAAAATGCTTCTTTTCAAACTTTAATCAGTCAATATAAAGATGCTTCCTAGATTTTGTGCAGGTGTGCACATGCACATCTTTGAGTCAGTGTTCACTCCTGGCAATGGCCTGGATTGGAGTGGATAAGCCCTTGTAGTTTCATGGCAAAATTTCGAAGGACATTTGTCATTGCCACCTTCTTTCTAGGGCTGAGAGTGCACAACTGACCCACGGTCACAACTGGCCTAAGTGGGGACTAGAATTCACAGTTTCTAGCTTGGTGCTTTAACCACTATACCAATCCTAGATTTACTTAGAATATCTACATTTTGATCTTCAGGAGGCAATCTTATATTAAAAAGGCAGGGAGTCTTTCAATCAAGATTTGATTTGTTATATATCTTCAGAAATCTGTGAAATCCATATTTATAGAGATGTATCTCAGTCCAAATGAAAAAGGGGAAAAAATAGAGTGATATATACAAAGAAGATCTGTGGTATTATTTTTATACAGTCCCTGTGGATTGGAAATAATATTACATTTTAATACTTCTTCATTTGACTGTTATTACTCTGCCTCCCTAGAAGACTAAGCCACTGCCTAAGTCTTGGCTGCTTTCAGCCTATCAAGTTAGTAACATTGCTCTAATCAGATGGAGAATTAAGCTTCTGGATTTGTGCCTAGATGCAGCCTTTCATTCACAAAGAGATTAAAAGCAAAGGCAAGACATACAAAACACACAAAATCAAAACTGATTCTTAATTCCAAACCGGGTGCATTTTTTTAAAGCAAGCAAATATGATTGCAATGAAACTGCAGATGGTAAGAGTCATTTACCAACTGGATGCTAGCGTCCATTCCAATGCATTCCCATTTTTAAGCAGTTTAATATAATATTCAAAAATAGTAATTGCTATATTTTGGAAGATAAAACAGGTATATAAAAATGTAGCTTTAAACATTTCCAGCTAGTTGAGTACATTTTCCATTATAAAATATGGGAATGGAACTGCCATTTTTATTGTACTGCTATACTGCTGGGTAAAGTTAATGGAAGTAGAAGTAACAGGAAATGTTTAATGGAATTGTATGTAATGCCAAAGACTAACGACTAACTTCATCAGTCAAAACTGTTACATTCTTTTTTCTTTTCTTTTCTTTTTACAGAAATTAGATGATTGTTTTTATCAGCTAGAGATACCAGGCTTTCTTCCACCATATTCATCCGTCATCCCCAACCAACTAAAAACATATATAGATCCATGTATGAAAAGATGCCCCACACCAAATAAGAGAGAAATTCAAGAGGTAGCATAGGCTGACAGCATCTTCAGAGACTGTCTGTCTCTGCAGAAATCTACTAAAGGACTAGTTTATCTGGTTATTTGATGAAGGATTTAGGTGCATCTCCTCCTATACTCAGTCTGTGAGTTTGTAAATATAGAGCATCACACATTGCTAAATGTTATAATTGATCTTCTAAAGGGAATTAAATGTTGAAACTTCTTTCTGCGTAGAGAAGCAAATTGAACATATCAAGTTTTCACAGTGGTTAGGGGCAGTCAACAATATTTCATTTACGTCTAGTTTTTATGAAGTCACTTTTCTTTGCTAAACACTAGCACTGAAGTCATTCAGATATCATGTTAGACAACAATTTTTTTAAAAAAAGGCGTACAACTTGTACTTCCAGAGCTACCTATGCTCTCCTAATTCCTCACATACAGTCACAAGAAAATTGTAAGAAAACATTATTATTAAAACTTTGTCTTTACTGGTGAGAAATTAAAATGGATTAGCTCTGGATTAGATCTGCCATTCCAGATCTATCCCTGATATACTGGTTGGCATACTGGTTGGAATGATGAGAGTTGTACTTTAAAAGATTTGAAGAATGCAATGTCTCATTGTTGCACAGTGATTTCCACATGTGTTCTCAGTTAACTGGAAAAAAAGAAGGACCATAATCAACAGTATCAGTCTGTCTTATTTCCCTAGCCACTTCTTGCCCTGGTAAACCTAATTGGTTTAAACAAACACCAAACCTTCTAGTTTCTTTTTCATTAACTGTAATAAGGGTGGAGGAAAAGGGAGTGGGAGACTCAAGAGACAGCGGCCTTTTCACATCTTTTTGAAAGCAGGTTGAAAAATGCACTTGTTCCTTTTAGTAATATGCTTAGGGCCACATTAAGAAAAACTGTGAGGACAAAATTCCTCTACATGTACATTTCATTAGAAATAAATATTTCATTAGAAATAAATATTGTTAATGCAATAACTCTCCAGTGCTGTATTGAATGACATTTATGATGGCAAAAAATGCCTTCCAAAATAAATGTATTATTTTTTGTACACTTGTTCAACCTCTGAAGCACTCTAGAATTTATCCAAGATATACACCACTACTATTATTGTCGATAATGTTCTGCAGTTATTGTTGATCTTCTAATTAAAATAGAAAATACAGCTTGACTAAGAAGGGCTGGTAAAAAAAAATTTTTTTTGAAAGTTGAAGTGTTTCAGAAGTGCTTCTGAAGTGCTTCTTCTGTCTCTCTAGGTATTCTGGACTTCAACCCCATTAACTGAAGTCCAACACATTGGAGAAATTTCTACAGCTGATGCTTCGGGATATTCTGTGGCAAAACAAAACAAAAATGGAATGACACTATTCTAACATGAACACATGAAAATAGGGAGGGATGTGAAAATACTTCATATGCATCTTTAAGCTCCATATAAGGTGATATGATTTCTTAAACTTAGTGATAAACCATGATAAATAAAAGTGAAGAGATCAGAGACTGGAACAAGGTCAAAAATTTCCTTCTGGGTGACCAAGCAGAATGTATTGTTTACTGTCCTCTTTTTTATATACTGTATTTCATTTATTTATGCATTTGTTTGTAAACCACCTTTATTATTTTTCTAAATAACTCAAGGCAGCAAATATATCCAATACACCTTCCTCCTATTTTCCTCACATCAACAACCCTATGAGGAGAGTTAAGTTGAGAGAGAGTGGCTGGCCCAAAGTCATCCAGCTGGCTTTCGTGGCTAAGGTGGGACTAAAATTCACAGCTCTCTTAGGGATTAAAAAGTAATATGAAGAAGCTCTTTCAAAAATATAACATATAACTATATATTGATGTTATATTTCAGAAATTTGTATTGTTGAGTTTTTAGAAAATTTTCTTCAAATACAAGTCTTAAAAAACTTACTGTAAGCAAAACCAGTAAAAATTATTTCATCTCCCATAACAACAACAAGAATACTTTCCAATATAAAACTAATTGTCTATTATGAATTTATCAGTTTTTTTCAAATACAAAGTCTTTAAAAGAAATCTTTTTTAAAATGTGTTTGCCATAGGATTGGGTACGTATGCTGTAGCTGATGTTGGTTGCTTCCGCTTTCATTAAATGCCTACTTTAGTAAAGCATCAAGTAATTACTTCTTATACATATGTTATCTAATTTTACAAGACAGTTTCAAAAACACCCAGACTTACACTGGCAGAAAAACCACAAATCAAGGTGCTTGTTTTAGTAGCAGCTAGAAATTGCACATAAGCAGCTGTCTGTGGTGATCTAAGCACAGAGCTTTAATTAAAAGTATTACATTGCTTTTATACCAATCCCCTGATCTTGGTCCTCAAGAGCTTGAAAGCTATAGAAGAATCTCTCAGACAAGGTTTAAAGCCCACAGAGGCTCTCAGTGATTGTGCTAGCTGAATTATGGTAGACTTTGTTCCTAATACAGATTTCCATTTAAATTTAATTATTGATGTAAGCAGTTTTCTAATGCTAGAATGTGACATAGATAAAAACACAGGTCCTATTGGCCACAAATTCGTACTCGTGTGTGTGTGTGTGTGTGTGCGCGCGCGCGCGCATGTGTGTGTGTTTTAAGGAGATTATGTTGCTGAATATCCTGTCACGTTTAGAATTAGAGCAAAAGGTCCTTTTGGAAAAACATTGCAAGGAATCCACAGCATACATCCTACCATAACCCCATTCAGCTTTCTAATCATCACCTTATCTATTTATAGATTACTTATCTATTTATTTTGAACAATATTATACATTGTTTCTTGCTTTTGCTGACCATTTATTCTATACACTAGAACTGGAACTAAAATACAAAAATTATATATCAAGAGGAAATGATTCATAATTACTCATTAGGCAGGAGATCAGCATAACACCCCTTCTTTTCAGGGGCATTCATAGACAGAAATAAAAAAAATAAAGATAGTAGCAATATCTGCAAAATTGAAGATCTGTTTCTTTTATACATGCAGCTACCATCTTGACTTTTAATATCTGTCCCACTTTTCACAGATGCCCCCTGCTCTATTATCAGCTTTTCATGGTATTATTTCATTCCATTGTATTCATTTACACAATCTTAATACCAATACAATCAAAGTGACCAGTTGCAATGGTATGTGGGGATGACCATGGGAGACAGGGGGAAGAGTTGCAGCCAGGAGAACATTTGGATAAGAGACAGCTTAGCCCACAGCAAGAATGCGGGCATGGCAAATGTCTCAGAACCCTCCCTAGTTTATTACGTGGTAAAAGTAACAGAAGAGAAATGTGCTTTCTGAGTTCAAGATTCTGTTAACGTAATCTTACAATAAAGTAGAATTAGTTAACCTTGGTGTGTTTCCAAACTTCCACCTAAAAAGAAACTTCACAACCTTCAAGTATGTCAAAAGTGAAAAGTCAGCCTTATCTCCAGCGACATACTCTATGCTGCCAGCAAAACCACAGGGAAACTCTACCTTCTGGACACATTCCTTACGTCACTCACAGTGCCAGGACCTCATATAAGGCTCTCAAAGTTCTTACAGGTGTTGAGAAACATTTTGGATGATGTGGTTCCTAATGTAATCCAGCACTACAAGTATAAGATCTTATCAGGGGTGGGCTGCTACGGGTTCAGCCGGGTTCGGGAGAATCCGTAGCTAACGTTATGGCCAGTTCAGAGAACCTCCAAATCCCACCCCAGGCTGGCCCCTCCCACCCCACCCCTCCCAGGAGTCTCCATGCAGCCCATTTTGGATGTGAGATAAGAGCAGGGCCCATGCAGAGGCTCAGAGAGGGGGGAAAATGGGCCTCCTGGAAGCTCTGGAGGGCCTCCGGTGCCCGGGGCAGGCAGTTTTCACCCTCCCAGAGGCTTGAGGAAAGCCTCTGGAGCCTGGAGAAGGTGAACCCCCCCACACCATGGTGCAGGAGGCCGACTAGGCCATGCCCACCATGGCCACGCCCACCCAGCAACCGGGCAGAGAACCCATTGCTGAAATTTTTGAAGCCCACCCCTGGATCTTATGCTAATGTTGGCAATAACCAACATTCTGAATTTGGCCTGAAAGCAACCAGTGCAGTGACTGCAAAGTAGATGCATTATATCTGCTGAATTCTATATCAATTGCAGGTTCAAGCCATCTTCAGAGGTACCTCACTACCATCAATCCAGTAGGTTGTTATGCATCGCATACAGGTAACGACAAGAATATATTTCTACCTGATATTCTGGCAAAAGCCAGGAGTATAGCAGCACCCTCAAGTCCCAGGCCTGCTCTTTAAAAGGGAGTAAAAATCTATCCAAAATCAATGTTAGAACTGATATTTAGAGAATGTCTACACATTTGCTGACAAGTACTGCCAAATTCTTAAGAATTCATTTATTTATCCAACCCCTCTCAAAACCAACTTATGACTTCCATAGCATTTCCACCTCAGCCTAGGGCAGCAATGTAATGGTAGATATACCACCTTTATTCCTCATTGCTAATTGGCAGATCATCTTTCTCAAACAGTTTCAAGTAGATATGAAGATTGTGATTGCACTCCTTTCTCATGAAACTCATTCAGATATATCAGCTGAACCGCAATACTATGGAACTTCCCACCTCTATCCTTGGGAGCAATGCACTAGAATACCACAATGTTAAAGGCTACTAAGAGATCGAGAGCAATCAAGAACTCCACCAAGTCCTAACAAAGGCAATTCACTAAGCAACTAATGTTTTTTTAAAATCCTATGTGTGGGCCTAAATCCTGAACTAGGAAGGATCTAGATCAGGGGTGGCCAAACTATGGTTCTTTGAGGACCTGTGGACTTCAACTCCCAGAATTCCTGAGCCAGCCATGCCTGCATGGCTAGCTCATTAATTCTGGGAGTTGAAGTCCACAGGTCCTCAAAGAACCATAGTTTGGCCACCCCGATCTAGATAATCTACTGCTTCTAGAATCTAGGATCTAGATCAGTGATGGCGAACCTATGGCACGGGTGCCACAGGTGGCACGTGGAGCCATATCTGCCGGCACGCGAGCCATTGCCCTAGCTCAGCTCCAGCGCGCATGTGCGTGCACGGCAGCTGATTTTTGGCTCACGCGGAGGCTCTGGGAGGATGATTTTGGTCTCCGGAGGGCCTCCGGGATGGCAGGGGGAGCGTTTTTGCCCTCCCCAAGCTCCAAGAAAGCCTCTGGAGCCTGGAGAGGGCAAATAACAGGCCTACTGGGCCCACTGGAAGTCGGGAAATGGGGGAGTGGGGGGTCACGCACGCATGCACAGGGGGGTGGGGCAAGTGGGGGGCTTTGAATTATGGGTGTGGGCACGCATGAGCGTGTGATAGCACGTGCGCGCACTATTTTGGCACCCGAGGGAAAAAAGGTTCGCCATCACTGATCTAGATAATCTACTGCTTCTAGTTGTTGAGAAGATAACATCCATTATGTTCCTCAACAGTTTTCTCTCAAAGGGAAGCATAAATACTGCTCAAACGTTGTCCAGTATGTCCAAATTTAGAGAGAAGAATTAAAAATGAAACTCTCCAGTTCAACTACGGCGTTCATTGTATGCACTGCCACCTCCTATAAACTAAATATTGGCATTTCTATTTATAACTAAATGATATCACTCATCTAGTTGGGTGTGTCCATATAGCATTAATTTGAAATTGAGTAATTCATAAACATTCATGATCCAGAGAGATGCCTGACCAATAGTAAATACCGTATTTTTCGGAGTATAAGAGGCACCTTCCCCCCCCCTAAAAGAGGCTGAAAATTTGGGTGCATCTTATACTCCAAATGTAGCTTTTTCCGAAGCTTTTTTTCCACCCCTAACAAGGCGCTAACGATCTTCCCGGCTCTTCCCTGCTTGCAGGCTTTTTCATTGCTACTCCCTCCAAAGAAGGTTTTTTCCAGCCCTAAGTCTTTGCAGGCTTTTTTTCATTGCTACTCCCTCCAAAGAAGGTTTTTTTCAGCCCCAACCAGGGGATAAAATAATGTGCTGAAGCTGACCAGTTTAAGGACGCTAGCCAGATGAATACCTGGTAGGCAGATTCCCCCCCCCCATTTTCCTCCCCAAAAACTAAAGTACATCTTATACTCCGATGCGTCTTATACTCCAAAAAATACGGTACTTATTTTGCCATGCAATGAGTAACATAATTTGTTTTTCTGGTACTAATTGCTCGGGAGGAGGGGAAGCTAAATTCAGGCTTTATTTTCTTCTTTAAAAATGTGCTGAGTATCAATCACAGCTCCTCAGAAGCTAGTTTTGGATAATGTTTTTGTAAATGGTGCTTCAAAAGATCTTAAACTGATACACATAGCACACTTGCTTTAGTTTAGTTTCTGTTGTGCGGGAGATTTGTTTGTTTGTATCCCACCTTTATTATTTTTAAAAGTAACTCAAGGCAGGGGACATATCCAGCACTCCTTCCTTTTCCTATTTCCCCCACAACAACCTCTGTGAGGTGAGTTGGGCTGAGTGAGTGACTAGTCCAAAGTCATCCAGTTGGCTTTCATGGCTAAGGTGGGACTTGAACTCTCTGTCTCTGGATTTCTAGCCAGGTACTTTAACCACTAGACTAAACTGGCTCTCAGTCTATATAGCAAAATTTCTTTTAAAAGATAGAAGAAAAATCAATGCAGAATATAGCTGAGTGCTTAGTGTTCTAGTAAACAAGTAGGCATTCCCATCCTCATTTCACAAATCCATAGGAGTCTTACCAGTTCTTACCTTTCTCTCCACAGGAATGGCATTGCAATTGTTTTCTGTCATGTAGAGCACATACGACAAAGTTTATCTAAGATTCAGCCCTAAAGGCATTACAGCTGCGATCTGCTCTCAACAATGGAACAGGTATGATTTCAAGCTCTACAAATGTCTCAAAGCAAAAGAAATGCTTACAAAGTATTGAAAGATGAAAAAGTGTTTAAACTGGTTAATTGTAAAAACTCAAAACCTGAATCTCTAAAAAGCAATAACCTCTTCAGGAGTTTTATGGATTGAGACAGGTTGTAAATACTGCAATCAATAAACCAATCAACGTTTATTTTGCCCAGTCATTTTCTCTTCTAGTTACTCCACAGTCCCCACCTGCAAGAGTAATTAGCAAACTTTTTACAGCTTTAAACACAAATAAAAAGCATGTATGTATTAATGCTAAAAAGAGAGTAAAGCAAGGCCCATGCAAATTGTGCATCTTTTTAGTTTTAATCATCTCCATTTTAATACTGATTTTTCTATTTTTAATCTGTTTTTATTATATTGGATATAATAAAATCTATCCAACACACACACACACACACACAGAGAGAGAGAGAGAGAGAGAGAGAGAGAGAGAGTGTGTACACCACCCAAATTCACCTTTTGAGAGATGGATGGTTATGTAAATTTGATTTAACAAATAAGTAATACTAAAAAAAATTGTTCCTACTTTTTAATAGGAATGTAGCCTTGTTTCAGGAAGGCACAAACTTGTTATAATAGTTTGTTGTGTAGGTCACTATAAGGGTAGCCTGTATTTCACTTATGCCACCTGTAGCAGAGAATAACACCAAGCAGAGGAAAACAATTTTAAAAGGATTTTGTGGTATAGATGCAAGACAAGAAATGTGTTATGGCACACTAGTGAGGTCACCAGTAGCAGGCAGAAAAGTGCCCACAATTCAGAAAACCTCAGCCAATTCAACAAGTTCAAACACAAGCACTACTAAGAAGATCAAGAGTCACGTGTCCTCAGCAAGTATTTTCTTGAATTCTGTGAAAGATGACCTCACTTCCAAAAAGAGGGTCAATCTTTGACATTTGTAGACTTTTGCAACAGATACACTTCATAACTTTTTTGTGGGTAATTCCTGTATTGTTATGATGAAACCAGGCACATTATGCTCATGTATGATTAATGCTTATATTGTGCTTATATTATATCAGGATATATGGCATCCAGAATGCCTGCAAACTTGAATTTTTTAAACAGAAAACTGGGCAGACCTCTTGCCTCACAATCAGGAGGTTGTGAGTTCGATCCTAGGTAGAGGCAGATGTAGGATCTCCTGCTTGGGCAGGGGGTTGGACTAGATGACCTGCAAGGTCCCTTCCAACTCTGTTAAATCTGTCATACACGAGCATACAAGTAGAAAAAAAAGGATGCAAAGAAGACAGATGTTCAGTAAAGGAGAAACATAGATAGATAGATGGATGGATGGATGGATGGATGGATGGATGGATGGATGGAGAGAGGGAGAGGGATATTTAAATCCTTACTTCTAGCTACAGTTTTAAGTATCATTATATTATGTATACCAATATTATAAAACACCTTAAAACCATGTTCTTCTGGCCTAGCCTATGACCATTTGTGCACAACATTCAGTTGAATAAATTGTATAAAATGAGTTAGTCAAGTTATTCATATTGTCGTTAGAGAAATACGTGTCTATTTATAGAGAAATTCCTTTCTTAAAACTGTATTTTTAAGCGATGGCTAGCTTCTTCTCCAAAATAAGAAGACCGTGTTTAGATTCATTGAAGCCACAGTAACAGAAGTAAGCTCTTTTTCTTTCCTGCCCAATTTTCTATTTGGGGGGAAACTTTCTTCAATCTTAACAGATCTCCCCAATATTCCTATAGTTTATTACTTTATCTGCTGTTGGAAAAAAATCTAAAAGAAAAGGTTCCAATTGGAGGCAGAAATATATAGCTGACTCCTTGTGCAGTCTGCTGTCACTAATTGCCGGCAATGATATTAATGACCCAGTAATTGCAGTAAGAGTGGCACTGAAGTGGAAAACATCATCTCAAGGCAGAGTTCATCTTTAGGTGGTAGGCCATCACCACTGACTGATTTAATGCCTAGTGACATTTCAGACTATAACACTACAGACAAGAAATGTGCCACTCACGCTCTAATGGCTTAAATGGACATGACGTTATTTGCTGTGACTGCAGAGTCCAGCAGTCCCTCACCCCGCACCAAAGTGACACAGGGTTTGTCCCACAAATGAACCATGTTCCTTTCAGGAGAGATAATGTCTAATCTAACAATCTAGTGCCACTTTCCACATTTTGGCTTCCATAAAAAAAATACCTCCTACTTTTAACTTCAGCACAAAGAGAAGTTTGTTGTATTGCACAATGGGAATAAAAGCTTTTTTAATCCTGTGACCACAGTCTGCTGTTAAAATAATTTACATTTAAAAATCAGCAAGTTAGGTCGATTAAGATCGACCTTTTAAATTTGAGCAACATTACAAGAAACATATTATATTGCTTTGAATCTTTGATGCTTTCCTCACTTTAACAAAAGAATTTCCAGCAAAATGTATTTCATACAGGGCAAACAATATAGGCAATTGTGCATTAATATCCTGAAATGAAAATGAAAGCCTTGGACTTTCTGAAGAATCTTTGCCTGAATGGAGATCTAGGGTTTAAAGCATCTGCATTTTTGGCAAAGCTTGCGCAGCGTCTCCAAAAGCTAACCCCAAGCACAGATAACATTATCGCTCAAATGTTTTGCACAGCTCTAAAGTAACAAACAAAAATGGGTCATATACAGGTTGCCCTCAATTTATGACTGGACTGGAATTAGGACTGAAATTTCTGTAGTAAGTCAAGTCAGACTTGATTTTACGACCATTTTTATGGTGGTCATTACGGTAAATCCACTGTCATTAAGCACAAAAAATAATAATAATCACAAATTGCAATTATATGACCACAGGATACTGCAACTGGTCGTAAATGCGAGCTGGTTGCCAACTGCCCAAATTACGATTACGGGACCATGGGATTGGTACAATGGTTAGGGTTAGGGCAAGTACTGGTCATAAGTGTGAAGACCTGACTTTTTCAGCACCAACTTTGAACAGTCACTAAATGGTCATAAGTCAAGGACTACCTGTAAATATAACAGTGCTATACAAGAAAAACTTATTTGTGATAATCCAGACACACTAAGTTAATGAAAGCTACTTTAAGAGAAGCACTGTGAATACTCTATTTTGATTTTAATCAACAAGCAAATAAACACATCTTATGTGTACAGTCCAAATTGATTCTAATGTGATCATTTTGCTATAGAAGTTAATATAGCTGGTAATCTAGGTCAGTGTTTCCCAACCTTGGCAACTTGAAGATATCTGGACTTCAACTCCCAGAATTCCCCAGCCAGCGAATGCTGGCTGGGGAATTCTGGGAGTTGAAGTCCAGATATCTTCAAGTTGCCAAGGTTGGGAAACACTGATCTAGGTCACAGTACAATAAATACTAAAAATACATACAGGTGATCTTGCCCCAATGTAAGAGCAATTAATATGGGTACAAAAACAGTTTCCAAAACTGAAGCTCACACACAATAAGTGTTATCATCACTTTTTTGAACCACCCTTTACAAAAACATTTTCAAAACTAGACTGTGAAATGCTGCAGTTAGTATTCAACTCACTATTAGAAGGGAATATAAAGCTTGCATTCAGCTTCTCCATTCCTGCAAAGCAACTGATACTAGAAAAACTCATTGTAATACTTGTTGTACGGCTAAGCATTTACCATTGTGCAGCTCTCTGGATCACTGACATCTATGATAAATTGTATTATTCACACTGGATCTGAAGCTATATGGACACACCTTAAATGTTGTATCATTTATTTTACAAAGATGCCAACATTTACTTTATAGCAGGTGGAAATTTATATAATAAATGTTGTAGTCTAATTGAAAAATTTCACTTCTAAACTCAAATTTGAGGCATTTCCAAGGTTTTCTTGTTTCCAATTTCCCTCCCTCCCCCCCTCTCTCTCTCTCGCTCCCTCCCTCCCTCTCTCTTTTTCTCCCTCCCTCTTCTCTTTCTTTCTCTTCTTATTCTATTAAATACTCCAGGGGAGAGTTATGTATAAAACTGGAAATGGGAACCGTTACCATCCTTACAATATGTTTTATGGTTCTGTTATTCCACCTCTACAATTAAATATTTTATGTACCTTTTGCTTATCATATCTACCCAGAAAAAAATAAACACGTTACAAAATGTATTATGTTACATTTACATTTATTCTGACTGTTTTAAACAGGCCTCCTCTTCTACAGGATGCAAATGACTTCCTCTGATTTAATGAGAATTCTTCAAATCCCACTGCAGGAGTAAAAGAGCCTTAGGGCACTAATTTTGCATAGTTTTACACTAGTAGTTAACTTTATACATGGGAGTAGTTCTACTTAAGTCACAGAGATGCTTTATATACATAAAAATCAAACCTCTGCGTGTAAGACTTTGTAACCAGTAGTTTAAGTTATTTATTATGTTTAAAGCATTTTAATTTAATTTAATACTAAACTGCATAATGAATACATAAAAGCTCCTTAAGCAGAAAAAGGAGACTCTTCTTTGTAGAATTTAGTTGTCAAAACTTTTATGTGTTTGTGTGTTCACGCATGCATGTGAACCAGTCATGACATCAAACCAGCTGAAAATATTCTTGTCAGCTCCGGCATGCCAACTGGTCGGGAGCTGCCATTCGGCCAGAGTGCCGCCACCCTGAAGCCGCCGGCCAGCTGCCCTGCTGGAAATCGCTGCTCACCCATCCAGGAGCTGCCTGTCTGGCTGCTAAGCCAGTAATCACCTCCTAGGGCAGCGGAGAGGCGGTGGCAATGCCGGAGTTTGCCAGGACGGAGCCACAAGCTGAGAACATGCTGGGAGCTAGCTGAGCGGCCGCCAAACAACTAAGAGGCAGTCGCTCGACGATGATATTGTTGGGGAAGCCATGGCAGCAGCCGGGGGCCAGGGCATAGCTCTCAGGTTGTCCTGGCTCTCCCTGGAGGACTGGGCAAACCGGTGGCACAGGGACATGGCCACTAAGCTAACCGGCATCACCAACTTACAGACTGAAGTGGCTGGAGCAGGCTGGAGCAGATGGCAGTCCGGTTGAACGTGCTACGAAGGTTCTTAAAAACCTTACATTTAACGAACCGACAATTCTGGTGGCGGCACATGAAGAAAGATATAGAGGAGTATGTGACTAGCTGTGCTGTGTGTAAAACCATGAAAGCCCGGCCTGGGAAATCTCCCAGCCTCCTACAGCCTGTTGCAGCTCCAGTCCAACCATGGCAACAGATAGCCATGGACTTTATTGTAGACCTGCCAGAAAGTCAGAGAAATACTGTAATATAGACAGTTATCCATCTTTTTTTGAAGATGTTTTTCGGCCTTCTGTTGTCTAGGAAGTTGGCAAAGCTTTTTGTTGTTCATGTCTATTGGCTCCATGGCATCCCCTAACGGATAATTTCCGACCGGGGGGTACAGTTCACCGCCAGGTTTTGGCATAAATTCCTGGCAATGGTGGGCTGCAAACAGGGTCGCAGTTTGGCGTTCCATCCAGCCACAAACGGGGCGGATGAAAGAGTAAACTCGATGGTGGAGCGGTACCTGCGTTGTTATATTAACCATCAGCAAACTGATTGGGCTGACCTACTCCCTTTTGCGGAGGTAGCATACAACAATGCAGTATACAGTAGTACCGGCTTCACCCCATTCCAGGTAGCCAGTGGGAGGGAGTTTGTGCCCCATACCCGAATGTCCTCAAGAAACCATTGAAACAGGGCCGCAAGCTGAGAACATGCCGGGAGCTAGCTGAGCGGCCGTCAAACAGCTGAGAGGTGGTCCCTCGGCAATGACATTGTTGGGGAAGCCGCAGCAGCAGCCGGGGACCAGAGTGTAGCTCTCAGGGACTCCTGGCTCTCCCTGAAGGACTGGGCAAACCAGTGGCACAGGGACATGGCACTAAGCTAACCAGCACCACCAATTTACAGACTGAAGAGGCTGGAGCAGGCTCGAGCAGATGGCAGGCGGATGGTGGCTTCCTCTCTCTTCCGGGTCACAGGGGTGGGGACTGCACGCGTAAGTGGGTGGTGCGGTGCTTAGTGGTTAAAAGATGGTGGGGAGCACGGGCAAGTAGCCCTAACAAGAACTTCATTTTGCTTGTGATTGTCAGTTCATGCCACAAGGGGAGTAAATTGAGATTCAACAAACCACATTTGTTTTTGGAGACTTTCTTGCCTTTTTTATAATTCAACTGATTATAAAACAGTAAAAGAAATTCTAAGCAACTCTGAAATGCTTCATTTTCACTTGTAAGCAGCGTCTTCTATCTTCCTGTGCTCTTTAATATCCACCATACATTGGGGAAAAGACTAGCTCACCAGTTCCCGCCTACTAACAAGTACAGTCATTTTGTTCTCTCATTTGCTACCCATGAGAATAAGAATGGTACTTACATATTCCCTTCTGGAGTATCTTTCTGTCTAACTATAAATGAGATCAACTGATGGCACTGCCTATGTAATGGCACATATATGAATGAAGGCATTCTATAATAGCCACATTACAAGACCCCAGTGGATTGAAAAATGCAGTCCCCACAGATTCTACATCCATTAGTTCTATCCACAATGGAGAGAGAGAGAGAGAGAGAGAGAGAGAGAGAGAGAGAGAGAGAGAGAGAGAGAGAGAGAGAGAGAGAGAGAGAGAGAGATTAAAAATCCTTACTTTTCACCCTTCAGTAATTTTATGTTGATGATGTATATTTAATTTAAATAGAACTGAATTAGCTGAATTAAGAATGATTCTTGAAAGATTCAGTGACTGAACTTTCTGTATCATATTACACTAGGAGTCAAAAGTAATTCCTTTTTTTAAACATTAATAATTCAAAAATTTATTAGTTTATCCAAATACAATATAAAATACAAAAAAAGATAATGGAAAAATAAGGGAGGAAAAGAAAGGAAAGGGGGAAGATAAAAGTGTAGAGCAAAGGGCAAAAAGAAAGAAAAGGTGTTGACTTCTGACTCCTTTTGGTGCAGTAGATTAAGATAATAGCATCAAACCTCAATGTTTTACTTTTATATAAAAATACAAACTAGCCATTTCTATAACAACAAACCTACTTAATACGCAAAACCCCAAATCAAAGTTTCATTTTTTTCCAGTCAAGCACAAAGTCCAAAAATGGTTTCCAAGTAGAAACAAAATTAAATGTGTTCTTTTCTTTAACCAGAGCAGTCAATTTGGCCATCTCTGCTAACTCCATCAACTTTTGTAGCCATTCATCCATTGTGGGAATCAAAGTGTCCTTCCATTTTTGTGCATAAAGTAAATCTTGCTGCTGTTAACATATATAATATCAAAGTCCCTGTTTTTTCCCCTAAATCTTTTCCATTAAACCCAAAAGAAAAGTTGAAAATAATTTTTGTAATATAACTTGAGACAAAAGAGAGAATGGTAAGATCATATTTTGCCTATGGTCATGCAACATGATATTCTTTATAAGTGTTTACAAATTACAATTAAAGAAGGTCATGTCCTCAAAATTCGCAGTTTATCATTTTAAAAGTTCTTGCTTTAAAAAAAAAGAACAGTGGCAGCCTATAAAAATAGCTGGCGTTAAGGTATGGAAGTGTTCCTATTCAAAACCTTTCGCTAATACTATTGTGTATAAATACATAGTAGAATTTTGGTTTTTTAATTATTCTGTTGAATACAATTTTTCTGGAGATTATATTTTTAAAGTCAGGAACAGGTTGAACTACTTTTGCTTACTTTCGTACGCCCTTAGAGTCAAACTGATGGAGTTTTATCCATTTAAGAGGGCACATCTGGGAATATCAATTGGAAAATAACTTTTGTAAAACAGTCAACAGTGAAACATCCAAATATAAAGGAAATGTTATTGTGCTTATTTTTATTAATGTGAGAAATATATTTTAATAACCTATAAATTATTGGCATGCATATTTATTCCCAGAAAGCTTCTATGGCTGAAAGTGGAGTTGAATTATATCCTGTTCTTGGCAATCTGACTATGGAAAATTCAATTTTGCAAAAATGAAAATTGTGGGCTTTTTTTTTTAAAGTAGCAACTTTTTCTTATCATTCTTTTGAACCATGGACTTTTTTGAGATTTTAGACTAGATACAGTAGTCATAATCAAAGTCACAGTAAATAATGCCTGATATAGATTCACCTGTGTAAAATCTGTAATATATTTTTAAATCCTTTTCTCAATTAGGATTTCTCTTATAATTTTTTTTAAAATCAAGTAACATCATTAAATCTGTATGCCGATAGCAAAGAGTTCATTGTAAATTACAGATGGTCCTTCGTTAAGGACATTGGGACCAGAATATCCATTGCTAAGCAATGTGGTTCATAACGTGTGATATCAAATGACCACATTGCTTAATGCAGAAATCCCAACATTCCCTGCTGCCATCGTTAATCAAATGTCACCAATTATTAGGAAAGGGCCCCCTTATCCAAGCCATTCCCAGTTTGGTCATTCCCTGCCTCGAGTCTCGATAAGGTAATTGTTGTTTCTTCAGTTTGCCCTACCTGCCTATCTTCCCCTCATCTCTACCCTTTTGGCCACCCTGCACAGCAGCATTCTACAGTGGCAAAATCAATGGCACTGGAGCTTAAAAAGAGGCCTGCACTTTCAGCAATATCAACCAGCTGCTGCCATCCCTGGATTGCAACTTCAGCCCCAGTGCTGGTGGAGCCACCACTGCTGAGGAGTGCCACCTCAAGATCTGGGCTGCAGCCAGCCATCCCAGTGAAAAGCCCCTAACAACTTGCTGCCCCCAGCAACTGTTGGCCACATGTATAGGCCTTCTTCCTTCACATGTACCATTCTCCTGATGCTTTGGAAGGCAAAAATTTGAAGAACAGCACACTCAATTTGAAGGAAGACGAACACCCCTTATCACGGGGTTTCAGATGACCTCAAAAGCCTTCCGAATCATCACAAAAATGGTGTGCGCACCTATGGAAAGAGGTGCAGCCAGGAGAAAACAGCAAATGTTGACTGGGCACCACAGGGCTGGTGGAACCCAGAGTGACATTTGAACAAGTTGCTGATCATTAAGCAAGGATTATCTGTAATTGAATCTAGTTCACTATTCTCATTTCTGCTTAAAAGTTATCTTATTTATTTATATGATTGTCTGGCTCCCATCTTACCATCTAGGCAGCTTACAATCATATTGTGAGCCATTTACTAAAAAAAAGGTAAACAGTTTCAAAGTTATCTACCACTTCTACCAGTAGGTTGTCAAAAGTTTTAGAATCTTGACTGGTTAAAAAAGAAAAAAATTGAAGACAAGGAGAAAGTCATTCCTTTTCTGACCTTAGGTTATGGTCAGTTCAAGAACCAAGATTAAATCCTATATTTGTTTCCTCCTGCCAAGTGTCAGTTAGGAAGTGGATCATAAGTGCCTTCATGAAAGAATTATTAACTGGATGAGAGAGTACAGCTTATCAAGTATTGTTACTGAGAAATACTTTCAATATTTACTAATATCTGGAAATGGTTCCCTATAAGACTACTTGGAAGGAATCAAATTGGTTTCCCAATAAAAATACACTGACAGAGCTGTAGATTAAGTTAACCAAACCTCAGGAGATTTTGTTACAGTAATCAAGACAGACTCAACTGCTGTAAATGTACTATTGTACTGATTTCTACTTAGCAAATTTGCAAAGGGTAGGAATGGAATCTATTCCTTGCACTTTTACTCTTATTTATTCTGTGATTTATCCTCTGTCTCTTCTTTTCTGTTTTGTGCTACTGTATATCATCTTTTTTCAAGAATGATCACGAGATAAGAAAGATAACAACTCGGCTACTTTTCTTCAGACTTTTACTTAACTCTGTTGACATGCAGGTGATTTGAATCTTGCATCTGAATTCAGGCTTTTGATATGACTTATAGGCAAATTTAAAAACTATTTTATTTAAAAATTCATGTGAAACAAAGTATCAACCTATGGTCAGATTTTTATGAAATATTTTTTTAATATTTGTAGACTGGAATTGTAGACTGACCTGTGATCAGAAATCAGATCTTGAAAGCACAACCCACCATAAGATCCTATCAATTTTTTTCCCTAAGCTATTACAGTAAGTCTGATACCACTTCCAAGGCACCAGGCTGAAAGATGTGAATTCTCTAAACCCCAAAGAATGCTATAATCCTCCCGGAAATGTAATTATTATACTGTATTACCATAATGAAATAATTATACAAAAATGAAGAAAATGAGTCCTATTTATGGATTTACTTAGGATAATACCTTTTCCATAAGATCCATTTGTCCATAAGTCTCAAGTCATAATTAAAATGGTACCATTTATGTCACAGTTGGCCTACTATTGAGAATTAATCCTCAAAGCATTAAATAACTGATATATTTCGTAACAGCTATTTGAGCAGAGGGGGACCTGTTTATACTGTACATTTTCATAAGGAGTACTGACTACTATCTCTAGTTTTGAGTTCTGTACCTTTTATTCTAGCAATATAAAATGTACTGATTTACTTCTTTCTCAGAAGTCCTAGGCATTGAGAAGTCTTGCATGTAAAATTACAACAGCCATATTTTAAAACACATCATACGTGCACCAATTAAATTTTCAATATTCTATTTTTGTTCTGAACAATACACATTTGAATTTCATTAATGATATTTACTGTACATATGATTAATTTACTAATTTTATTAGTACTTATTTTAGTCCCATTCTGTTCTTTACAATTTTTAAATGAATATACATAAAAGGAATTTGTTGGCACTTTGTTTTTCAGGAATGATTCAAAAGTAAGACAATGTTTTTTTAAAAAATTAATATTTTTAGATAAAGGTTCCTCTCGCACATATGTGCTAGTCATTCCCGACTCTAGGGGGCGGTGCTCATCTCCGTTTCAAAGCCGAAGAGCCAGCGCTGTCCGAAGATGTCTCCGTGGTCATGTGGCCGGCATGATTAAACATCAAAGGCGCATGGAACGCTGTTACCTTCCCACCAAAGGAGGTCCCCATTTTTCTACTTGCATTTTTACATGCTTTTGAACTGCTAGGTTGGCAGAAGCTGGGACAAGTAACGGGAGCTCACCCCGTTATGCGGCACTAGGGATTCGAACCGCTGAACTGCCGACCTTTCAATCAACAAGCTTAGTGTCTTAGCCACTGAGCCATCGCGTCCCTTACAATATTTTTAATACTATGCTATAATACTATGCCTGCTTACATAGGAATGACTTAATACAATCATTTCTTTTATTTCCAAATAAGTGGATTAAAGGTAGTTCTCAACTTAGGACCATAATTGGAACCAAAATTTCCACTGCTAAGCAATGTAGTTATTAAGTAAGTCAAACCTGATTTTACGATCTTTTCCCCAAAATTTTTAACTGAAACACTGAAGTTGTTAAGAGAATCACGTGCTTGTTAAGTGAATCTGGCTTCCCCTATTGACTTTGCTTGTGGGAATCTGTCTGGGAACGTCATGAATGGCGATCACATGACCCTGGAATACTGCAACCGTCATAAATACATGCCAGTATCACTCAATTATGGCTGGGACACAGCAATGATCTGTTGCCAGAAGAACAAGTACATCTATTGCCTTGCTGGTCTCTTGAGAAGTAGGAGCGTCTAGCTTCTTCTTTTCACTCAAATTTAAAGCACCCATCCCACAAGATAAGGCATCTAAGCTTTTTCCCATGCATACTTTCACCTCTTTCCTGGCACCACTGCTATACCAGCTAACCATACTCCATTTTGATTAAATATCTAGTAACCAAGAAAGTAGAAAACAAAACTGTTCATGCAAATGCAAACAAAATTACTCCAATAATATTTTATGTTTTCTATTTGAAGTTATTACCTCACTTTGTGATCACTTTCCTTGTATGTTATGTGTGTATAGGAAACACACTGCCAAACACATTGAAAGAGTTAAAGTGTCATTCTATTACAAATTAGGATTGTTGTTTATCACTGAATGAACATTGACTGAATATTATTGTATCTCATTACATCTCAAAAATCCAATGTCTTAATATTGCAAATGGGATTTAGGGAAAATGTATTAGATCAGAAAGATGACCTATGGGATACACTCCTTTAATTTCTAGCATAACTGAGTTTTCTTCTTCTTTATACTATTTAAACTGTATTAAGATACCCAGGTATTCATCAATTTCATTGCTAATATTGTCAGCTCAGCCTACCCCAGTTGTCTGAAAACCTGGAAATAAAACAAGATCTAAAAACAGTAGGGAGGAAGTGAATAATAAGCTACCATGAAAATACTTTCAATGAAAACAATATAAATCCTTTAAGCTTCTTACTTGATTGAATACAATGAATAAATTAAGGAACAACAAGACTAAAAAAGATAGGAAACAAAGTTATTGTTCACTTACATATGATGTAATAGTCTTTGTTTCTCTGAAATTCTAGACCCCAGAGGTTAGGGCTAAACTCTTGAAACTTGATGGTAAACTTAACATCTTGATCAGGCTTGGCACAGTTGAGCAGAGGAGTGTTGTCCTTTTTAACAGTACAGCTGTCTGCTTGGTCTTTCTCAACCATATAGACTTTGTAGTACTCATACTGACCACTAGTCTTAGAGTCCACCTTTGGGCATATAATATCCAGTTTATCTCCAATCTTTGGATACAGTACTAATCCTTGTCCAGGATGGAATCTAAAAGGGGGGAAAACAGATAAAAGTCATTCATTAGATAAAGAGAAGTAAGTATCATGCCCATAAAAAGAAACCTACAAACCGAAGATGACAATGATGATGATAACAGTAACAGTAAAAGTAACAATACAATAACAATACAATAACAATAACCATAATAACCATAATAACCACAATAACCACAACCACAACCACAACCATAACCATAACAATAATACAATGCAGGCTATGAAAGTAACAATAGGAGAAACCCAATTTTAGTTTTCTTTACTATCGACAAGTTGAAATCTAAAATGATTTAAGTTAACCATCACAGAATCCCATTGCTTTTAATGAATCTACCTTAAGAACTCAAATTAAGTTTCATTCAACAAGAATTAATGAAACATTTTCTCCTCAAGCTTGTTCCAAGCAAAGAGATACTGGGTCAAAAGAAATGGATGAAATAGGATCATATGATCTAGTATCCAATATCAAGTATTGGATAAAACTATGTAGCGCCTCTGTTCATTATACGATAAACAACTATTTCCACTGAGGTAGAAGGCATCATCTCTCCCCTAGTCTGCCATATGGAGAACCAACAGCAGCTGCAGCTTCCAGGCACTAGATATACATCTGACCTTCTTTTATTACACAATTTTATTATCCCTTAGGAAGGTTTCAGATCATCTTTTTGAAACATAAAACAAAAGATTAAAGCTTTTGTTTTGTTAAAACTAGAACCTGCACCAATAACTTGTTAAATGTTTCTGGTATCAACCAGACACATTAAATATTTCAAATTACTTAAAACTGGCTATTCACTATTCAAGCAACTCAGTTTACCTTAATGTAGAGCCCTAACAAAGATTAAGGTTTAAATGAAAATTATTTCTTGAAGTATTGGTTTAACTCCAATACTTTTTAAGCAAAAAAGTCACTGCAATCTTCACTTTCTGCCTATGATGCATGAGTCCCAATTAATATTTTTAGAGCTATGGATGCAGAATCTCCCTAATATTAATATTCTCTAATATTAATATTAAACACCTCCTAATCTAAACATTTCATGGCAGTTATCTTACTGTAAAAGAAAACATTACTGAAGAAATTGGCTTCTTAATGAATAGTTATTTCCAGCAGTTTATATTAAGGACTCCACAGCAGACACTCACATGATCAAAAATATAAAATAACTAGCTGATGACCCAGCGCTGCCTGGGTATTTTGTCATCCTAATCACCCCCACCTCCTGTGCATGTGCGCACGACCCCCTCTGATGGTCATTTCAAAAAATCCTTTCTTAGTGAGCACCTAGAAGCCAAGAGGAACATACGTGGCAAATTTCAAGTTTGTAGGCTTTACGGTTCTGGAAATTTCGTGATTACGGCGTGAGTGGTTTTCACTTTTATATATATAGATGGATAAGTATTAAATCTCCAAGCTCTAGTGCTGTTTTATTTCATGCATCTCCAAGGCAGGTTCAAAGGGACAAATTTCATCTAGGCATGCAGATTTTATAGACTATAATAACTCAGATTACTGATAGAGAGTTGTCATAATTTTAGCTCGGCCATTAATCAGAAAGATAAAAACCTGAAAGTTTGTATTTACACACAGTTAAAGCTGCTACTGTATATACCAGTGATGGCGAACCTTTTTTCCCTCGGGTGCCAAAATAGTGCGTGCACGCACTATCGCACGCTCGTGCGTGCCCACACCCATAATTCAAAGCCCCCCACTTGCCCCACCCCCCTGTGCATGCGTGCGTGACACCCCCCACTCCCCCATTTCCCGACTTCCAGTGGGGCAGTTTTTTGCCCTCCCCAGGCTCCAGAGGCTTTCTTGGAACTTGGGGAGGGTGAAAACGCTCCCCCCGCCACCCCAGAGGACTGCTGGAGGCCAAAATCGTCCTCCCAGAGCCTCCGCGTGAGCCAAAAATCAGCTGGCGTGCACGCACATGCGCGCTGGAGCTGAGTTAGGGCAATGGCTCGCGTGCCGGCAGATATGGCTCCGCGTGCCACCTGTGGCACCCGTGCCATAGGTTCGCCATCACTGGTATATACTATTTACATAATCATTCAGCAAAGGAGACAAACTATGAACATCTTATAGTAGCCGATAACAAATTAAATGCCCCACCTGTTTTGGAAAAGGTACAGGAACTGCCAGTGCTCAAGCTAATTAAAACAGATACACAGTTTTTGGACTTGATCAAAAACTTCCTGAATTCCACATATGGAACCAAACATCTGAAGCACCTATCCTCTTTAAAAATAGTGCAGTGTGAAATTTTATGGCAGGTATAAGCTACGTACATCTATAGCAGTTGGGTGTATCTGGCTGCAAAAGCATGAAATAAAAAGTGCCCCACAATTGACTTACTGTTCACTCCCACTGTACATTTTTATTCAAGTAAGAATTCATATAAATGAAGCAGAGGAGCCCAAATAAGTATAAGATTAATATAAATGTAAGGTGAGGCAGACAGAGAATATGTAACTTTTAGGGTAGATATACAGAATCAGATGAAGTTAATGAACAAAATGGATTTAATCTTCCTTTAACTGTTTGAGCCACGGTGGTGCAGTGGTTAGAGTGCAGTACTGCAGGCTACTTCTGCTGACTGCCGGCTGACTGCAATTTGGCAGTTCAAATCTCACCAGGCTCAAGGTTGACTCAGCCTTCCATCCTTCCGAGGTGGGTAAAATGAGGACCTAGATTGTTGGGAGCAATACTCTGTAAACCACTTAAAAATGGCTATAAAGCACTGTAAAGCGGTATATAAGTCTAAGTGCTATTGCTATTTGCCTTACTTGTAGCTGCTACAACAGAAAATATTGAACTGCATATGGTTACCTAGGATTCCATCCAACAGACAGAGACTGATGGCACCTTTTGCCTAAACATATCCAGCTTTTCCTACTTCAGCACTGGGACAAGCAATTTGAATATGAAATACACGAACTTCAGAAAGAGATCTATGGGCTTATTTTTATTTTGCTGAAACATCCCATTATTCTTGAAAAAAAATATCAACAGTTAAAAGACATTTTAAATTTGAAAATGTATGAATACATACTATATCAGCATTTACTGTACATTATAAAACCTATTTTTAATTTGGTTACGACTTATGTCTCCTTGTTATGGGATATTTTTGTGATTTTTAGAGAAAAGGGCATGAGATTGTGGCGGTTGGTTACATATATGTCTCCTAAAGATCAGATACTAGAAAAAATGAGCTACTAGGCTAAAAGTGTGACCATCAAGGAACCACATCATAGTTTCCTTAAGCAGTGGATGGAATCCCATTCCTCCTTACGTTCACTGAATGTCTATACTATTGCTTCCCAACCTCTGTCACTGAAACTACACATAAAGTTGCCAAGGCCAAATATTGCTATCAACAGAGGGAGTACTCCTCCAAATATTGTTCTACTTTCTAGATTTATCTGATTTGATCAAAACGTATTTATTTTATTTGTATCCCACCTTTACAAATAATTTACGATGGCGAACATATTGACTGGCTCAAAGTCACCCAGCTGGCTTTCACGGCTAAGGCGGGACTTGAACTCATGGTGTCCCACTTTTCTAGTCTGCTGTCTCGACCACTAAACCAATTAAACCACTAAACTGTCTCTATTAGACCAATCACACAAGTACAGTAATATATTTTCTCATTCTTAAGAATGGTTTACACTACCATGCTTCTTGATACAGCTAGCTTTACTATCATTCGTCTTTGTTATCTTCAATATTCGCAACCCTCAAAATATGACCATTTAATTAACAATGGTTCAAATTAATGATGGCTGCCAAAAAAAGTGAGGTAAGACCGAAATTCAGACTTAAAACTATCATCCTACCCTTGTGGTCATTTGATAGGAATTCTGGCACTTAGGAACCATCTTGCATTTACAACCAGTTGCAGAATTCCATAGTCATGGAATGTGAATTTGCAATGGTTTTGGCCAGTTTCTGACAAAAACTGCTATTGCGTAAGCTAGATTCACACCTATAACTGACTTATGACTATCATAAAAGTGTTCGTAAACTCAAATCAGGTCACATGATGACTCGAGTTATGACAGCAATGACTTACAACAAAAATCCTGATTCCAACTGCAGTAATAAATCTAAGACTATCTGTTTAGACTACTTCTAAATACTACCATACTGCTATGGAATTTTATTTTTTATAAAAGCAGAACTTACTGTAATTAAAAAGTTTTTAATTATTCAATTTGAGCAGAATCAAATTATTTCTTCTGAAAACACAAGTATCACAACAATCATGTGTTCATTTGTTAGACTACAACTTTAAATAATATGCTGAAGATCTCTCTTGAGTGGGAAACATGTAAACCAGAACCAGAACTAGACTGCTAACAATGAGCTTTCCCTGGACTATGTTACATTTTCAGATTATTAACTGCACAGCTGCTATTCGCAACAGGTTTTATCAATAGAGAAGCACAGTTGACACAAGACTGGATTGGTCTGCTATTCTAAGAATATGTCATTACTGAGGACTGCAACAGGACAACAGCTTCTAGACAAGCTTAACGGACTTTCATTTTGTAACACTATGGTTCTTAATCCCTTTTTATACACTACATTCTCTTCAAGTGATGAGGAGATTATACAGATGAACATGCAGGCTTCTCAAACATTCCCATTTCCTGTGTACACTTGAGATGAGGAGATAAATTTTGCATTTAGATCTGTTTTCTTGATTTAGAAATGTTACAAATTACAGGAATATTTATAGAGCCCAAAACATTGGGTTCCATCTTTTGGGCCTTAGTTGAACACATCTGGAAATCATGGCAATCACAGCGTGGCCCTGTCAGCTCCACAGGCAAACCGGAAGTTTGGAAAAATGCACTTCCTGTTTGCCGTTGGACTGTTTTTCGTACTCCAGAGGGTTCAAGGAAACTTCCTGAAGCCCCGGAATGCGAAAAACAGCCCAATGGGCAAACCGGAAGTTTAGAAAAATGCACTTCCGGTTTGCCGCTGGGCTGTTTTTCGCACTCCAGAGGGTTCAGGGAAGCTTCCTGAAGCCCCAGAATGCGAAAAACGGCCCAATGGGCAAACCGGAAGTTTAGAAAAATGCACTTCTGGTCTGCCGTTGGGCTGTTTTTAGCCCTCCAGAGGGTTCAGGGAAACTTCCTGAAGCCCCGGAGTGCGAAAAACAGCCCAACTGACAAACCGGAAGTGCATTTTTCTGAACTTCCGGTTTGCCCATTTTGCTGTTTTTTACCATCCCAGGCTTCAGTAAGGCCTTTGTGTGGGTGTGGGGGGGGGGGTTGCACATGTGCTGGGGGCAGTGTGGGGGGTGCACATGTATGGGGGAGGGAATGGGTGTGGGGACCTGTGGGCGTCCTAGCTCGCGCTCACACATTCTTTTGGCACGCGAACCAAAAAAGGTTCGCCATTACTGTTATATAGCATTCAGGGACATTCTTGCAAATACAGGTAGTCCTCGACTCACGACCATAATTGAGCCCAAAATTTTGGTTGTTAAGGGAGACAATTGCTAAGTGAATTTTGCTCCATTTTATGACTTTTCTTGCCACAGCTGTTAAGTGATTCATTGTAGTTAAGTTAGTAATACAGTTGTTAAGTGAATATGGCTTCCCCTTCGGCTTTGCTCATCAGAAGGTTGCAAAAGGGCAGGGGTGGGTTCCTCCCGGTTCGCCCGAACCGGTAGAGACCCGCTGGTGACATCACGTAACTGGATCAGCCAGTGCCGGTCCGTGTGTGCCATCTTTTTTTTGTTCACCTGTTCGAAAAAGGGCCCTCCCGCCCGCCCCCGGGTTTATTTCTTTTGCCCAAAGCACAGCTGATCAGCTCCTCAGCTGTGTTTCGGGCTGATTCCTGCTACTGAGCATGCGCGGAAGCCTAATTGCACGAGGGGATGTGCATCCACGCACAAAACGTTGCGATGCGAACCGGTGGGTAAGGTAAGTGGAACCCACCCCTGCAAAAGGGGATCACATGCCCTGGGATACTACAATTACTATAAATATGAATTGGTTGCCAACCATCTGAATTTTGGTCATGTGACCATGGGAATGCTGCAATGGTCATAAATGTGAAAAACGGTCATAAGTCACTTTTTACAATGCCATTGTAACTTCCAAGCGTCACTAAATGAACTGTTGTAAGTCGAGACCTGTAATGATGACACAAATGTTTTGAATTGCAAAATGTCATCTAATTTCTCTAATTTCTTCAGATTAGAGGTCTCTAATTTCTTCAGATTAAAATGTTTCTTAAAAATTTATAAACAGTTTGACAGTTCCCAAGGGAGAATTTATTGCAGAACAGAGTAACACAGAATTGGAAGGGACCTTGGAGGTCATCTATTCCAACCCTTTCCCAAGACAGAAATCCTTATTGCATCCTGGACAAATGGCTGTTCAATATTTTCTTGAAGACCTCCAACAATGATTGTCTGCAATCATACCACTCTTCAAAAAAGAACACAATGAAACTTGTTAACCCACAAAGCAAACAAGGTTTGGAATCAGTGTCAAAAATGCCCCTTCTTCTGGTTTCTGGACCTGCCTTGGATGCCAGCAGCCCTGGACTCCTTTCCCTCACAAAAGGTCAGGATGTACTTCTAACATTGCCAAGGATAGACAATGGCTGCTGGATCTTCCTCCTTCAGGAGGTCCAAGACTGGTGTCCTTTCGAAAGTCAGTAGGATCAGCAACAGTGGTGGGATTCAATTTTTTTTACTACCGGTTCTGTGGGCATGGCTTGGTGGGCATGGCAGGGGAAGGATACTGTAAAATCTCCATTCCCACCCCACTCCAGGGGAAGGATACTGCAAAATCCTCATTTCCTCCCGATCAGCTAGGACTCGGGGGGGCAGAGAATAGATGGCCAGTCAGAGGTGGTATTTACCGGTTCTCCGAACTACTCCAAATTTCCGCTACCGGTTCTCCAGAACTGGTCAGAACCTGCTGAATCCCACCTCTGACCACCAACAATGCCCTCCCATGACTTTTATTATTAGATTTTTATTAACTTTTATTTTACTAGACTTATATTATTTTCTATTAGATATAAATCAGAAAAACAAATGAATACATATTCATTTATTTATTAGATTTTTACTCCACCTGTATCAATTTATAAGTAACTCAAGATGGCAAATTTATCTAATACTTCTTCCTCCTATTTTCCCCACAACAACTACTCAGTGGGGTGGGCTTGGGTTGAAAGTGTGTGACTGGACCAAAATCACCCAGTCAGCTTTCATGCCTAAGGCTGGACTAGAATAGTCTTCTGGTTTTCCGTCTGGTGCCTTAACCACTAGACGAATATACTTCTAGATCATGTTCTTGTGATCTCCAATGGGGTGGAGGGATGTCAGGTTAAAGTCCTAGACCTAGAATAAATAAAATGTAAAAAAACCCCACCCTACTACATATATATCCAAACCAGGATTCAAAACATTTCATAACTGTGGCATAAGTACATATGGAAAATGTTAATCCATTTACTGATTCACGTTTGGTTACACAAGGAAGCAGCTGGTATGTGGAAGATTTGTTATCTACCAAGTGAAAAATGTTTGGGGAGGAGAGGGGGGGGGATATTTAACTTTGTTATAATATGTCCAATATGAAATTAGAAATGGTAATTCTGGTTATTCTGCTAATATGGCTAGCTATGAAACTTGCTACCTACACTGAACTCTTACTAACATGAGAATCTCCAATATGAAAGAAAAAGCTTAGTTCCACTGAAATACTATTTAACCCAGATTTTTAAAGAAATGGATTGTGAATGGCTATGGAACTACTAGGAGAGAATGGAGCCGTCTATACAGACACAGGGAAATTAGATGCTTACTCCCACTACTTCTGGATGAATCATGCCTGCACCTCTTGGCAAAAGTCCAACTCTTGACCTCATAACCTCACTCCACATTTACTTCTCCAGATCTCAATTCTCAGCCTCAAAGTTCTCTCTCTTTCTCTTTTAAGTATGCCCTATGTTTTCAGAGGAATAGGCTGTTAATAGAGAAGGCAAGGAAGCTGTTACTGAATTAGGTTCTTTGAAAAAGCACTTTAAGAATGTGCTTCAAGGAAAAATCTGAGCATTTCCAAGAAAAATGTGGGGGAAATTGCATGCTGGGCTGGGCGAACACAGAAAACAAAATCACATTCAGTTGAATGTTTACCATTAAAACTATGGTCTTTACACTTTTTTACATGCACAAAACACACAGGCATTTTTAAGACCGCTAAATGCAGGAAAAGACTTGCCCAAAATAACAAATTAATCAGTAATTGAAATAACAAATCAAGAGTAAAATGAGAATCCTTTTTTTTAAACAAAAGGCTCTTCACAAAGATATGATTTTTTTTGGGTAGCACTTTACTGCCCCCTTTTGCACTTTAACATTAGAACAGGTCTGAGCATGAACATGCTATTGTGAATCCCTGTGAAACAGCAGATGACTAGAGCAGAAGTAAAGATTTACAGAACTCCTAAGCTGCATTTTATAGCCTTTACATTGCTGAATATGTTACGGTAGCAACTAGAACGACAAAGCAAGTTAAACAAACAACTTAGGTATTAGTACATGCAGGGTTAAACCCAAACATTCTATTCTTCTACAGGCAAAATCTACACTTGAGGGGAATCTTTTCTGTTATTTTACATTGTCCTCCTTTTTTAGATCTAGGAAGGACAAATACACTGCCATTTAAATTTGTTTGCTATGGTTACAAGGAAAGAGAGCAGGAGCTAAAAAGGCCACTATAGGATAGCCGTAGCAAGGTCTTAAATGCACAAAATTATTTTCCTACAATGCCATGCAAAAATAAATGTAGCATGAATTAATTCATGTGCCCTGCTATCTATGAGACAAAAGCTAGTTCAGTTATTCTAAATTACAATCACACAGTAATTTTATTAAACATAATGATACTGTACTCCTGCTTACTTCTGCTGCTTCTTTTCTTTTCCAGTAAAAACATCTTCCTTTGTGGCTCACTGTTTATAAACATACCGTCCTGATAATGGGAAATAAGACAAACTCTCTCTTCTAAAGGTACCTCAGAATCCATGAATAAAGCCTGTATGTGCTAGGCACCTTTATATTTAAACTTAATCCATTTGCCTGTCATCTTAAAATTGCTAAACACGTTACATTCCACTGCCCTTAGCAATGTGCAACTGAACCTTCATTGTGATGAAAGCCGGCTCCCTTCGATATAAAATTTAGTTTTCATTTCTCCTGCCACAAAATGGAAGTGTCTGACGCTGTATTAAAAAGGCAAGCATTTGTGTTCAAACTATACAGCACTAACATTTCTATGCTAGTGGCAATCATTTTTCCCCCAGCTATTTTTGTAACATGATTACGGGGTGGGGGGGAGATCTGCTTGATATGGAAAGTTTTGTTGAATTGTGTTGTAGGATGCTGGCAAATGTTCTTTGTTTTAAAGGATAAATATATATATACAGAATCTGAAGTAAGATAGCAAAAACCAGCTAGTTCGCTTCATTAATGGGCATGGCAATTTATAAGCAAAGCTAGCAAAACCAACACAGAAATAATTTTCTATTGCTGGGCTATCAAAGATTCTTACTTTTAAAATCCTTTGTTAGTCAGAATGTAAGACGGCAGTTTAAAGTTTGAGGTTCCTCTTAATTACAATTGTGGGTGTTTTTTTTTTACTCCAAGTTCAAAAAGAGTGGTGACAATCTTGTCCTTGGCTGGAATGTCAGACAACTGCATCTTATAATACAGGAAATTCTAGTTTCATTATTCTTTGATGGAAATTTGCCTGAGTAAGAAAATCACAGGGATGCAGAAATGTTCAAAAACATGCTGTTTTCAAGCTGAGATTTAATGCAGCAGTTATTTCTTCACCCTGGCAATACCTATATATAAAGCTAGCCCTATTCAAACCCATTCTTTCTTCTTTTGGAACTGAATTTGCACTCATCACCCCGCCTTGCAATCAGGATAAGTCAAACAATATACCAAACAAGAAAAACACCAAGATATAAATTATAAGATACTTTAAATAACAATTTTAACATTGTTTAATGAAAATAAAATTACCATACACGATCCAAATGGAAGTAAACAATGTATTAAAATGCATGAATCAGTAAAAATTATTTTATGTAGTTCTGATGTATCCTTGTTTTATACGTAATACTAAACCATAATGTATGTGTGTCTGTTTCTTTTTAATTTGTTCAATGCATGAATTCTTCTTACTAGACATGCATGCACAGATCACACTACACCCCAAAACAAGCCAACTGTATGGGGTATTGTTATTTGAGAAATAGATATTTCCAATACCTTCAGGTCAATCTATTGCCATATAAAGTTCATTTCCAAACAGTCAACATTCCTGTTTCATTTACTACATTCATTATATATTTAGTGAATTGTTTTAAAAAGCATAATTCCTTAAAAGTAAAACGTATTAAAAGCCTGCAAGATACATAATGCCACAAATTTATAAATGTTAAAACAAAAGTAGGTATGGTATGATGTACAACAAACTGGCTTAGGGCTAAAACCAAATAGAGTTGTGTTGGACAGTGACACAACTAACTACACTGCTGAATCAAACCAAAAATTTGAGTATGGCTCTTTCATGTATTCAATATAAAGTTTATTTGAAATTATGTGTGTATACTTAACAGGACCCAGCACTTATGTGTTATGTACAAAGCATACTTTTAATCTACATTGAACAATGGTATTTAAAGTCTATGAGATACTTCTGCTCAGATATCAATTTCACCAGCACAGATGTATGATACTCCATCTGTGGTTATCAAATTAAACTGAGCTATAATCCTATATGTATTTTCCTGAAGAAAACCTCTCTAAACTCAGTGGGACTTCTGTATAGATGTGCTCAGGGCTGCACCATTATTTATGCCATTCTTATTTCACCCAAGCTAGGTTTTTAAAAGATTTCATGAAGTGTCACCAAGCTTTCTTCTTCTAGGTATACAGTATTTTAGCAAAAGCCTAAGTTGTAACAATGGGTGTGATTAGCACGATATTACTAAAAAACAGATTGCCACATAGGTTATAGATCTATTACTTTAATCACTGCACATAACAAATGCTTTAAGAAAATCATGAGAGTTTTGCAGAGCCTAAAGTAATAGAAATCATGGTCACATCTGTTTTTTAACTAATCTCTCTTGCAGAATTTCAGGTCCTCCCCAGGAAAACTGATTTTCCCATGCTCATTTCACCAACGAAATCTAGAATTCTCTTGAGGTGGAGAGAAAAACCAGGAACAGCACCAAAGATAAAGCACTGCAGAATAGTTAAACCAGACTGCTCTTGGAATATAAGTGAAATTTAATTAAGCATGAGGAAAACAAATGGAGAGTGGACAAAAAATGCAAAAAAGGATGGAACCTCCCCCTTCCCGCTTCACAAAAAAAGATGCTCTTAAATCTAAATGGCACTTTTATCCAGTCAAGCATACAAATGAACTGCTGTTTGGGCACCACTAGGACAAACGGTTAAGCAATACAGGTGGCCTTATTGGATAACTCATCTGAGAGTCAGCAAGGCAACAATAGGAAGATACACATACATCACTTTCCAGCTAGACTTTTTAAATCCAACCTCAAAAACTCGGACAAGTTTAACTCAGACAAGTTTAAAATTTAAAAGTGGAAGTACCAGCTTGCTAGAAAATGGCCTGGACTTGAGCTGAGTGTTTTTTGGGGAAATCGGTGAGGCTATCAAGTTAGGAGTTGAGGACTGCTTCAGACACCATGGTACTCTGCTAGAATAAGATAGACAGCCATTTCCAGGACGGGTTGCTTACATGAAGATCTATAGACAAAGTGGCCCAGAATGGCAGATGAAGCCAATTTAAATATAGGATACAAGGACACTCTTCACTGAGCCTGGCAGTGGGAAGCTGGCTTTAAGGGGGACATGGCAGACCGTGAAACCTGCCTCTTACAAGTTTATTCTTTTTTGGTCAACATCTCAATGCTCCTGTCATTTTTAATAATTAAAAAAGAATGTGCCGCTGGAGGAAGTGGGAGAGCTGGCTCAAATCAGTATTGGGGAAAAGTTATAGGAAAGCCAAAAGCAGTATGGATAATCCCTTATAAAATGACAATGGCATTACAATAGTCCCAGAGCCACATGACTCACTTCATTTTTGATGCTTGAGATTTTGCTGGATCTCTGTTGTTTAAAAGGTGCCAAAAGGCACCTTCTTTCATCTGTAACACGGGGCTAGTCTGAAAAAATTTCCACAAAATGGTGGATGATTTTATTTGTCATATATATTTATTTATATAGTTGGCCATCTTTCTAATTCAAAGGGAACATATAAAAAATGTTGATATTCTATCAATGTGAGCTACAATTTAGAATATGAAAGTTGCAAGCATTAAAATTAGTTGGCTATTTCATTCCAAGTGAAGTCTTCCACAGGATTTTTATTATTCCAGTAAGGAACAGCAAGATGTTACTCACGGAAAGACTCTAGACGAGTGGTTCTCAACCTTCCTAATGCTGCACCGAGCCCCGCCCCTGCGCCCCCACTGCGACCCACGCCGCCACCACGCCCGCCGCTGCAACCCCCGCCCTCCCACCGCCATTTGGGTTCTTTTACCCTCTGCGCATGTGCAAAGCGTTCTGCGCATGCGCAGAGGATAAAAGAACCCAAATGGCGGCATCCGGGTGAAATCTCCTGACCCCTGTGAAAGGGTCGTTCGACCCCCAAAGGGGTCGCGACCCCAGGTTGAGAACCGCTGCTCTAGACAATGTAAAAACTGGCTTATGCTCATCCATTGTTTCTGCTATTTCTCTAGCTTTAATCAAGTATTTTAAAAGCATTCAGAAGAGTTAACCTGTCAAACTTTATGGTTCATTCTTTGTGACGCTGTATCAACCAATCATAGAAGACCATCTATATGATTTATGTCATTTATTCATATATTGTTTTATAATGCAAATAAACTATTATATTTTCAGAATTGTCTACAATATCTAAAAGCCACAAAAATGATTGGGTAAAATTGGCTATTTTGGAAATGATAAAGTTTAGGAGTTGACCCAACTTTTTTTTTTTTAATGTTGCAATTAATGAAAATAGTCTTAAGGTCCAACTACACATCTTTCGGAAAATGGTAAAATAATGTGTTAATGGTATTTCTTTTTATGGAGTAGATAACATGAAGTGCTTTCACACATCTAGCAAAGCAACTACCTGTGTAAATCTAATAGTCCTACAAAAATAATTTCAAAAAGATCTAAAGCAGAGTGCTCCACAAGTGAATTGCCATGATGTGCCGCGGTGGCTCAGTGGATAGAGTGCAGTACTGCAGGCTACTTCTGCTGATCACCGGCTGCCAGCAGTTCGGCAGTTCAAATCTCACCAGGCTCAAGGTTGACTCAGCCTTCCATCCTTCTGAGGTGGGTAAAATGAGGACCCAGATTGTTGGGGGCAATAAGCTGACTCTGTAAACCACTTAGAAAGGGCTGTAAAGCACCATAAAGTGGTATATAAGTCTAAGTGCTATTGCTATTTCTATGTAGTCCCTCACAGGTTCCCATATCAATTATGGAAGACTCTTTCAGTGAATATGTCACCTTTCTTTTAAGCTGTTAGAGCTCCCACAGACACTTGGCTGGCCACTGCAGGAACAGAATTTTGGGCTAAAAAGATATCTGGCTAGATCCTGCAGAGCTCTGATGTTCTAGAAAGATCACCAAGCAGGGGATGGAAGAGAAAAGGGACTCTTTAACAGAATTAGTTTCATTGGAATCCAGATGTAGGAACTTATCTAATAAGATAGCAGATCATGCAACAATTTGGAGTTCAAATTTTCTTTGGCCTTAACTTTCAAAAAGGGCAACACTTACATACATGGATACATAATGTTTTGGATCCGGTTTATCAAAAATATTTGGATTGTAGAACAGTAGTATAAATTAGGATAAAGTCTATTCTCAATGGAGGAAGCTCCATTGCCTTTCGAATGTCTTTTGAGAAATCACCATCTCCCTGCCCAATCTATCCCAGAGTTTAGCCATGGAGGAAAATCCTACTACGTGCACAAGTTAAAATGTAACTTGTATAAAATTAGAAATAAATTATATACAGTACTGAATGTGGTAATAAACTCAATAGCTGCAAAAAGCTAGATTTCTTCTAATCTAAATGAACAAGATTTCTAGTAACTTCAGAAGGAAAATCTAGGTATGAATAAATATGAATAAAACGCAACCAGAATATTCAATGTCGTAAGAAAGAGCTTGACCTCTACACAAGAAGTTATTCCTTGCATTTACCATCTGCCTTAGAGTGTGCTTCAAGAAAGAAATCAGCACAACTTATCTGCGGGGGGGGGGGGGGGTAACGGCTTCTTCACTGCATTGTAAAAATTCCTTTCAAAGAGATAATACAGTCCTCCAGCTGCAAATTTCAATGCAATGCAAGCTCTCATCAGAACAAAGATGTACAAGTAAGAGCCATGTTAAAATGTACATGTATGGATGATTTCTAAAACGAACATCGTGAAGAAACATACCTGACAACCTCTGCACAGAGAAACACTATATAAATAATTGCCTCTTCTTGATGTATCACAATGTACATAGCCTTATCTGCAACATTTCAGAAATGAGACATGACAGGTAGGTTCGAAAGCTAAATGTTGGATAATGGTTAGCAAACAAATGACATAGGCTTTTGCATTATTTCTTTAATCACTTTAACCCTTGTTCCAACAGAAAGCAAAAGGCCAGAGTAATTCAGCTGCTTCTTTTGTCATTTGCCTTCCATAAATATGCACCAGTCTGCATTTGAAAGGCTGGAGGAGGCTGCAAGCTTGCTGGACATTTATCATGCCCTGTTCGCTGTGAACAAGCAAATACTTTAGTTGAATAGCCCATTAGCAATCATTGTCAAATGCAGAATGTAAGGTGCTTGGATGTGACTAGCCTTTAAAGCAGTGAAGGGCCTCCCCTGAGCTTTGTATATTATCTACAGCCTAAAGCAGGGGTCCTCAAATTTGGCAAAAGACTTGTGGACTTCAACTCCCAGAATTCTCCAGCCAGCTATGTTGGCTGGAGAATTCTGGGAGTTGAAGTCCACAAGTCTTAAAGTTGCCAAGTTTGAAGACCTCTGGCCTAAAAGGATCTTTTGCTATAGATTTCTGAAGGTTAAGGAGAAATACTGAAAAATTCACAATACTCATTGTTACATATTTCTTAAAGCATATCCGCTTGGGATAATTTGACTATTTGAGTAATGGGTCAAAAAAAGTTTCACAAATATTTTTTTACACAGGAAAATGTGTGATTTGGTAAATTTTAACCTGTCAGCGTTCTCCAACTATGCCAGAACTTAAAATACAAAATGGACAGATTGCAACAAGCCTTCTATGATCCCTTAATCCATGCTTTGTTCTATTAAAACACTCCCTTCTCTTTTGTATGTGATCTACAAACTTGCATTTTTAAATCATGAATATAATAAAAAGTTTCACAGGAGCTTCATATAAATTTAGCCACTTATCAGAGGACTATAAAGATTTTAAATGGACTTCTCTTATTCCTAAGCAGCGAGGGCACAAAACAGAATATTTAGTTTTGCTTCTCCTGTGGAGTGCAAGACTGAAAGCTCTGCCAGAAAGGTAACTAAAAGCCTTCTCTTAAAAATAATTTTAAAAATCAGATAACCTCCATTCTACCCATCTCCTATTTTCTGTTCCTTGCAGCATGTCCCTACTTGAATCCCAAACAGATTAAATAAATAAATGTGAAGTGTGGCTAATCCTACAGAAGGTATGTCAATTGCTAGAGTTGAAGTTTAAAAGGGGGGAAAAAAAGATTTGCATTTGAACCATTCCAGGGTTCCAAAGTTTTAATCAATCCAAATCTCAGCAATAAAAAAGGCAGTAAATGAAATCCATCTTTACCATATTAGGCACCACCGATGAGCAAGAACTGAGCAGCCTTTCTCTGCTGCCCATCCAGTCTGGCCATAAGAAGGCCTTTATACTTCCTAATCCCAACCCCCCCCCCCCCAAGATTTTCTCTCTCTCTTTTTTTTTCAATTCTCACATAATACCTTACAGCCCTGAAGGCAAGGCCCTTCGTTTCTACATCCCTTTCACCGACATGTCATTTCCAACATCAAGCTAATCTATATGTTGCCATGGTATCCCCCTTTATCTGCCTTTACATCTTATGAGCGGCATGGATTTACCACATTATTTTTTATCTGAAAGACAGAAAATGGTGGTTTTATTGCCATACAATCAGATTACCGCTGCTAGTTTCTCTATGCCTTTTTACCATACTTCAATCAAAAGGGATCACTTTCTTTATACTCTGCCCTTGATTTACATTACATCTGTAAGGGCCTAGTCTGGGTTGTAATCCCCTTATTAACTAGGAGCGGGGTTGATTTGCCTAAAAATAAAAGCAAATTGTGTCCGACCTTTTCATTTTGTTTTTTGATTCAGAACTACAAAATGGATTATCAAAGAAATCTTCAGAGTTCACACAGCCACTATACTACTGAATTCAAAATGAGAATTAAACAAGTTAAACAAGGAGAGCGATGTCAGGGGTTTACATTTTCTACCATGGCTGAAGGACTGAATAGTAGTGCTTCTTTGTATACTTTGCCTACAGAGAAAAACAATAGATCCATACGAGTTTTGTTCCCAAGCAGTTCTGACATAGTTCCTAGTCATCAACTTTACACTGACCGCATTCAGATGGGGGCCGGGTGGATAAGATGTGGTCTTAGACCCATGCCTCAATACCAACATATATTTAGCCCCTTGGGTTTTAATCGAAATACTTTAATTAGGTAAGTCCCCTTAAGAAAGATCTACTTGATTGTATAGAAAAGACAGAGTCTACATAGAAGGATGTTCATTGATGGAAAAGCATTTTTATTTACTTCAAAAAAAAAAAAGATCAGATTGAGAAGAGGAAAGTTTTGATAAGAATATTTTTTGTTAGAACCAGCCAGACTCAGGAGGGAGGGAGGGAAGAAGGAGGGAAGGAAGAAAAGAAAGGAAGGAAGGAAGGAAGGAAGGAAGGAAGGAAGGAAGGAAGGGTTGGTTTAATAAACTGTCTACATGGTACAGTATACTGCCATTACATTTTCCCCATCAAAGATCATGAGCAGAGAAGGAGAAAAATAAAAAGAAAACTACCTAAGTCAACTTGACTTTCAGTCACTTCATTGTCTACAGCAATTACTGAATTAAGATGCCATATGTAAAATAAAAAAAACTGAATTAACAGTTGCTTTACTTCAGAAAGTTTACAGGTAAGAAGTTTTGAGATTTTTGGTATGTGTGTGTGCACGGGTGTGTTTGTATTTGTGTATGTACATATATACACATAGTATGTATATATACTATGTTTCCAACTGATCATATAATAGCAATAATAATGTATATGAAGACAAAAAGAAATTCATTCCAAATATAGACTTTTGCTGTAGGGTAAGCATTATCTATTTTTTTAAAAAGCTTGAGTTACTCATTGCATCTTGTGTCCTTCAAAGATATTGGACTGCCACTCCCATACCTATCAGCCAACATGACTCAGTCTTATGGGAATTGCAGTCCAACATATCTGGAGGTCACTACTGGCAATCAGTAAATGTCTTTAAGCATATGAATATTTCTCAAGTGGACTTAGATTAATCATAGCTAGGACTACACCCCTTTGAACCAGAATTGGCAATGTGGTTTAAAGTGAAATCTGAAAATTGGACTTAATTTCATTATATAAAATTAACTTTCTATATTGAGGTCAGATACGCTTTATAGAGATATGGTCTTTTATTATGAAGACAGTTTTATGAGTTCCCAGTTAAACCCTATACATTTGGAGAGATAATAAGTGATAAAGATTTCATTTGCACCATTTATATCTCTCAAAAAACCCTAACCCTATATAAATTATATTTCACAGAAACAAGACAATAATAGTTAAGATTAAGAAGCAAGGCTCTGGATTCCTAAATAAATCATTAAGAAGGTTTACCAAATGTATCACGTATTAGCTTTTGTATCCTTCTGAAACAAGGCTGTCTGTTACAAGGAGTTTATCATCCTGGCAAAGTGCAAGGAATGGTGATGTGAAGGCACTCACAATTCACCCCCATGATTCCCCCACTTTCCTCCTTCTCTGTATTAAAACCGACAAGATTAACCCAAAGTAAATTGCAGAGCACAGTTCAAGGAGCTATTCATTCAGCAGTGAATGTGCATTTGTTTGCCTACGAGAAAACAAGAATCAGAATTTCACAAACAAACAATGAGAAGCAGGCTGGTTTATGCTACTGAAGAGACAGCTTAAATAGGCCCATCAATTGTAGGCCATTTTATCAGCCTCTGACAGGCTGATGTTTATTCAGGCTAACTGCTGCAGATTTTATGTGTAATAGGTTATCGGGATACTGTTTGGCTATTTGTTTGCTTTTCCTTAGTCAAATTACATCTAGTTAAGGAGAAGAATTCCACCACTAGCAGAATATAACTTCTCTACGCAAGAAAGGACAAATTTAAGTAACCTCACTGATAAGTAAATGTGTCTGCCCTTCACTCTGAAACTCACCTAATAAAACTTCAGTTTGGGATTTATATGTAATTGGGAAATCACCCTACTGGCTATAAAGATTTAAAAAAAAAGTCAAGATACGCAAGGCAATTGTTGGCAGGAAGAAATTTCTTCATTCTGTCACTAGAGCTATACAAGAGCTTATCTTGTCTTTGTATCTAGTTTTCTAAGTGATTGAGAAGACCACATAAATCGCCTACAAGGAAAATCTGGGAGCAAAGCACAACATATGTGAAATCCCTTATGATTTTTTTTTTAAAAGCATAGGGCATTTTCATGACAAAGGCATTAAAAGCCACAACTGGAACATTAATATGAAAGTCTCAATTGACAGCCTCCTTATTTTTCTTTCCTAATCACTGTTCAATATGCTACTTACCAATATAAATCACAGAATTGGAGTTTGGGAAATCAGGTCGTGACAGAATGCTGGTTCACCTTCTATGGCATTACCTCACATTCAGTGGACCTGGTCTTGACAAAGTCTCCACCGAATCACTTTCAGGATAACAGATTTCTGAGTTATAGTAAGCTTTCACCCTGAGCAACAAGGGCTTAGTATCAATTATGCTAATTATGTCTTCAAACTATGAAAAAGTATTACAATGCAATTCTATGCATGTTTACTCAGAAGTAAATCCCATTCCGCTGTAAACACATGAAAGGTGTGTTTATGACTGCAACTCTATTTATCAACATTGGATCCTTCTACGTAGTGTGCCATGGGAGGCAAGGGAAGAAAAAGAAAAATCTCTCTATAAAGATCTTTCCTTTCTTTGAAGGAATAAAATGCTATCCTTCAGACTCAGAACAGAAAAGCACCCAGAAATACAATACGTTGATTAAAAGTGACAATCGGACTCATTTCACACAGGGTAGGGTTACTAATGCATTTATCCAAAGTGCAGGCCATTTTACACATGCTACCTTCAGAGAGGTGAAAAAACCTGAATAATTAATACCAATACATTTCAATCCTATCCTGGGGCACCTATTTATTCCAAATGCTGCATTTAGAGAATGCAGCATTTCGAACAAGTAGAAGTGGAGAAGACCGTGCGCTGCTGATTAAATTGTAGTTAACTTGCTGCTGATAATATTTCTATCAAGTAAAATTGAAAAGTGAAGAATCAGTTTGATGACAAGGCCCCTCTGTTATAAATGGTGAGTCAAGTAAATCATTTGATAGTGCAAATGAACCCTTGGTTAAGGAGTAGGGGGAAAGAGCACGTAGGCAAGCAAGCCCTGGAAACTGGAGGGAGAAGGAAAGGACTACAGCATAGCTAAGTGGGCTTTTAAGTACTGGAAGAGTGACCTCTGTAGGAAAAATGCAGCCACTAGACTGCAGCTAAACGTGGAAGAATATGCTTTTTTTCCTAGGACTAATCTTAACACTATTATACTATGATAATATACTTCCACTTCAACATGTAGTTACACACATACGCACAAGCACTTCAAATAAACTCTATTAATCCTTTGAGGTAGATTTCTTTTCTGGTTTAAACTGAGTTTAATGGAAATATTTTCTAAGTTGGAGAGAGAACGCTAAAATAAGCTCTTCGCATACCTCTCCAGCAGTAGTAACAGTGTACATCTATCTCAAGAAAGGGAGAAAGTGTTACTGAACCTGGACAAGCATTTCAAACTGCCCTATCACAAAGGATAGAGCAGTTTGCTACATTTTAATGAAAATAAAAGAGCCATTCTTCATTTAGTCAAGTTTTAACTGAATATTTAACTAGATATATTATCAGGGCCACTTTGGACCCCCCCAAAAAGAGAGAAAAACTTTGGGGAAAAGAGAGGAGTGAGCAGAATAGTGGAGTGGGAGAAAAATGATGGACATCAGAATGTTTTAATTCATGAACATAATATCTTAAAAGTTTTTACTTTTAGACTGAAATTCAAATGTGTGTTATTTTAGAGCTGCAAGTCGTATATCCAACTCATAAAC
The DNA here is from genome assembly GCA_023053685.1 of Diadophis punctatus similis. Taxonomy (NCBI): domain Eukaryota; kingdom Metazoa; phylum Chordata; class Lepidosauria; order Squamata; family Dipsadidae; genus Diadophis; species Diadophis punctatus. Next base: position 10,327,578 of record JALIGW010000013.1, read on the forward strand.
AATTTCACACTTGTGAGAAAGGCTGTTCCAATCCAGCTGGATTATTTTACAGAGAAAAGTGTAGCCTGCTCACGCCCAGCAAGCTTAGGAGGCTATGCAGAGAAGCGGATCTCACTATAATCATTTTCAACAAACCACTTGCTAAGAAATCATGGCGATTGATGTGCCTTTAAAAAAATTGTTTTCTCAAGAAAGAAAAGAATTTAATTTCCTCCACATTTCTAAAAATCAACTCAAATAATGGTTTCTTAAGACTGCAAAAGTTAACAGGCTTAGTTACTTGCAGGAAGATATTTTTCAACAGGGGAAAGAAATATAAAATTCTTCTCCCCCCCCCCACTTTATTCTAAGCATAAAGCCCTTACTTAAGCATGTTCTTACAGTATTATCGTACTTCATCCTTATATCATATGGTAGGAAACTCTGAACTGTCGCCAGAAGTTTACCCCCAGAAGCTTTAGGGGGGGAGGGGAGTTGTCTAAATCCACTAGACTTAAGATGGAAACTCCCACCACATGTCACTTTCTAATTCTCTGCATCAACTCTTTCTCAAGTCCCAACCCTTTCTAGGGTGCCTATTATCTTTGTTCTGCTTGGATCCCTGAGGTGGGAAAACATTCGGCTAGGGCTAGGCAAACATCCTCCCCAACGCACTGGCCTGGTTTCTGCTGACAAAATTAGAACGAGCCTTGATTAAAAGCCTGGGAGCCTTTACCTGGGTCTACAGAGAAGGGCAAAACCTGGGAAGACGCTGGTCTCTTCCATCCCTTCCCACTTTCTCACGCACGTCCTTTCCTCAACAGGCTGCAATTCCTGGAAAAAGGACGGCCGGTTCGTCTCTGCAAAGGACCTACATTTCTGGCAAACCAGGCCCGCTAGTAACACTCTGCGTGGCCAGAAAGCTTCGGGGAGGGGGGGGTGAGGCCCCAGCCCGTCGTTTGTTGCCCTCCTCGCCCAAGAAATGATTCCGAGCCGTGCCTTTCGCTGGGCTCTGTTCCTCCTTTCAAGGAAAGCCTCGAGACCAACGTGCGGATCGCGGTCAAAGAGACGCGCCGCGTTTCGCTTCCAAAGCAGCGGAATGTCGCTCCCACCGATGCAGCGAAGCAAAATAATATTAAAAAAAAAAAATCGCTGCACGGTACTTCGAGACAGCCCCCATTCCCGCACTGGAGGGGCTCAGCACCCGAAGTGCCCACCTAGGAGAGGAGGGTCGAGGATTAAACTGCGGCTCCTTCCCCTTCCCCACCCCCCCCCGTTGTGTTCCAGTTGGCAGTCCCCCGTTTCCCCGGCCTCGCCGACGGAGGGTTTGCGACCCATTTGCCCTCCCGCAGCTCGCTCGGATGGCGACGCCGCGGCCTGCCTAAAAGGGCCTGGCCGCGTTATGAGAGCGAGGCTGCCCTCGCCTACCCGCCTCCGCCGGGATTGGGGAAGAAGCGAGCCCCCCCTCGGGTACTTACTTGGAGTTGGAGGAGTTCCAGTAGATGGGCTCCAGCACCAGAGAGCTGGCCAGCGCCGTCCGGCACAAAAGCACCCAGATCCCCCAGCAGCACTTCCCGAGCGGGGATCCCCCCCGGCGCGCTACCATGGTCGGGGGCGCCGCCGGCGGGTCCTGCCCCAAAGCTTCGCCAACTCCGCGGCGGCCGGAAGAACGGAGGCGTCCACAATCTCCCACACACACACGGAGGAGCCACAACCAGAGGCAAATCCCGGGCAGCCAACGAGCTCGCCCTCCCGGCTTAAGTCGTCGAGCGCGCCGCCGCCGGCATGGAATGGCAATCCCGAGCTGGAAGAAGGCAGGCGAGGTGCAAGCGGCCCCGGGAGCCCCCCCTCCCGTCGGCCGCCAAAGGAGGACGACGACGACGACGACGAAAAGCACCGCCCGTCGCTCAGTCCTGTCGCCGCCGCTGCGCTCAGCTGCTCCCGCCTCGCCTTGCCGCCGGTGACCAGGATCAAACGCGAAGGAAAAACCGAGCGAGGACGCCCAATTAATTCCCCGGCGGCGCCCGCAGTTTTCTTCGCCCCTTCTATAAATCCACCTGGAGAACGCGAGGTAGCCGGTGCCGCCCGGCGGCAGATCCGCGGGGTTCCATCGCCCTCCCGGCCGCCCAGAAGAGGCCGCTTATTCCTGGCGTCCAAAGGCTTTTCGTCCCCTCTTCAGCGGGGCGAGCCCGGCAAAGGCAGAGATGCCTCCGGCAGGCTCCCAGCGCCCGCACTGCCGACGACGACGCGGCAAGGAAGAGAAGACGGAGCGAGAGGCCGGGCAGGCGCCCTCGACTTCACGTTCGCCGTCGCCGGGGCCACACAGAGCGGCCGCTGCCTTTTCTCTCCCGCCGCCGCCGCCGCTTCCCTTCCCCTCCCCCGCCGCCGCCCGCTTCCTCCTCTGGTTCAAGGCTCGCTCGACCGCGTCTTGCCGGGCTGCCTGCCGCGGTCGGTCTCCTCCTAGACTCCAAACGCGAGAGTGAAGCTCCGAGTCGCCGCTCCCGCGCCCTGCCTCCTCATTATAAACCCAGCCACCCCCCTTCTCCGGCAACTCTTGCGCTGGTTGGGTGGCGCCTCTGTCACTTAACGCCCAGAAGCGGAGCCCACCTTCCAAAGGGGCGGGGCCGGCGCGGGGAAAAAGGGGGGGGAGGGAGGGACAGGTAACGCGCCCTATCCTGCAGCGCGAGCCGCCTCTGCCGGGGCGCTGCTCTGAGGAGGCGAGAAGGCCAGCGCTGCTTCCCTCAGCTGGGCGCAGGTGTATTTCTTAAGGATTGGCCGCAGGGAGCGTCTCGCACTTCTTCTCGTTCCCTACCAGGCCTGTGAGCACGAAAGGCAAGAGCGTCCTTCGGAAGTCGCCAACTTCGCCTTCGCCTTATTTCTCCTGCCTGAAAAAGCAGGTGGCCTCTGACCGCTGAGCCCGAGACTCTTTTAGGTTCGAGTTACAGACGCCGGATCGTAGCCCTGGAAAGTTCCTTTACGGACTCTGGAAAGTTCCTTTACGGACTCGCTGCTGGCAATAAGGAGCGCGCCGGGAAGGGGTGTGTGTGTGCATTTGAACCCTTTCCCTTGGTAAAAGTCTGGTGCGGCTCGCTTGCGACGCCAGGCTCGTTGCAAACTCGCCCGGTGCAATCCCGCGACTTGCGCAAATTCTTCCTACCAGAGGGGCGCGAAGGCATTCTGGTTTGCGAGCTGAAGGCGCAAGTTCTCCCGCGCAGCGCATCCGTGTCGCTTTTGCGCCCGCGCGTGGGGTCGCTTTGCAGGCGGCCTCCCAACCTCATAGCACCGGGAGCTTTAATGGGAGACGCGGTTGGGTTCGGTTGTCGGGCCCAAACGGGCCAAGAGTTGGTTGGAAGGGAAGCCCCGCGACAAAGTTTGGAGCCGACTCTTGAAATTAAAGGACGCGCTAGCTCGGCGGCTCTCGCTTTTTACACAACCCAATCGCTGCGTTCTTAGCCTGCCGCCAGCTGTGGGTAATTTCATAGAGCGACAGCACCCACTAGCGGCCGCTATGAAAACCGCTGCTTTATTTTAACCTTCGTTTTGGCGATCCTCGGAAAAAGTTCGCCTTGAAGTCAAACTGGACTTTTGTTGTTTTTGTTGTTGAAATCACCGTCGTTCTTAACGACGGGCTTTTTAAGAGATTGGGTCCGTTTAGGAATTAGAGGTGAAATGTGCTGCTTTCGATCTGATCTGTCTAATCGGCAGGTAGCCAAAGCAAACGAACGCAAATTAAAATCTGGCTAAAACTAGATATAGCCCATATGTTATGAATTATAAAAACGTTTTAATTGGGGGTTTGAGTAGTGGAGAGGTAGGAATTCGAAATTAACTAAAATGATGCGGATTTCAAGAAAGATAGCCGCAAAAATAATTTTGCGGCGATATTAGAAGGATATGTGATATCTGAAGTGTACGGTTAGACATTAAGAGGTTTGTTCGAGAAATACCTATTTAAAAATAAATTCAGTGACTTTAAAAAAAGACATTAGTTCTTTCGGACTGAGAAGCTGAAAACACTTTTCAACATTGGCTTAACCACAGGGAACAAAGCAGCTAGAAAATAAATGTCAACTCTACGCAGAATTTTATTCTCTTCTCATCATTGAAACTTAAACGTTCTTGCGCTTAAATAAAACGATACCAGGAAATCCATCACAACGAGAGCGGGTTAATAATTTCAGGGGGAAACTAGGTTTACATTTCTGGAAGTTTTCCTTGTTTATTTAGCGGGGGGGAGTTGTTATTATTTTTAAACCGAGTGAAAGTCCCACTTCCAAAACCGAGTGACTCCGATTTCGCAGCTCCAGGTTTGGCGCCGTCTCCCGCAGTCACCGAAATGGGGTGGCTAGAATCTGCTCATTCCGGATCGAGCGCTTCTCTCCCTTCCCTTGCACATAATTGACCACCTCCAAGCGGACTGATTCGATGCCCCTAAGGAGTCCAAATAATTTTTTGGCTGGGGAGGGGGCAATCCTCCGTGCCGGGGGGGAGGGGGAACCTGGGATTCAATGCTGCGAATCCCCAGCCCCAGATGCGAAGAGAAGCAGAAGAAGGGGGCAGGTTGTAGGAATGGGAGACAAACAACCTTTGTATTACTTCGGCAAGTCCGAAGTTACCTTTTCCAAAAAAAGAAGTGGCTCTCCCTCCCAGAGGCTCGGAGCCCCATCCGAGAAGAAAGTCAGACAACTCGCCCTTCCGAGAGACAGGCGTCTCTGCTACAAGAACCCCGAGAGGCTTCGCCACCTGGGAGAAGAAGAAGAACATCTGGAAATAGGCACGTTGAGTGGGTTTTTGGGGGGGGAAGAAAACGAACAAAGTGAAGCCAACCACTTTAGCCCCAAGGAGACCTTCCCCAGAATATTTGGAGGAATTGAAAAAAGAAATGCTTTTAAAGGATTTCAACTTTTTCTGACGTTTATTCATTCAGGAAGACGGCGCCTTGGAAGTTCGGCGTGTCTCCCTTCTGTCCCGATCTGTTGGATCCGGTGATCTAATACGCTGAGCTGGACAACCGGTCGAGAGGGGGCTCCGGGAGTCCTTTGGATGTTGTTTGGAGCAGCGGTGCGACAAGGCCTGGTCAGGATTGGCAGGATGGCGAGGGGGGGGGGGACAGGTGTGTACCCAGCGATCCGGGATTGGAGGTGGCGGTCCTTGGAAGACTCGCTCCGCAGCTGCTTGGACACCTCGAGGTGGCTTCTCCCGAGGAACCGTGCAGAGGATCGGCTTTTAACTCAAGCCGCCCAGGGAGCCCCAGCCGAAGTCCTCGACAGTTGCAGCGAGGGACGGACTGAGGTTCCCAGGTAGGACGCCCTAAAGATGCCCAGGAGAAGTATTTGAAAAGGGAGGGGAGGATGGGACTGCTTAGGATCTCCGCTGCTGCTGCTGCCGGTCGCCCCAAACTCCGGTCTCTCTTCTTTTACGATTTCTGAGCTCTTTCGCTCACCTCCCTTTGAGCAGATGTGGGTGCGGCTGCCGGGGGCGCCTTGGCTGCTGAATGCCGTGTGAGAGAAAGCTGGAGAAGGACGGAATCACTTCCTTGGCCACTTCACTACTTCTTCAGATGTTCCCTCTCCCTCAGCGACAGCACAAATGAACTCTTAGGGTTTGCAGTTTTCAAGGCACCTCCATAATAAACGCGAGAAACAGAAGATCGGAGTTACCAGATCTGGGCTGCCAAAAATCCGGTCGACCCCTAGATGGCGGCATAGACGTTCAGGGATCTCTAAATTATTTCTTACCGGGGTGGGCGTGGGGGGAGGAATCGCTCGGATTTTTACAGCTCCAATCTAGTAGCCCTAGCAACTTTTTTTTTTAAAGTTCCTGACTGCAATTTCCCGGGCAGATTTTCGCAGGACCAAGTCTGGATCACCACTAGGGCTAATTGCCAAAGAAATGGGCGACGGAGAGGAATGCTTAAAGCTCTCCCCCGGCGTTGGGATGCTAGAGGGGCCTACCGCTGCGGTTGCCTAAACTGGGAACGGCTGACTTTCCAGCCCCTTCGGAATAAGTAAGCCCGGGCTACCGGCAAGAATTACTCTGATCTGTCTAGCCTTAAAAGCGAGCGAAGGGATCGAGCCCGCAGGAGGAAGCGCAGCCGACAACAGCAGCGAAGTGGAGAGCCTCTTAACTTTGGGCTTTAATTTCGCTTCTACGTCGGGGAAGCTTCGTGCGCGCTCTGTGATGCTCGTCTACCTGGCCAAGGTTTTACGGTGCCCCCCCCCAAAAAAAATCTGATGAAATCTACCCGGATTGAAGGGTATAAAAAGAGGAAGGCCGTTTGAACAAATTGACTTGTGGAGAGGCAACCAGCTTTTTCCTCCTCTTTGCAAAACTATTCCCTTTGGGAACAAAGCTCAGAATTTTTTCAATTAGCTCAGCGCAGGTTTGCCTTTTAAGGAGAGAGGTCTGGTCCTAAGGGGAAAGTACCGTTTTGTGGGGCAGGGGGCTGTTTCCCCCTCCCCCTTTGGATATATACAACCTTCTGGGTCTTTGAAAGTGTCTTGCGCTTTAAATTGGAAATAAAATCTATGCCTTGGTGATGATAAGACTGATAAGGCCGTTTGTGTCTGGATCGCAGGTAAACACGCCTTGGATTGCAGGCTGGGATGATTCGGATTGACTTCCAAGGGATTGTTCCCCAGGATCTAGCTTCCAGGAATTCTTGTTGGCACTGGGCTCTTAACCAGAAAGCCTTGGCCGAACCTAAGACGGAATTACTATAGGAATCAAGTTGCATTTGAACTGGCTCCACAGATGCAAAGAATTCCATCTTTTCATCCGTGTTTCATTTTTGCCAGAATGAACTTAAAAGCATGGAGTTAAACCCCCCGACTAAAGAATCAGTCCTCTTTGACTTTTTTTCAGGGAAAAGAAAAAGGCTTGCAAATTGAACTCGAAGCTTCGTCACCATTTCCTCAGCTGCTGAGAATAGTCACAATGCAAGAAAGGAAATAAAGCAAAGGTCAGTGGCAGAAACCTTGCAAAAATAATAAATCCCCTGGACAAAACCGCTTTTTTCTTTCTTCCCCATAAATGACTGTCCTTCCAGGAAATTTAGTTGGTTGGGGCAAAAGCTTCACGGGCAGCAATACTTTGAATTGGAATCGCTCAGGATGCCACACCAGAAACTGGTAATTGTAACCCTTTCCTCTTCTAAATAGTTATAGACAGCCTGTTCCATATGCTCAGCTTTTTTGGAAAAAAAATCAGCAGTTGACACCATATTAAACAAAAAAGACAGAGTCTAAATCGAGTATTTAAAATATTACAATTTTCAAACTTGATATTTTGGGCCTAGCAGCAAGACCAAAATTAGAAAATTTTGTTACATGTATAACAGGATGAGATGTGGATAAATTCTGAACAGCTGTCCCTTGTTTATGGAACAAAACATACAGAGATTTAGTGAATCTGCAATAAAAATGGGAATCAGAATAACGTAGGCTTCAGAGATTCAGCAACCTAGCTGAAAGTTAAGTCAACACCATGTGTTTCCTGGTAGCAGAAAAGCTTTAGAAACAGGTAGCATGCTTGTTATATACACAGAGTGAAGAATATTAAGGAATGGAGCCACTTTTCCTTGTCTATGAAGATATGGTTTTATTTGACAACTGATTACAAAATGTAATTCTGAATAAATCAAACTTGAGCTTCAATTTAGCCTGTTGGTAGTTTCTTCACTAGCAACTTTTGCAGTATAGCTAGAAACGCCAATTATATTTCAGCATGCTTGATGAAGCTATTTTTGCTTTTTTTAACTACAGGAAGAATTGGGAATGTCTAAACTTTTCATTTAGGTTTTGATCAAGATGTATTATTTTTTCCCCCACATATTTTATTTGGGACATTGCTAATAGTTGGTTTCCATTGAAATATTTCTGCTGAATAAAGCTTTTATGCTGAACAACACACGAGTACAGGATTGTTTCCTATAACTGAGAGCCATACGTGCGCACACATACATACACACACATATACATTATACATACATATATATAATGTACGATATATGTATAAACACACATATATATACATATACCGGTATATGTAATGTATATGTACACACACATACACACACACACACACAGCCACTACTGTTGTGAAAGTTTTGTTCATTACTATTAGGACTTTCCAGTTCTTGCTCCCTTTTTTAACAAGTAGTCCATTTTGTTTTACAACTTAGCATTTATAATATTCATATTTTGTATTGCCAACACTACAAAGACCCCATCAATTAAAAAACAACCTCATAAAACTATAACTTATAACCAACCTCACATTACAACTTAACTCCAGCACCTATATTGTGACAATATTTCAACTCTTTAAAAGCCAGTTAATATTTTGATTAAGGTGTCAGTGGAAGAGCCATTTCCATGGCCCTCCTGAATACCATCAGGGAAGGCACCATTCAAGATCTACAAGGTAAAGATAGCATGTACATCATCCTCCAAAATATTATGCTCCTGATCTCATATGGGAAGTGGTACTTTTCACATTTCCATCTGGGATGAATGAACCAGGGTCAGTTCAATGCCCAAAGACTTACTGGAAGCTAATCAGCATTCCGCACAGCATTCTGTTTTTTGTTTAATTTTACTAGCAGCTTTCACCGACTAGCAACTTTCCATTTTGCATCAACTTTGAAGCACGCATCAAATGTAGCCCCAGATAGAACAAGTTGTAGTATGCAGGGGTTGTTGTTTTTTTGACAGCCCATATGCTGGCATCAGCAATACAAAGCCCTTCTTCTCCCCAAGGTCAAGCGCAACCCAGAGCATTATCTTGCTAACATTGGATAATAAAGTGAACACATTTTTAGTGATGGGATTTTTAGGGGAAATAAAAGAGGATGTCGTAGCAAAGCAAAACAAACAGGTCAAACACTCCCAAGTCTACTTCCTCAGTGACATTATTGCATAACTGGATATACTATGGTACAATTATAAGGCAAATATATATTGAAAAGTACACTTCCCAAATGAAAAAGTAGACTCTTATAGACATACCAAACTGTGAAAACTAAATAAATAAAAATGCTTCAATCCATAACACGTTTTCCAGGAAGACTTTTGACTTGGGGTTGATGATTGATTCCAAACTGATCCCTTCCTTGAGATTGCCTGAACCTGTGAAAATTTGATCCAGGAGGTTCCAGAATCCTCTGCATATGTACAAGATGCACATGGATATATGGGGTTATTGATACACCACCCCTCTATACTTCAGAGAATGCACTGTGATTTGTGCTTTGGCAAAAGCAAACTTTGTTTCCTTTTCATTTGTTTCCAATTCATTTGATAGAACAATTTCTTTGATATAAGCTATATGCGTAAGAGTCCGAGATTTGAAAATACCAATGTACAATTAGTACATTTAGTAATTGAAATTTAAAATGGTCTCTTCCAAAGGAATGCTTCTAGTTACAGCATCAGATCAATTAATTTTTTAAAAATCTACTGAGATCTGAAATAATCTGAAGCTCCCAGGCATTATTGCTTTATTTTAGTCTGATTAAATTAAGAACAGCACAATGGTCAAAGCAATATTAATTTATTAAAAACATCCTCAGAGATACCGACTGTTCAACTGTATACGTCATGATCTTTCATTCTGTACTTGGTGCAAGCAAAACAGGAGTCCGTTCAACCTATGACACATACTGGAAACTTGATACAATTGATGTTACATAAAAACAAAACTAAATGGGTACCATTGTTGTTATTTTGATTAAAATACTGGAATGAGAACATTAACTAAGGATGCTGCAAGTCTAGAAGAAATAGTACATGACAAGGTTCAACCTACATGTGAAAAAGAATTCTGGGAACTTCCGAAAACAAGAAAGATGCAAGTGTTGCACCTTCTAGAAGGACTAGCAATTACTTGGAAACTTAATCTTTATTTTAATCTTACAACATTGCAAAAAAAAAAGTTACAAAATTACTGTAATGAACTGTTATGACCAAAAGTGCCTGTGAATATTTTCAGGAACACGGTACCGAATTAAGGGATTACAGGATCGGAAAAATGGAGTACTCTTAAGATTGTTTTAAACTATGTGGCCAGTTTTATTTGCCCATCATGTTCAGGCTGGGGATCCAAAAATGATTAAACTAATTACAAGACCAAAGCTGTCCTCAAACAGAACTCCATAACACTCCATGGCAATTGGTTTTGAAACTGAGCTGAGTATGAAGTCCACAATTTTATTATGTAAGGAAACACGATAGTAACTATCAAGGTCCTTGCCAAAAAGACAGTAAACCCATAGTTGAAATAAGTGCCCCGTCAGTGTAAAAACCATCATTAAACCAGCAAGAGCCACTTAACAGGACACTAATTTCAACCTGCAGTGTAATCTTGGCTCTGAAAGTATGAAAAATGTTGGTGAACTTAATTCCAATGTGTGCCTGATTTGAGGAAAATAAAGTTTTATTAGCATAAAATATACATGCACTAAAAAATTTACTTAAAACATATGAATTTAAGATTTCATTTTATTCAGCAAATTGGTTTATTTACACAATTGGGAATGCTGGTTGAGTTTTATCAGTGGAATAAAAACAATTCTAGTAGAGACAATACTGAACTCCCTTTACACATCTCCAGCAACACTGACCAACTTTTTCCTTACCTGTATCAGGAACATCAAGCACAATAGTGGAATTGTATCAAAAGACACTGGTATAACAAACCACTGAGGATCCAGTACACTGTGGGAATTTACCAATATATTTGCCAAACTTTTTTTTAAAGTTAGCAAAATAAAACCAGCTTTAATAGTTAGCATCAGAGTATAACTCTGAGATCAGCGGGTAGTAAAAACCTTATCAGACCATACATAATTAATAAAGTGACCTGATCTGCATCAAACCACTTTATCACAGAATCAAAACACATAAGAATAGGTTTATTCCTTAAGACAATGATCTGATAAGGATTTAACTTAACAGACGTTAAAATAAGAGATGCAGAGCACAGCCCCTATTAGAACAAGCTAACTTTTCAGATGTCCCCCCCCAAAAAAAATCACCAAAGAAAATAAAATAAAAAAAACCACTTCAACATGAAGCTACTATACAAAGATTTTTTTCCCCAATTTTCATTAAGAGTTCGGAGCTGAAATTTAATCCTGAGTCTTTAGTGAGAATGACAGTTTTGGCCTAGTTTTTCCCTTGCCTAGGATCATTTTTTGTTCTTCCTTTTGTTGACGTTGTCTTTCTTGTTCTAGTTTCATCCTCTCCTCATGAATTTTTCTTTGTTCTTCAACAATTTTCAATTGTTCTTCAGCCTGTAACCAGAAAACAACAGTTTAGATTACATTTTATACTCCTTGCATAACATTACATATTAACTTTGTGATACTAGCATACCTTTGTTGAGAAGAGCTGATTTCATTCTTTAGCATTAGGGGAAACAGTATAAATTCATGCAACATGTCTTGGATTACTCAAAGAAAATAAAGACATTTTCACATTGTTTCTTATCACAATTTCATTTAAAAAAAACACTTGAAGTGATGACAGGACACAGAATAAAACAAAGAAGCTGAGAGGAGCAAGCAAGGTTAAATAATGTTCCAATAGAAAGTTAGGAAAACTATATGGAACTATAAAATCAAAAATAGCTGAGAAATTTTGACCCAAGATGCTTGAAGTTTCAAATCACCCAGGTACAGATTGCTATCTAAAATGATGTAGGACCACAATGATGTTAAAAGATCAGCTTTAACCAATCCATCTAGAATTAATTTGTACATTGGAGTATCTCTCCTATATCCCTAATTTATGAATTCAACCTACAGGGTCAAGTATAATCTAATATGTGATACAGCTGCTAATACAAATTAAAAGCTAGGAGTTAAGAATTCTAGCATGAAAGGTAATAATTATTTTATTCAATATTTATTTAGTGTTTTCACCATGGCATTTTTTTTTGTAACAATGGGGAAAATTGTCCATAAATACAGATAAGTAAAATATTTTGCATTTCAAACACTGCACGAGATTCTGATTTTAAGAAACACTGAATGATACTAGAACAAAATTTGAATTCATTTTCATTTAATGATACTAAATTTAAAAAACCACACAACCCTTATCAAGTCCCATATTTAATAATGTTCTCTTATTATATTAACAATTTGATAACATTCATAGATTTAAGGGGCCAATACGAAAGCTGGGTGCTTGGCAATATCTCAGGTCGACCACTTTTACTTTTGCTTCTGTACAAGTGGTCCTTGACTTATGACTGTAATGAAGCTCAGAATTTCCATCGCATGGCATGACAGTCATGAAGTCGAGGCACACATGACCGACTCAATTTTACCACATTATTTTAGCTGTCATTAGATGAACCATTGTCCCCAGTGAGCAACTTTTGTTCGAAATGTTGGTTTCTGACAAAAAAAGTCATAAATCACAGTCACGTGACCCATAAATGGGGACCAGTTGCCTAACATTCAAAATACGACCATATAACCAGGGGGAAAATATAGCTATCAGAAGTGCCAATCTTACAGAAGTGTAAGATATTTTGGGGAATGGTGCATTATTTAGACTACCAGTACAGTTGTTGGATTCCCCAATATTTCTAAAGCAGATTTCAGGGAGTGAGAAGAAAGAGGTTATGACTACCTCCCAACAAAGAGATAAGCATTTTTCAAATATGGGCCTAAGAATCGGTGACATCATACAAATCTTAACCTGTAATTGATGTTCAGTAATCCTGCTCTACCTCCCCCATGGATTTACTGCTTTATCTCTCAATGATAGTAAAACTTACCAATTTAGCTTGTGCTTCTGCAATTTTTCTGTTATTCTCTTCTAGTATTCGTTCAAGTTCCTCACGCTTTGCACGCTCTTCCTCCTAAAGGGGAGGATAGGGTAAGATGTTAGAAAAGTAAAATACTCACTTAGCCATCTGCACTAGTCTTCCTAGAAATTCCTTCTGTGCACTGACTTAAAGGGACAGCTTTATAGCCACCCTCTTGTCTTTCAAACAGCAAACTGTGCAACCACTAAAATTGGTCTCTAGCTCTACATTTAAATCATCCCTCCCAATCCAAACAAACAGCAACCAACTAAACCCTCCATAATCAGAGAATCCTAGCCAATTATTACTAGCATTTTAATATCACACAAATCAACAAGGACAACTACAAAACTGGATAGCATTTACCAAATTAAAAGAGTAATATTTAAAATATAAATAAAGTGAATAGTTTGTCTCACCAATTATGTATACCTACGCATTCTTTACCTATACTCCTTTAATCAGCATTAAAAGTTGAATATTTACTGTCTTGTCCAGTGTCCTGCAGAGTGTGCTCCTCGGCTGCCATACGCGCCAGCTTCCTCTTTAAAATGATTTGTACTGTTAGCTTGGCAATGCCTGCATCAGCAGCTCAACCATTTATAAAGAAACAACATACAAGGAAGGCTGAGCTGAAGAATGCAGATGTTTACGGTAAGAAGGAACAAAAAATATGTAAAACATTCCTAAGCAAACAATTAATAAGAAAAAATACATTTACTGTTAGCAAAAAGTACAAATGGTAATCCATATTCTGTAGAACTATGGGCTTCCTTTATGGGCAAATGGACTGAACATCCTATAGTGTGACAAGTTTAAAGGCAGTATTAAACTGTCCTTCTACCATTTAAATACCAAACTGGTATTCAGGAGTCCATTGAAAGTATGATATAGAAATCAAATCTAGGTTTCTTTTTATAAAAGTTTAAAGAAACGTTGTTATGCAACTCATAAGCAAAAAGATTGCAAGAGTAATTTCAATTAGCATAATAAATATTCAGGTTATTTTATATTTGGCAGTTTTTGTAAACAGCCTGAGGTTTGCACAAAAATATAGTTTAATAAGAACAAAGCAAGTATTTGAAGAAATATTTCTTGCTATGTCTAGTAACCAGCTACAGGTTTGCACCCTTCACTCCAGGAATTCAAGGTTATGCTCCACAGTAAAAGTCCTAATGTGACCACTCACTTGACTACTGTTTAATCTGCTCTTAGAATGGTGAGGAACCATGATTTCAGCCAAAATCCATTAGAATTTTCAAAAAGATTTGAAATCTTATATAATTCAGCATTTATGTGAAGCCAAAATCTTGATTTGTAGAATTAAAATGAATTTTCATCACATGCATTTTTTTAAAATTTTAATCATATTGTATTATATATTAAAAAGTATCTTATTAAAATGTCTTTCCTATTATCAACTAAATTGATTAAAAGCAACTAATCAAATCATAATACAGGAAAACATGGAGAGTGTTGTTTAACTCAGCACTACTTTTAAGAAAGTTTAAAAAGAACTTTAAAATTTGGAGATCCTGGAGTGATTAGTGCTGACAAGAATTAAAACCTCCAGTAGCAAATTACTGTCTCACAGAAAGACATTTTCAGCTTCTGCTCCAGCTGCTGACAGAAGAAGTCACATGTTTAGCTCAACTTCAGACAAGGACAACCTGCTCTTTTACAACTCTCTAGTCTAGAGAAAAAGAAGGAGTTGTTAGTAGCACTGGTAAAAAATGGATCTCATGAATTTGGCATAGGCCTTTTGTGAAAGTGAATGGGACCACACTTCCAGTGTTACTCCACTGTGTAGTCAAGAGGAATGCATGACTGCCTTAGAGGAAAAAAACAAGAACAACTATTTCTTTAAGATAAGGCATTGCAGCTCAATGATGGACCCTGCTGTCATTATTTTTTTTCTTGCTGACTGAAGGCATAAAGCCTCTTACAGTCTAAATAAAACAAAACAAATGAAGGATACAAAGTCACAGATTGTTCAACCCATTCCCCCAGTTAAGAAAGAACTGTGGATATATCCTGCAGCCATGGCAAAAGTTTCAAACAAGTCTCAAATAAGTAGGCCAGTTCCATTAAAATTCAAGTATCCTTTCACAGGTTTTGGAAGAATGTTTGAGGTATCAGTTAGGTCCTCTGAATAAGTTAGAAATTAGGTTTCGCAGCAATGCAAGTTTACACAAGAAAGGAATTAGATTTGCTGTATTCCATCTCCTTCTCAACGTAACAGGAGGCACAACCCAACACTGAAAGTTTTGCCATGGACTGTCTCTACTTTCCAAACGACCGAGCGTTACCTCTCTGGCCTTTTGTGCAGCAAGTTCAGCTTGTCGCTGTCGCTCGAGTTCTTCGAGCAATTGTTTTTCCATGATGCGCTTAGCCTCCTCCACCCTGCGGAGAACTTCCCGCTCAATTTCATCTTTCCGCTTCTCCAGTTCTTCCTCCACTCGTTTTGCTACAAGTTCCTCCACCCTTCTGGCGGTCTCTTCTTCAATAAGTTTCTCTTCTATTTCTTGTTGCCGACTACAGGGAGAGAAATATATACGTTTTCAAATGTCAAGAAAATTAAATTCTTCATCACACTTGAGCAATAACCTGTTGAATACATCATGCTTACACATTGTAATATGTAAATGTTGAGCGTTAAAAAAATTAGGAGAAATATAGGATTTGAAGCATTGCTTTCCAAATGCAATTGCATAAATCTTTAGATGGACCAAACACCTTACAATTTATAAGCATATTTACAGTTAAAATGTATCAAAGCCAAAATAAAGACAAAAGACCATGGTGGATACTTTATAATACCAAAAATATGCACTGTCTCCGGAGGTCTAATGCAAGAATAATGGAATGGAAGAATGTGTTTCACAGAAATAAATTACATCTCTTTGGTTATAATATAGAACTCAAGTTTTAAAATCTAGCACTTCATGACAATTCATCAGAGAACTTATTTCAAGCAGTGAAATTGTGTTGTCAAAGTATTACTGTTAAACAATAATATCAATTATTCAGGACAAAATGCAAATGTAATACAAAAATTAATTAAAATTATTTTTAATGAAATATTTTTTTGAAAAAATCATCTAGAGCAGTGGTTCCCAACCTTTCTAATGCCGCAACCCCTTAATATAGTTCCTCATGTTGTGGTGACCCCCAGCCATAAAACTATTTTGGAGACCCAGCGAACAAAGAGGCAAACAGGGAGGGAGGGAAGAGAGAGACTGAGAGATATTAGCACAGGGCTAGCCTGATCATATGGAGCAGGGCGGCGGCGATGGACCATGCTCCGGCACCACCTCCTTCTCCAGTTCCCTCCGGCTTAGCTCCTCCTGCCCCTGGCGGTCCCACCCTCAGCACCAAGGCTGTATGATCAGGCTAGCCCTGCGCTAATATCTCTCAGTCTCTCTCTTCCCTCCCTCCCTGTTTGCCTCTTTGTTCGCTGGGTCTCCGCGCCAGCCGAGGGCGAGAAGGCAGACAGACGATTCCGACCCAGCTGTCCTCCTTCCCACCGTCATGCGCTGTGAAACTTAAGTGGTCATTGGCTGGCCGTTCCCTCCTTTCCCTTCAACACCAGTGGGAAGAAATTGCCGCTGCGAGCAGGAGACAGGGGCGGCCACAGATGTCTTAAGCACCGCCTTGTGCTCTCCAGCGCGCAATCTTGCAATGCCCCGCCCCTTAGCTGATGCCGTTAAAACTCGGTGGCCAGGCGTCACTAACGCCTCTCACCGAATGGCACCTCTCCCGACCAATCGGAGGGCTCGGGCGAGTTGAGCCAATATGGCCAGGCTTGTGGCAGTGGGGGGGGGGAGTTGAGGATACCGGGGCGACCCTTGGGAAATGGTCATTCGACCCCCAAAGGGGTCCCGACCCCCAGGTTGGGAACCACTGATCTAGAGGATGAATGGGTTGAATAAAACAATCAACCCATCATCAGCTACATCTGCAATTTATGTCTATTGTTAACATTGTTATGTTAGAATAAATTCTTTTGAACACATAGTAGATGCTATAGATGGGAATATATTACTGATGTAATTTATATTCCTAATTTTCACCATGTCATAAAAGCAAGGAATAAACTTAGACTGGAGCATAAACTCTTCAGATTTTAATGAAGCATATTAAATATTATCCAGTTAGGGCTCTTTGATCCCACTTCCTACTAGCACTGACTACTTTGGGTAATGAAATGTCTGCAAGAAAACAACCGTGGTCCCAGAGCACCAAGGAGACTCTCATTTCAACCCTGAGTAATCAATTCTCCTCTATCGGTTACCCATTAAATGGTACTTTGTGAAAATGGAATTGCATTCATTTTGATACCTCAAAGTATTCGGTGTTCAATAAAAAGCAAAGCAGGCACTCTAGTAATGTGTTGTTGTCCATCTATCTTTTAAGCATCCATTGTTTTCCTTCATCTTTTTTATATTTAACCTTGTTTTAACCAACCGATTCTGTCATGCCAAATATCCAGACAATGATTTTGACAGTATCAAAATGCTAATCAACTTTTGTTACCAATGATGTCTAGTTTAAATAGAAATTCACTCAAGATTTTAATAACTTAGTATCAACAGGCCATCTCAAGCCCTGTGACATTCCACATTTCAGTTTGAATTGGGGTGCAAACTTCTCATTGTTATGATAGAAACTGACATTTTAATGCAAACGTTGCACTTCCCACAGCAATGTTACACAAATCACAAGACTGGTGTAGGCCTTCTGTCAAAATGAATCTGGCAAAACAATATTATAATCTAAAACAACATAATTGTTTACACAGAGGAAACTCTTGCCTTTCTACACTAAGTTAAAAAAGCAGGTGCATTTATCACAACAGCTCAGACTACACTTTTTATTAATTTATTTTTAGCAATAAGAGAACACTGGGATATATTCATGGAAGCTGCTCAGCAAGGTTTATTAGGAATTAGAAAATGCTATTTTACAAAAATTATCAGTGCACTTCCCTAAGTGTACATATAGATAGTAACAAAATTGATTATGAAAAACAAAGAGTGAGCCAAGGAAAATTTATCTTAATTCTCAAGGCTATGGCAGTATACAAATAAACAAAATGAAATTTCCTTTTTATAATAATTCTAATCCTAATAATAGCAGATTGAAAATGTAAATTGCAACCATCATGCTAACTCTTGTTGAATATAGCCAGCCTACTTCCTGCTCCTCCCCCTTATCTTTTTTTACTAATACATTAAATATGGTGCTCAAATAAATTTACTATACTACGGCAGTATCAGAATCATGTAGAAAAAAGGAACTGCAAAGTTCGCAGTTAGAAAACTGTGATTATTGCTCTCAGAAAAGGGGAGCAGACAAGGGGGAAAAGGTCAAAATAGCTAAGAAATGTCATGAGGATATTTTAATATAAATTTATTATCTTAAACAATTCCATCCTCAGCAACAGAAATGTTCCTGTACTGGGAAGTAATAAAAAAAGTTAACAATATCCTTGAGTCACATTCAAGTTTCTGATGAGTACACAAATAAGGTACAAGGTTTTTTTTCCAGACACTTTGTATTTGTTTATTTGTCAAGCATATATGATTATAAGCAAAGTATAAACAGTAAAACATGATTGAATATATATGTAATAGTACAAGCATGAATAAGAGTAAAAGAGGTGTGAATATATGGGTACATTAGGACATAGTTTGACATCCTCTCCTACGAAGACGTTTTTTTCCAACCCACAGCTTTGTTGATCTCCTTGTGGTTGCCCATCCAAAAGCTAACCAGGTCCAATCCGATCCTTTTCATTCCTCCGCACTTACCTTTTCTGGCAGGTTGCAACTATGCCTTCAAATCTGCTATCCAGCAGTCCAGGCCTAATCCAGCAGTTCCCCGCCGTCGGTTTAACGGCGGATGCGCATGTTGATTTCTGCATCGTTCAGCTGCCTCCCGCCAACCCTTCAGAAATCGTCGCCCGTCCATCCCGACAGGAGCGAAGGAGCCACCCCCCGCAATCCGCCCACCCGACCCCGCTTACATTTTCCGCTGCCGCTCGAACTCGGCCTTCTTTTCCTCCTCCTCCCGCTTCTGCTTCTCGTCCAGGCTGCTTCGCTTGCTGACCGTCCGGCCGAATATGTCGATGCGGTCTGGCGGGGAGGAGGCGCGTTCCCGTTCGCGATCTCGGTCGCGGCGGGAGGGCGCAGTGTTAGAGCGGGACCTGGAGCGGGACTCCCTCCGGCGACTCCTTTTTCCCTCCCGCGACTTGGAGCGCTTACGGGCCCGCTCTTTCTCCCGCGAACGGGACCGAGATCGGCTCCGGTTTTTCTTGTTGTGCTTGGAGCTCTTGACGCGCTTGGAGTGGGACGAACTCCGCGAGCGGGAGCGGCCCATCCCGAGCGCCTCAGCAAACGCAGGTGTGGCGGTCCTCAGCGCGGCTCCAAAAGGACCTCCAGGGTCCACGCGGGGCCGCTTGGTGCACCACGTCCACCTCGCGGGCCCCTCGGCACAGCAGGCCTAAGGCCCGGCAGCGAAAGCGAGACAAGATGGCGGCGGCGGCCCGACTCTAAGACGGGAGAATTCTCCTCCTTCCTCCGCCCCAGGATCCACTGCGCTCGCCCACAATGCACCTCGACGTCGCGCCTAAGAAAGGGAAAGCGCCGCAGTCCTCTACGGAAATGCCCGAAGAGGAGAAGATACGGGGTTTTCCGGGAATAGCCGAATATGCGCGAGAATGCTAAGCGGGGCGGGGACGGTGGTGGTGACGACGACGACGCTCGAGTGATTTCGGGGCTTACGGCGTGTTACGGAAAGAGCCGACTCCGTTCAAGTCCCGGCGATGGGCGGTTTGAGAACACTGCGAAACGGGGACCCGTGAGCGAAGCGGGATTTCGAAGCAGGAATCGTACTTTGTTTCAAATATAATCACAATTACAATAATAATATAGGAGAAAGGCAAAATGCATAGCCGCATTTGCCCCGTAACCAATGTATGCCCATCGTGTACAGGTAGTCCTCGACTTAAAACTTGCTAAGTATGACGCTCTCAATGGGATGGCCATTTTCTATGTACCCTCACCAGAAACTATGCCTCACTGAGTTAATTTTAGTTTGAATTGAAAGGAAGCTTATCTACAGTTACACAAAATACCAATTTTTTCCCACTTTGTTTAATAACTAATAGTGCCTTGGATTCCATGTAGAGTAGGCTTCAAAGTTGTTTCCAAAATAGCAATGGACACTATTGGAGAAAAAAATCATCAGAAGAATCCATCCTATTTGTGACATATAAAATTTCCTTCCCTTGTCAAGATAAAATGTGTTTGGTCTACTCAAACTCGGGGTCACCAGATATCTGAACCAGCAAAGGACAACACTGACAATCGGAAAGAAGGACAAATGGAAGAAAAGGACATAGTAATTGGTTAATATTCTTGGCATCTGCAACAAAAATTATCAGGAAAAACTGCAAAAAACATTTTTAATTATGTCTACATGTACATGTAATTAACTTTTTCCCGCATGAGAAAGACTGGTTTTTCAATAGCAGGAATGTGCTAGAGCCAATTAGGAAGCAAAAACTCAGTGTGTAATTGATTAAGGTATTACAATTTCAGGCAGTAGTGCAAGCATCCTTAAGATACTAATTAAGGTTACAGTGGAATTTGTAAAGTTGTGGTTAGCACAACTGGTATGGCAAAGAAAAGTTACTCAGGAAGAGATACCTGTTAAATACTAAAAAGGAAATAGAAATTTGATTTAAGGCTATGCCTGCCAGACACTGGGCTTGAGGACAAAAATCAGGACATGGGGTTCACAGCCTAGGGGTTTGGAGACCCCTGATCTAAAGCATCACTTTTGAAATTAAATGGCAGTCATACCCTGTTTTTCATGGTAGAATTTTTGCAGCCCGATGGTGTGGACAACATTAATATCTATGGTCCTCTCATCAGCTTTCCTTTCTCTCATTGATTTAAATACGGTGATATACATCAGACAAATTTTGGCTTACAGTAATTGCAGATAGAAAAAAAATCCTTACCTCTTGAGTGGTTAAAACACCTGGATCCAGATCCTGGGCTGTATTTGTACCAGGACAGCTTTTAGAATACGCTAGATTAGATGATCTCCCTAGCCATATAACTCTTTTTTGCTTGAATACAATTTGCCTGTTGGTTTAAAAATGATCAGATCTATCTTAGAGCCATTTGAATATACAAGACTTGGTTCACACATGCAAAGTCATAATATGGTTTATTTAATTTTGGCTTAGCACTCTGTGTGACTCCACTGTCGTTTACAGCGGTTTAACACACTATGATTATGGCCAATTGTGTATTAACCTACCACACTGGCTTAGCACAGCATGAATAAATCACAATTTGTTTCAGTCATGCCAATACACAAGGCTTTTTAATATCCACCTCAGATGAATTTCAGACAATTGGTTGATGAGCTACTCCAGTTCATGAACATGAAACTCCAAGGGAACAGAGTTTCAAAAGGAGTAAGTCTGTTTATTACAACAGCCAAAGCTTTTATCTCTGTTCCTTTTAAGATTATAGCAGTGGGTGATAAACTAACGAGAGGATCTACAATAGCAGCACTTCATAAATGGAATATGCATTTATCAAGGAAGTTTACATAGCATAATTGTTGTTTTTCCATTGCTGAATTAAAAAGCTACCACCCATTCTTGAGCCAGGAAAAAAAAAACTACCAGTATGAAATTGATGCTTCCGTCCCCAACATGTTTCTGCTTTTATTGTATCTGTTTTGAGTGACCATCCAATGGTGCTATCCTGATATGGGTGTGCAGAACGTAATAAGCTCTGGTTGACCCTCCCCTGACTTTGTTAACTCTCTCACTTCATAACATCACAAACAGGAAACACATCTACCATGCACAGCATCTTGAGATCTCTCTCTCTCTTCCCTCCTACAACCCATTCTAGTGTAGCCTAAGCTGAATTAAGTTAAAAAGAAGACCATTGATTGGAGTCACAAAGAGAATCAATTAAGTTGCGTTTTAATTGGGATTTCTTAATTTTCCTTCTTTGACAAAAAGCCTTCCAACTTGTATTTTCTTCCCTATTCTGTTTTTTGAAGCAAAGGATTGGTGAACATGCCATTCCACTAGTCACACTTTTCATTAAAGGAGTGAGAATATTGCTAGCTGAACAACCTACCGCTGTTTTTTTCTTTAAAAGCCTCTGGATCCCTTAAAAAAGGAAATTAAACACCACTCATTATTTTCCAGGGTCAAGTAAACTGATTGAGAGATTGGTGACTTTTCAACTGCAAGGTAGCCTTGGAAGAAGCAGATTATCTTCTCCTATTTCAAAATAAAATTGAATAGGATATGTGGTGGAGGTTGGTTTGATCAATCTAATAGATCAGTGGTGGCCAACCTTAAGCATACCATGCGTCAATTTTTTCACAGACTAGTTCAGATTCACCATACAACTCAAGCACGTTTTTTACCTTCTTTCACATTTGGGGTTGTAAAATAGGGATAGGGGTAGGATCTGCTTTGCTTAAGGGAGGAAAAGGAATAACTCAATCACGCAATTCAATTAATTAATTTACGCCATTTCAAAATTTGACAAACGTAATATATATTTAATCTTGAATCTGTCTTTCAATCACTCAATACAAAAACCATGCTAGTACACTCAATAAAATACTGCTTCAAACTCCACGCCACGATGGTTCACTCAGAACTGACTGACCATATTGAACGCTCACCGCTCATTCGCACGTGACTTCAACACATGATGTGTTGCTAGTGCACGGTGTTTGCGATCGTTTGAGCAGGAACACGCAATGGCAACACCGATAAAAATATTCGTACGTTTGTAAACCTGCTTAAAGTAACATCTCACAAGTTCCATTCTAAGTTTCAGACACTGAGAAGTTGAACATTACCGAAGGCTGTACGAATTGAACTGAGATCATTTTGGTGTTGAAAATATTAAGATGGATTCAGTTATGACACCTATTTAAAAAAAATAAGTAGGCGCAAGGATGCAATGCGCCACTTGTAATCATCCAATGTGCCACTTTTGGCGCATGCGCCACGGTTTGGCCACCCCTGTAATAGATGATCTTTGGGGAACAATAGAGTGAATTGAATTCTGTTGATTCTATTTGACCTATGCATAGCTTTCAGAACTATTGACTGACATTCTGTCTCATCTTAGACTCTGGGAAGAGTGCAGAGAAGAGCAACAAGACTGATTAGAAGACTGGAGGCTAAAACATATGAAAAACAGTTACACTAATTGGGTATGTCTAGGCTAATGAAAAGAAGGACTAGGGGAGAAATGATATTTGAGGGGCTCCTATAAAGATGACCGGGTCAAACTATTTTCTAAAGCACCAAAAGGCAAGATAAGAAACAATGGATAGAAACTAACCAAGGAGAGAAGCAACCTAGAACTAAGGAAAAAAAATATCCTAATGGTTACAGCAATCAACCAGTGGAATAGCTTGTCTTCATAAGTTGTGGGTGCTCCATTACTGAAGGCTTTCAAAAAGAGACTGATCATCGATTTGTCTGAAATGGTATGGGGGGTTCTCCTTCTTGAGCAGGGGTTGGGCTTAGCAGATTTCCAAGATCCCTTCTAACTCTGTTATTCTATGTTCTAAATCAGGACCATGGGTTTACATGGTCCGGTTCCTAAATCTCTCATGGATTTCATATGGTGTCACTTTTGAGGTATTCCTCAAAACAGGAGCTCTTAAATTATGTCCCTCAGGATTCCACTCTATCTCCAGAGCTTTTTAATATCCATTCAGGGAGATCATCAGGAGTTTCCATTGTGAATGCTCTCCGTATGCTAGTGACGCCCAGATCTGTTTCTCTGTCCCATCTTTAGAAAGTGATATGATTCCTCCTGAATGCTTGCCTGTAATCAGTAATGGACTGGAAGAAGGATAATAGCAACTGAATCCAGAGAAGACAAAGATGCTCCTTGATAGGGTCTGTAATTTTAGAGATGAATGAGTTCTAAATAGAATGACACTTATCCAGAAGAAGCAAGTATACAGTATATCTTAGGAGTGCTTCTGGACCGAACTCTGTCATCAATTTCCTAGATTAAATAAATCACTGCTTTTTAATAGCTTTACTTATCATGTTAAGTCTTTCTGGAAAATAATAACCTAAACATTGTAGAATACATGCTTGTAACCTCCAGGTTTGATAACAATATGATGTTGTATATGGAATAGCGTCTGTATCTCTGTGGCAAAATACAAGGTACTAGTCATTAGTTTTGAAGATCTATGCAGCTTAAGTCAAGTCTATTTGGGAGAACATCTCTTGCTATATAAATCTCCATACTTACTGAATCATAAGGGGAGATTCACTTGCAGTTGCTGTCAGTCACAATGCAGGGTTGGGCTCGCTCTGTGGCTGCCCCATTTCCATGGAAAGCCAAGTGGGGGACTCTTACATCTTTGTGATCTTAAACAGTCCCTGAAACAATTTTTTGAACAGCCATTTAACTATTTATTATTTATTTATTTATTTATTCATTATTTATTTATTTATTTATTTATTTATTTATTTATTTATTTATTTATTTATTTATTTATTTATTTATTTATTTATTTATTTATTTATTTATTTATTTATGAAACTTATATACCGCTCATAGTGCAAGCACTCTCTAAGCGGTTTACACCATTAAGCAATGTATATTTACATTGCCCCCAACAATCTGGGTCCTCATTTTACCTACCTCGGAAGGATGGAAGGCTGAGCCAGTGAGATTTGAACAGCTGAACTGCGGATCACAGTCAGCTAAGTAGCCTGCAGTACTGCACTCTAACTGCTGCGCCACCTCGGCTCTTGATTGTAATATAATTTATTAATATTATTGGCTTTCCTTATTTATTTGATTTTAATTATTAGCTTAATGGTTTAGATTTTACAACTCTTTACTGTAAACTACCCTGTTTTCCCCAAAATAAGACATCCCCTGATAATAAGCCCAATTGGGCTTTTGAGTGCATGGCAATAAGGCCAAGCACTTATTTCAGGGTTCAGAAAAATATAAGGCAGGGTCTTATTTTCGGGGAAACATGGTACTGAGAGACTCTGGCGTGATTTTTATTTATTTAGTTATTTGTTTGTCAAACATGTACAAGATAGTAGGTATTGGTATAAGCATAAACATTAGCAAAGTAGGTACAGGTAAATTAGGCAATAGGACAATAGGGCAGGGACGGTAGGCACAATGGTGCGCTTATGCACGCCCCTTATAGACCTCTTAGGAATGGGGTGATGTCGACTGTAGACAGTCTAAGGTTAAAGTTTTGGGGGTTTGGGGAAGAAACCACAGAGTCGGGTAGTGCATTCCAGGCATTGATCACTCTGTTGCTGAAGTCGTATTTTCTGCATTCGAGTTTGGAGCGGTTTACATTAAGTTTGAATCTATTGTGTGCTCGTGTATTGTTGCGGTTGAAGCTGAAGTAATCATTGACAGGTAGGACATTGTGGTAGATGATTTTAGGTCAGATCTAAGGCGACAAAGTTCTAAGCTATCTAAGCCCAAAATTTCAAGTCTGGTGAAATAAGATATTCTGTTGCGAGCAGAGGAGTGGAGGACTATTGTATGCTCTGTATGTATTGTATGTATTGTATGCTCTGGTTAGCAGTGTAATATTGCCAGAGAAGAAGCTACACAAGATTAGATTAATAACTCTTGGTGCCTTTTTGGCAATATTGTTTGATTATGTGTTATGTGGTTATATGGTTATGGTGGTACACCAAATGAAATTAAATAAATATTCTTTTTTAAAAAGTACTATAAGGCTATATGTAACTTTAACAATAATGAATTATTCTGCTGCACTTGAGTTATCTCACTAAACTTTCCACACACGTGCATGAAAAATATTACATTGCCAGACAGCCTTAATGTATAATTTGAAGCATGGCAGTTTTGTCCATTTTTTTTCCCTTTTAAAAGCGAACAGTGATTATATATGTTTCTGCAAACTCTTATTTGGGATGGAAAAAAGCACCATGCATTGGTCTCATTAACAGAGATTAAAGTTTTAGAAACCGTTCCCAGAAAACAAGGAACACGACCTAAACCAGAGATCAGATATCAGTGTTCCCTATCAGGCAAAATATATATTTTTGAAAAGTATGGATTCTTTTCACTTGTTGGTTTCTTGAAAATGCCACATTGTTGTAACTAAAAGTTTATTTTTGCCTTTGGTCTGCTACTGTATGAAAAATCTGATTAATGTTTCAATGTAAGAGGAGTAGGTTTTGCCAAGTTCTAATGCAAGCCATGCCTGTTGAGGCCATTTCTGCTTCTCATTGTGTCCTTATCAGATACAAACATTTTAGGGCGTCATTGTTTCAGCCCAGAGAAGAGAGACAGTTCATTTTTATATATACTGTATTAAATGGAATTAAAACAATGGTGTGTTGGCCATGAGACCTTGTGGAGAGAGAGGGGAATATCTAAATAGATTTCAAAGATATATATATATATATATATATATATATATATATATATATATATATATATATATATATATATATATATATATATATATATATATATATATATATATATATATATATATATATATATATATATATATATATATATATATATATATATATATACCTCCACACATACACAAATCCTACGAGCTGCTTGTTTAAAGGGTAGTTCATAAGTAATGTAAATATTTAGAATATTCTAATAAAAGGAGTCCCTGCGGATTTTACTCCCTTAGTCATTGCCAACTGTAGGGGGCGTTGCTCATCTCCCTTTCAAAGCCATTGAGTCAGCGATGTCCGAAGACATTTCCCCGGTCATATGGCCAGCATAATGTCACAGAACTCTTACTAGCTATTGGTAAATAGTGGTAGCTATTTAGCTACTTGTATTTGTATGCTTTTGAACTGCTAGGCTGGCAAGAGCTGGGGGAAGGACAGGATCTCACCCCGTCATGTGATGCTCAGGTCTCAATCTGGGCTGCCAGGTTTCCAAATGACAAGCCCAGTGTCTTAACCATTGAGCCACCATGCTGACCATAGCATATTCTAATACTGTACTAAAATGTCCTGTCTAGTCCCTCCTCTCTATTATACTAACAGTGTTATGAAATTTCATTGGTGTATCGTTTTCTGCTGTCTGTGCTTATTTTCTTGCTGAACCTCCTTTACTGGTAGAGGTTGAATTTTGTTTATTTGTTTCTACTTATATGATTCTCCATCTTTGCTCCCCCCCGCTGAGTGTAAAAACAGAAGTGGGCGGGGAGACCCGGCTACCCTTTCCTGTAAGAATGGTATGTATGGCCTGCAGGAAGGGAGGGAGACCAGCGGGGGAGGGGAGGGGGTCTCTGGTGTAGGCGAGAGCCGGACCATCTCGGTCATAACGGGAAGAGGCAGATATGACGGGAGCAGAGGGGCGGGCCGCTCTCGGGGAATAAGACCTCGCTGTTTACAAGCGATCCCTTGTTCCGGCCCCTCCGACCCGGTTCCATCTTGCTCAACCCGGATACCTGGCAACCAGGGTTCTCAGGGCCCTGGGCTCAGGATGCTGCTGCTTAATGCCAGGTCAATTGTCAACAAAGCCCCCTTGATACGTGATTTAATCACAGAGGAGGGGGCAGACCTGGTGTGTGTTACCGAGACCTGGCTGGGCCAGGAGGGGGGAGTAGCTCTCTCCGAGATATGCCCAGCCGGTTTCTCGGTGCAGCACCATTCTCGACCCCAGGGAAGGGGGGGAGGAGTGGCAATAATAACCCACGAAAATCTGCATCCTCGTAGGATCCCTGCCCCGGAGATTGTTGGGTGTGAGACGCTCCTTTTGAAGTTGGACTTAGGGCTACAGGTGGGCCTTTTCTTGACGTACCTGCCTCCCAGCTGCGTAAGCAAGGCCCTGCCTGAGCTGCTCGAGGCAGTAGCCGGCTTGGCAGTTGAGTTCCCCAGGCTTATGGTGCTGGGGGACTTCAACTTGCCATCTGCTGGCGAAACCTCTGGGGCGGCTCAGGAGTTCATGGATTCCATGACAACCATGGACCTGACCCAAGTAATCCAGGGTCCGACTCATGAGGGTGGTCACACGCTCGACCTAGTGTTTCTTTCGGGGCAGTGGAGAGATGATCTGAAGATAAGGGATATAGTCATCACCCCTCTGTCATGGTCAGATCATTTCCTACTGAGGTTGGATTTCGCAGCCCCATTCCTCCCCCGCAGGGAGGCGGGACCGACTAGGTGGTTCCGCCCCAGGCGCCTAATGGAACCGGAAGGATTCCAGAGGGAACTTGGGGAAATACCTGAAACCCTGGTACACAATTCGGCTGACTCCCTGGTGGCTGCTTGGAACACCGCAGCATCAGGGGCCCTAGACCGAATTGCGCCTAAGCGACCTCTCTATGGCAGTGGATCCCGGAAAGCTCCCTGGTTTACCGAGGAGCTCCGGGAGATGAAACGCCAGAAGAGACGTCTAGAACGCCGCTGGAGGGCCAGAAAAACCGAGTCTGATCGAACACTATTAAGAATTTACATCAGATCTTATTTAGTGGCGATAAGGGCGGCAAAACGATCCTATTTTTCCGCTCTTATTGCGTCCGCAGATTCTCGCCCGGCCGCCTTGTTTAGGGTGACGCGCTCCCTCCTTGCAAAAGGGGGGAGCGAGGAACACTTACAAGGCAGAGCTGAGGAATTCGCTGAGTTTCTGTCGGATAAAGTCGCTCAGATTCGGTCAAACCTGGACTCTGGCTGGGCAGAGTCCATTGAGTTGACAGGGGCTAGTCCTAGTCCATCATTATGGGAAGAGTTTGGGCCTGTTTCTCCTGAGGATGTGGACAGGGCTGTGGGAGCGATGGGTACCTCCACCTGTTTATTGGACCCGTGCCCCTCCTGGCTGGTCTCGACCAGCAGGGAGGTGGCACGCGGCTGGATCCAGGCGGTGGTCACCGCTTCTTTGAGAGAGGGATCCGTACCGCAGTCGTTAAAAGCTGCGGTGGTGCGACCCCTCCTGAAGAAGCCTTCCCTGGATCCAGCTGACTTGAAGAACTATCGTCCGGTCTCCAACTTGCCTTTTTTAGGGAAAGTTGTGGAGAAGGTGGTGGTTACTCAGCTTCTGCAGCTCCTGGATGAAACAGATCATCTAGATCCTTACCAGTCGGGCTTCAGGCGCGGCTACAGTACAGAAACTGCCTTGGTCGCTCTGATGGATGATCTCTGGCGGGCCCGGGATGGGGGGAACTCCTCCATCCTGGTGCTACTTGACCTCTCAGCGGCTTTCGATACCATCGACCATGGTATCCTTCTGCATCGTCTCAGCGAGTTGGGAGTGGGAGGCACCGTTTTGCGGTGGTTCTCCTCTTATCTCGCTGATAGGATGCAGTCGGTGCTGGCAGGGGGGCAGAGGTCGTCCCCTAGGCCCCTATTATGTGGGGTGCCTCAGGGGTCGGTTCTCTCGCCCATCCTGTTCAACATCTACATGAAACCGCTGGGTGAGATCATTCGCAGACATGGGGTGTGTTTCCATCAGTACGCTGATGACACCCAGCTGTACATCACCACCCCGTCTGACTTCAGTGAGGCAGTTGATGTAATGTGCCGGTGCCTGGACGACGTTAGGATCTGGATGGGGAGGAACAGACTCAGACTTAATCCCGACAAGACTGAGTGGCTGTGGATATTGCCTCCTAAGGATCATGACAACTGCCCCTCCTTGTTCCTTGAGGGAGCGAAACTGACTCCCTCGGACCGGGTCCGCAACTTGGGGGTCCTCCTAGATCCACAGCTAAAATTGGATCATCATCTTTCTGCTGTGGCTAGGGGGGCCTTTGCACAGGTTCGCCTGGTGCACCAGTTGCGGCCATATTTGGAGAAGGAGGCTCTACTCACGGTCACTCATGCCCTTGTCACCTCTCGTTTGGACTACTGCAATGCGCTCTACATGGGGCTACCCTTGAAGAGTATCCGGAGACTTCAGCTGGTGCAAAATGCGGCTGCGCGTGCTGTGGTGGGTGTGCCAAGGTACACCCACGTGACATCGATACTCCGCCAGCTGCATTGGTTGCCCATCGGTCTCCGGGTCCAATTCAAGGTGTTGATCACCATCTTTAAAGCCCTTCATGGCTTAGGACCAGGTTATCTACGGGACCGCATTCTGCCTCATACTTCCCTCCGACCGGTTAGGGCCCACAGAGTTGGCCTCCTCCAGGTCCCGTCGGCCAAGCAATGCCGGCTGGCGGGCCCAAGGGGGAGAGCCTTCTCTGTGGCTGGCCCCGCTCTCTGGAACCAACTTCCACCAGAGACCCGAACTATCCCCACTCTGCTGGCCTTCCGAAAAGCCGTTAAGACATGGCTCTTCCTGCAGGCGGGGGGTAGAGCTTAATTCACTCGAGCTCACCCCCCAAGTATGTATGATGTTGTATGGTTGTTGATCTCTTATATTGTGTTTTAATTTTTATATTGTTTTAATTACTATTTTTAGATTTTGGTTGTTCTTGTATTTTTCACTGATGTACGCCGCCCTGAGTCCTTAGGGAGTTGGGCGGCATATAAGAATTCCAAAATAAATAAATAAATAAAAAAATAAATCTTTCTCCAAATTTTTATTTTATTTATTTATTTATTTTGTTAAGTACATGTTGGTAATATACATAGATATAACATTGTTTATATACATAAGATGGGTACTGATAAGCGAGAACATTAGGACAGGGACAGTAGGCACGCTGGTGCACTTATGCACACCCCTTAAAAAAAATAACATATTAACAGAATCTGCCTCTACCTAGGATAGAACTCACAACCTCCTGACTGTGAGGCAAGAGCTCTTTCCTCTAGGCTACAATTCTCTGGGAATGTACCTCAATCTGATCCCAAAATCCCTTCCTCTGGGAGGACTTCTTTAATTTTGTCTTTCTTTGGATATAATGTAACGCACAAGATTAGTGTAAGAGTACCACAATTCACCCATGAAAATTTGTTTCAGATTCTCCTCTTTCAAACTCTTTCTAACAAGACTGGTTTTTACCATCAAGTTGAAGAAAAATTATTTTGAAATGTAGAAGTAATTTTGAGTCTGACCTTAAAAACAAATATTCATACATAATGCTTGAACCTAATAGAATAGGGGTCCCCAACCTCTGGTCTGTGGACTAGCACCAGTCCGTGGGATGCCAGCAACAGGACCGTGCAAACAAGCAAAGCCCCATACATGGGATGCATGCAAAACCACGATCCCTCCAGTCCGTGGAAAAACTTTTCTCCACAGAACCAGTCTCTGGTGCCCAAAAGGTTGGAGCCGCTGTTATATATATATATATAACAGCGGATATATAAAAAAGCGAAATCCACTCACTCATCACAAAATCTCCAGAATGATAAAGCCTGCAAACTTGAAATTTGGCACGTACGTTCCTCTTGGCTTCTAGGTGCTCGCTAAGAAAGGATTTTTTTGAAATCACCATCAGATCATTAGTATCTCATATACAGTATATTCATATACAGTATATTAACATGCTGTGATGCTAAGGAGTTAGACATTCTACTCCCCCTCCCCACCTGAAAAGAATTCTGTTCCAACTGCCAGTTGCCTCACATTCCGTTACCTCAGTTCAAACTGGCAGAGGTTCCACTCCTTCACTCAGGAGCGGGCTGGGGCTTCTTACAGTACACTAGATGTTGGTATCTCACCAAAATGTCTATGCCTTCCACCTATGGAACTTCCAGACTCAAGGTGGCAGGAGAGATATTTCCTTATGTGTTTCAGTCACCGACCACTACTGAGCCAATGGATTGTGAACCAAATTTCTCCTGCATAGTGTCCCAGCCCCAAGTCACTTCTTACACTGACCACCTCAGTTCAGACAAATCTGTTCCTTCTACTGTAACACCAGTTAAAGGGAAAAGGGGGGAAACGCAGGAAAAGATTTACAGATGCGAGTAGGAAAACACAAGTAAGGGAAGCTGCAAAAAAGTATCGTCCAAGTCATCCCGAAGTCAATAGAGAGGCTGTAAAAAAGTATGCATCTAATAACCGCTACATTAATCTGGCAACTACAGCTGAATACAATGAAAAGATATCACAAATCAGATCAATGCCTTGGACTAATAAGTATTTGTCTGGTTGTAAATATGAACCTCAGATTGATTACTCCAGGGAAAAGGTTGTTGATCTCGGACCTCGGTTACCCTGTGCCTGGTGCCGTGCCCTGAAGTGGCAGAATGAGACTCCCGGGATGTGCTGCAGTGGCGGTAAAGTCCAGCTTGAGCCCTACCCTGAACCCTTACACAGCCTTCTCACCCACCAGCATCCAATGGCAGACCACTTTCTTTCTGCTGCCCGGAAGAACAACTGATGCTTCCAAATGACGTCTTTTGGAGCCAGAGAGGTGAAGGAGGGAAATTTTATACCAACATTCAAAGTTCAGGGGCAGGTCTACCACAGGATAGGGAGTATCATGGTGGGGCCTCAGCAGCAGCCTTCATTTCTCCAGATACTGTATACTTTGTTGGTGATGATGACAATGAGAAGGACATCCATTGTGGAATCTACCCGGGTGTTAATCCAGAACTGGTTAGCCAACTGCAGAAGTTGCTGCGTGAACACAACAAGTATATTCTGGAACTTGAGGCTGCTGTTGATTCTGTTCCTATGAGCCACAAGGACTTCCAAGTGGTGATTAATGGTAATAGGAAGCCTTCTGGAGAGCACCAAGGTCGTTTCAGTGCCCCCACAACTACAGAAGTGGCTGTTCTCATTGTCAGCCAGGATTTTGAGAAGAGAGATATCGTTCTCCACAGCAGAGACAACAGGTTGTTATGAATCGCCACCCAATCACAGTTTTGTAGCGAAGCACGGATAGCCAGCTAGTCTATATATATAAAAGCCAAATACCACTCATGCATCATTACGAAATCTCCAGAACCGTAAAGCCTACAAACTTGAAACTTGGCACATATGTTCCTCTTAGCTTCTAGGTGCTCGCTAAGAAAGGATTTTTCTAGATAACCATCAGATCATTAGTATTTCTTATATTATTATTAACACGCTCTGATGCTAAGGAGTTAGACGTTCTACTCCCCCTCCCCACCTGAAAAGAGCTCTGTTCCAACTGCCAGTTGGGCATGGGCATGGCCAGCACATGACTCATCCGGCCTGCGGGCTGGTAGTTTAGGCATTCTACTCCCCCTCCCCACCTGAAAAGAACTGTGTTCCAACTGCCACTTGCCTTATATTAACATGCTCCGATGCTAAGGAGTTGCACATTCTACATAAATTTTGTAACTACTCATTAATTTTCAAGCGTTAACTGTCAATTTATCAAGCCCGATCACATAGTTTTGTAGCGAAGCATGGGTATCCAGCTACCAGTAGAAGATAATCTGATAATCCAGCTCTTTGAACATACTGAAGATATCTTTGTGGCTCTCCTCCTCCACTTCACAATAACTAAGTATGTTAGTAGTAGTGACTGACCCAACATTTTGATGTCTTGGACTGGATCTGTAGTGCACCGGAAAACACCAAGAGCTGTGCAGTCTGCTACATTAACATTGCCCTGCATTTTCTCCAAAGTGTTTGTATTAACCAGCACTTACTGCTAGCAGTGAGTCAGCATTTTCATGTAAGCTAACAGCTTCTGTAATTTCTTCCCAAGAACAATTCTGGCAAACAAACCCTTCCAATTATTCTATTTGAAGTTTGGAAAAAAAGATATTGGCCACTTTTGAGGCCCGTTTGCTAATGTATAGTAGCACCGGTTTCAATTACCCTCTTTCATAGCCACTTAAGTATAAATATTTCCACAGAACTCAGACCAACGTTCATAGAGAAAATAAAATAATACCTTAGCATCATTAAGAATTGGCAGAACCATCTATATCAATTTTCCAACTGTTCTTTTATCACCTGGTCCGTTCTATTCCCACATTAATCTGTACATGTCAAAATAATACAAAATCATATCTGTATATTATTTTATATTACAGCATATGCATTTTAAAATATAATTTCTCAATGTTTAATTTCTTAATTTCAAAGACATCTCAAAAATACTTTTTCTTTTGTTTTTTAAAAGCATTTTAGGCTCGTCTCTCTTTTTTTGGGGGGGGGGATGTAAGAGCTAGAAAATGTGAAATTGAATGAAATCTGAAAGATAACAAAACTCTGGATTGTATTTTCGCCCAGAGGTTTATTCATTTCGAAATGCAGATAACTTTAAGTTCTCAGTAATCCATTTCAAAAAGGCCCTACTCATTTCTATGGGTGATATGGGTTTTCTTCAATCTTAGGTGCTGTATCAATGCCCTGGAAGTTTGACGGTTCTGCTTCATATCTTAGCTGTTCTTAGCACTGCACTCTTATGGATAGAGAGTGCTGATGTCATTAGAGCCACTGCTCCAGCAGTGTCATTAGAAGTGACAGCACTGAGTGCTCCCTAGTTCCTCCTTTAGGCCCTGCTACTTTTCCAGCTTCTGATACTGCATCTATCACTGCCACTGTCTTTTGTGCCTTATCCACTAGCATGATGTCTGGTTGATTGGCCAGATCTGAATTTGGAAATCC
The DNA here is from genome assembly GCA_023053685.1 of Diadophis punctatus similis. NCBI lineage: Eukaryota > Metazoa > Chordata > Lepidosauria > Squamata > Dipsadidae > Diadophis > Diadophis punctatus. Next base: position 10,361,936 of record JALIGW010000013.1, read on the forward strand.
CATCTGGACTTGGAAGGGTGTCGCCCAGCAGTGGGTTGCTCCCAGTTCGGCCTGGTTCTGTGAACCGATAGCAGCAGTGGGCTCCGCCCACCCACCCAGGACACTTCTGTGCATGCGCAGAAGTGTGTGCGCGCGCGAGCGTGCACGCAACCTGGTAGCAATGGGTTTTAGAACCCACTACTGGTGTCGCCCATACACTATGCAGATGTGTCTGTACACAACGCCAGCTACTTAGTTGTGCCAGTCAGTATATGTTGTTCCTGCCTGCCATTATGTGCTGGACTATCTCCAAGGCCTCTCTGCATTGTATGCACCTCGGATATATAGTCAACTAGATAATGCTTTTATTTTTCAAAATATTTTAAAAAAAAGAATCTGTAGCACGCATACAGGTGGGTATTGTTCTACCTGAAAATTTGCATAGATTTTTGATGTTCTTCTGGAATAACTCCAAGATAAACTGTAGTCTTAGAATGCACTCCTGCACAGACTTAGAAGTAATTTCCATTTATCACCACGTGATGTTAATTAAATACAAAAACGAACTATTTGAGCAATGAATAATTTAAACAATGAGGGGTGGTTCTTATCAAAACATTCTTGGAAAATATGAGCTGTAGTTGGAAATCCTGCAAGAAGTGTAAACATTCCAATTTTAAAATACAGTGATTTGGAACAAAATGATTGTAACATAATATTTTATTTAAGTGGTTATATGAATCTATAGCAAGTACTAGGGAGGAACAAAAATAATACAGATTCTAAAAGCATGTTTTTTCCCTAAATCAATACAGGTGGAATTAATGTAAAAAGTCTGGAACTGAATCCTGAGGAAATCAATATTGGGTCATATGCAATAGTGTTGTCAGTTGTCAGAATGGCTATCACTGGGCTAAGAAATCTTACCCCTCAAGTGTTCTCAAAATAGATTCAATAGAGTTAAAAGACTCTCTATAACAGATTATGAAATGTCATACATGAAAGGAGAAGGGCAAAAGAAATGCTATTTTACAGAAGTCTGCTTGTATAACATTGAGGATGTAGGTCCCCTTCTGTCTGTTTCCTTCTGTCACTGAAAGACAAATGATGTAAAAATTAAGGAGAAGATGCATGTTTTATTGCAACCATGTTTACAGATCTATTAAATCAGCCATGCTTTTTAATGTCGATAAAGTGGCACTTATGTGGCATGTGATGTGTGCATCTCTCCTAAGGATTTATTTGCTCAAGGTTGGTTTCTAATTTGGCTGGTCGGCTTCCACAAATGAAGACCTTGGTTTAGAGCACAATTCACCCAAGATCCTCTTAGGCAATCCTCTGCCTTTTACTCTTTTATATTTAGGTTTAAGAGAGCAGTACTGGTTTACTTTCTTTCCTGGTTTGTTCTAAGGCAGCCGGTCCTAACTGAGTCTCTTTCAGTTGTACTCATAAATAACGAACATACTGATTAGAGATTTTTGGAGCTGTTGTCATTGTTACGGTAACTAATGTGCACTTTTAAAAGGGCTTAACTATTATATTAACAATTGCTTGTTCTTCCCTTATCATGGGAGCAATGGCATATGGTGACAAGCATAAATGAGAGAATGGTGAAGTGCTAGACTAGAGAAGAAGAGGCATAGCAGGTTAGCTAGGATAGATGTTGTACACAATCCATTCTCTCCCTGTTCCTCTAAACGGGTGTAAAACTGGCGGCCAACACAGGCCAGGTGTGTCACATGCAGTCCACGCCCACCCCGGCTCCGCAAAGGCAAAAAATGTGACACAATCAAGTTTGACACAGATGGTGCAAAGATTTCGGAACTAACATTGACCTTAACACTTGGCAAACTCTATGGTATAGAAATAGAAAGCTTACCTTAGCTACCTCTTACAAAGAGAACCTTTATAAAATGATTTATAGGTGGCATCTCCCACCCACAAGAATAGCAAAAATGAGTCGGAATGCATCAGCATTATGCTGGAAATGTAAAAGAGTTCCTAGCACATATTATCATATGTGGTGGGAGTGCCAAAAAACACAAGAATACTGGGGAAAAGTAAGGCAATGGTTGGAAGAAATTTTGGAAATAAAATTGGAGTTAAAACCTGAACTATTTTTATTGAGAATAACTATGGATAAATTTGGAAAAAATATATTATACCTCATGTTACACATCTTGACCGCTGCAAGGGTAGCATTTGCCCAAAATTGGAAAAATAAAGAAATACCCAAGGAAGGAGAACTCTTAGATAAAATATTAATATGTGCAGAAATGGATAGATTAATAGCAATAGCAATAGCAATAGCACTTAGACTTATATACCGCTTCATAGTGCTTTACAGCTCTCTCTAAGCGGTTTACAGAGTTCAGCATATTGCCCCCAACAATCTGGGTCCTCATTTTACCCACCTCGGAAGGATGGAAGGCTGAGTCAACCTTGAGCCTAGTGAGATTTGAACAGTTGAACTGCTGAACTAGCAATCAGCTGAAGGTCGCAATGCTGCTTTTAACCACTGCGCTATCTCAGCTCCTAATGCTGCAGTTGAAGGACAAATCAGATATGGAATATTATGAAACCTGGAATAAATTATATGAATGGTGGCATAAAAGGAGAGCCAAGAATAAGTGATATCAGGAAAATTGGAAGATTTAAAAAAATGTATAAAATTTGATTCTTTTCAAAAAGAAAAATATAGATAAAGGAATTTTATGTAAATAGTTTAACTGGATAATCCGTCATGTACATAACTTTTACGTATTTAGGTCTTTGTTATGTCCTGTTGTTTGTATGTTTGTTTGTTTTTAATTGTTCTTTAAATAAAATATATATTTTAATTTAAAAAAAAAGTTTGACACCCGTGCTGTATGAGATGAAGGCTTCTAAAAACCTCTGATTTGCTTCCTTCAAAAATCTTCCCAAAGGATGATCCCTCTCAGGTACATAATACTCATGGTCATTATCATATTACACCACATTACAAAAAAATGTTGAGTCTTTGGAAAAAGTGCAGAGAAGGGCAACTAAAGGCTTGGAGACTAAAACATATGAAGAACAGTTGCAGGACTTGGGTTTGGTGCTTCATCACTAGAGGTTTTTAAGAAGATACTGGACAATCACTTGACTGAAATGGTATAGGGCAGTGATGGTGAATCTTTTTCGGCTCGGGTGCCAAAAGGATGTGCGTGCACGTGATAGCATGCATGCGTGTCCCCATACCCATAATGCAATGCCCTTGACCCCCATGCATGCGCACAACACCTCCCACTGCCTCCTGTGCATGCACACAACACCCCTACGCTGCCCCCCCCCTTGCATGAGCACAGGCCTCACTGAAGCCTCCGGACTTCCGGTAGGCCCATTGGGCTGTTTTTCACTCTCCCCAGGGTTCATGAAAGCCTCCTGAAGCCTGGGATGGTGAAAAATGGCCCATCAGGCCAACCAGAAGTTCGTTTCTGGCCGATACAGCTGAAAATAAGGCTGAAAATCAGCTGGCCAGGTGCGCATGCGCGCTGGAGCTGACATAGGGCAATGCCTCCTGTGCCCTCAGATATGGCTATGCGTGCCACCTGTGGCACAAGTGCCATAGGTTCGCCATTACTGGTATAGGGTCTCCTCTTTGAGCAGGAAGTTGGAACTCCAAGGTCCCTTCCAGTGCTATTCTGATTGATTGATTGATTGATTGATTGCTATATTCATGAAGATCAGATTGGCTTTCTGGCTTTCTGGCTCTTCATAAGGATCCAGACCAGTGGTGAAATCAAAAATTTTTTACTACCAGTTCTGTGGGCGTGGCTTGGTGGGTGTGGTGTGGCTTGGTGGGCATGGCTTGGTGGGCATGGCAGGGGAAGGATACTGCAAAATCTCCATTCCCACCCCACTCTGGGGCCAGCCAGAGGTGGTATTTGCTGGTTCTCCGAATTACTCAAAATTTCCACTACTGTTTCTCCAAACTACTCAAAATTTCCGCTACCGGTTCTCCAGAACCTGCTGGATTTCACCCCTGATAGACCAATACTGGGAATTTGCAGTAATGAGGTATTATTACAGAGAATCTCCAATGCTTCAATTCTTGTTAATTTTGCCCTTGGAAGTTGCTTCGTTTTCCTTTCTCTGCCAAAACTCTTCAGCCAGATTGTTTTTACTCAAAGCACTTTCTTTCTTTACCTCTCTTTTTACTTAGGAAAAGCATCATACACTTCACAAAGTGGATGAAAGATCATAGCATAGCGCACAAAATAGGCAAGCTTATATAAAGAGATCTTTTCTTAGACATCAGCTTTGAACATGATCATCTCAGATCAGCGGTGGGTTGCTCCCGGTTCGGCCCGGTTCGGTGAACTGATAGCAGCGGCAGTGGGAGGCTCCACCCAGGATGCTTCTGTGCATGTGCAGAAGCTTCCACACATGCACAGAAATGTTGAGTGTGCGCGCAGACGAGCGAACCGGTAGAGACAGGATTTACAACCCACTACTGTCTCGGATGTTTCTGTGTTGGCAAGTCAACAGCTCACGGAGAACCAACAATCATCTGAGCACAGAAAACCAGTTGGCCTACCAATATTCATGTTGCTATCCTTTCAAGCTGATTAATAACTGAGTGTTTCCTCAGACTTAATGGAATCTTTAACAAAACAAACATTTATATACCCCATAAAAATGGACAAATAACTAGTAACCTGTCTCCAGTGCTTGATGTCTTTCTGTACATTTGTGAACATTTGTTTATTGTTTGCAAAACAAACAAAAAAATATCCCAGAAGTAATTTGAGGAGAAACTGTGTAAGGAAAAGTCAATTGTAGGAAAATATAAACAAATGAAGAGAAAACACCCGAAGCTTCACAGTTGCCATAGCAGCAAATTTCAGTCTCCTTTCTATCCCTTGCAGCTGGTACACTAGCAAATCTGCATTTGGGCACTTTTCCTACCAACCCTGCCTGTTGCTTTGATGAGTGAATGGGGAAAAAGAAATTGCTATGTAATGAATCCAAAAACCAGGAGGTGGGCAATCTAAGTAGGACTACAACTTAGCACAAGGCAGTGAGCTCTAACAGAATGTCCCCATTCATGGATAAAACAGCATAAACACACGCATGTGCCACAATTGCAAGCCTAGTTATGATGTCACTTATCAAGAGGGATCTTGCTGCCAATTGCCATCCATGCACTGTCATCTGGCAGAATTTAAATCTTATTGAAGCAGGTCTGTTGGTCACCAAAGCAACCAGTGTGGTTGGCTGGGGGAAGCAGACTTATTTGACAGCTAATAAAAACAGCAGTTGAACAATTTTGCATCCAGGCTCTCTCACTTCTCTTAAGACATTCTGTAAATGCTAGTTAGGGATCATTGGAATTGTAACCCCTAAGCACATCTGACGATTTTGGATAAAGCTTATGTAAAAGCTTACCTAGGCCATAGACCAGTGGTGGCGAACCTTTTTAGGTTCGCGTGCCAAAAAGGGGGGGTGCGCGCGCCAGCGCACGCTCGCATGCCCACACCCATTCCCTCCCCCCATGCATGCACACAACACCCCCCATGCTGCCCCCTGCGCATGCGCACCACCACCCCCGCGCAAAGGCCTTACCGGAGCCTGGGACGACGAAACAGGCAAACCGGAAGTGCGGAAAAACGCACTTCCGGTTTGCCGGTGAGCTGTTTTTTGCACTCCGGAGGGTTCAGGGAAGCTCCCTGAAGCCCCGGAATGCAAAAAACTACAAAACGGACAAACCGGACGTGCAGAAAAATGCACTTCCGGTTTGTCCATTTTGTAGTTTTTTGCATTCCGGAGCTTCAGGGAGCTTCCCTGAACCCTCCGGAGTGCAAAAAACAGCTCACCGGCAAACCGGAAGTGCGTTTTTCCGCACTTCCGGTTTGCTGGTGGGCAATGTTCGCGTGCCGTCTGCTATGGCTCCGCGTGCCACCTGTGGCACGCGTGCCATAGGTTCGCCACCACGGCCATAGACCATCCATTTAAAGAGAAGCAAAGGTTTTGAGAATTTTCTTTCTTATTTAAAAAACATTTATGTACCTGCCCATCTTCCAAACAACTCTGGGCAGCTCCCAATCAAAAGTTAAAACAATTTTTAAAACTACCCCTTGGTTTTGAGAAGTTCATGCCTTGAGGAAATTTTACATCCTGGTTTGTTTGGCCATGTATAATTGTTTGTGGGATACGTTGGCTTTCAATGCGGCACAATATACCCAAATAAACAAGTAAAATTATCCCTTTTTAACATTTTAGACTCTGCAAAGGATTATTGTAGAAGGCTGGTAGCATACATTTTGAGTCATCAACTTTTAGTTTTTAAAGAACAATATAGTTTGGTGACCTTATATTCACTTTCCGTATAACACCATTATGTCAATCTTTGCCAAAAGATTGCAAGGGTAATAAATGTGTGCACTTAGTGTTATGCATTTTCAGGTTGCACAGAGGAAAGCTGTTCTTTTAAGTGATCTGGTAATGAGGGGTTGGCAGAAGAAAAACAGAGAACACCACGGATGGCATCTTAAAAATTAATTGGAAAATAATAACCCACAGAGTAACACAAGTGGCACTTTCAGTTGCATTAATCATCCTCTACTTACCTTGAATACAGACAGGTATTCTGTATTTTTACTGTGACTTCTGCTAAATATTCTCAAGTTTACCCTAAAGAGCCTATGACGAAGAATGACTTTATGATCCTGTGAAGCAAGAAGCCATAGTAGAATCAATGGATAAAGAAAGAAGAAGGAATCAGAAAAAGATGAAGCTTCTGGGAGTGAACTGATGAACTAAGAAGAGAAAGCCAGAGAATGGAACCTGTTATTGATGACAGCACTTACCATGATGGAGAACTAAAAGAGGAAGAGAATATCGGCTTTAATCCAGGTAATCATTCAGGCTCTTCCATGCTGTTAAAGGTAGGCACCTTGCTGTCTTCCAATTGCTTTAGAGTACTTTTTTAAACTCCAGCCAAAATATCTAGAAATACACATATGATGTGTAGAGTACTAGGTAATCTAACAGTATGAAGAACAATCTCCATTTTGGTGTCATCTCTACAGTAATTCAAAATGGTGAAACATTCCTCTTCTAACTTACCATATTGAAATAGTGGAAAATTCTGCCTTCCATTAACAATTTTCTTTCTCTCTGGCAAGATCTTTCAATGTCCAATGAAGGGGGGGGGAGTTGTTTCTCGCAGTTTAAAGGACCATAAAATAGAAAGAGAGTTTTGGCACAGAATAGACTTTCGGTGAAGTAACTTTCCTGAATTTATCTGTAAAATTTAATTAACTAATGAATAGATAACCCTAAATCACTTTTGGATCTAGTTAAGTGAGTGGACTGCACCTTAGGAATTGAATGTATGGCAACATTTGTTTTCAGATGACAATGTAGCCTTGTGTAAAATGGATGGTGAGAGTTCCTGCTTGTAAACAATGATGGATAGTTATTGTGTCACAACCCCTTGATTCATCATTGCCAGCAACATACTTTTATAAATCACAAAGTGCCTTTAATATTTATAAGATTGCTAAATACATTGAAGTATTAAGTATGTTTGGTTTGCTGCATTTGAGATTACATTTTAGAGTTCCCCTTTTGCAGATTTTTTTTAAAATTACTTTATTTTGTTCTTTTATAAACTATATAGCAAACACTAATACAAATCTTGATATCTGAAAGGATTACACTTACTTCCTATGAAATATATCTGTTTTTTTTTTCAATGAAAACTAGGTCTCTTATTTAGGATGGGCCTGTAGGACTTATCACCTACACTTTTAAGACATGTATGGCAGCTTGCCATGCATTTAACATGCCTTGTTTTGCAGATTATGTGAAATGAACAAATAATATCAAAGCAGAAGTAGTCAGCCAGTGGCGTGACAGGTGGGAGGCCTGGCTGCAGTGGTCCTAAGGTAAGCGGGGCGGAGCGGGTGGGGCAGCTCCACCCCCCATGCCCACCCTAGCTTTTTATGCCTGTGCCTCACCCCAACTCAAACAACCTGTTGGTGGGCAGAGCTTAACTAGGGCTTATTTTGGGAGGGGGTAGCACATATATTAGGCACAGGTGTGAAAATCAGGCTAAGGCTTGTTTTTGGGGCAGGTTGTATTTCCGGGGAAACACGGTATTAAGCTGTATAATATAATCTTGTTGTATTAAGTTATTTATTTTATTTATTTATTTATTTGTGAGATTTATATACTGCCTCACAGTGCAAGCACACTCTAAGCGGTTTACACCAGTAAGCAATGTATATTTATATTGCGCCCAACAATCTGGGTCCTCATTTTACCTACCTCGGAAGGATGGAAGGCTGAGTCAACCGTGAGCCGGTGAGATTTGAACCGCTGACCTGCGGATCACAGTCAGCTAAAGTGGCCTGCAGTACTGCCTCTAAACCGCTGCACCACCTCAGTTATAATGTAGAGCTACCACAATATGGTAGCCATGGTGGTGCAGTGGTTAGAATGCAGTGGTTAGACTGCAGTACTACAGGCTACTTCTGCTGACTGCTGGCTGCCTGCAATTTGGCAGTTCAAATCTCACTAGGCTCAAGGTTGACTCAGCCTTCCATCCTTCCGAGATTGGTAAAATGAGAACCCAGATTGTTAGAGGCAATATGCTGACTCTATAAACAGCTTAGAGAGGGCTGTAAAGCCCTGTGAAGTGGTATATACATCTCAGTGCTATTGCTATATGAGCAGCAAGAATCTGCCAAAAATTATAGGACAACAGAGAGTTAAAACTGCCTGTATCTCTTTGCTAGTTCAGATGTTTCCTGGATCCCAAATGCCTTGTCCACATTCTTCTCCTTATAATCTTCTAACTATAGAATCCCATACGTGTCTACTCCTAATAAAGCTCCAGTGAGTTTAAATGGGCTTAGTCCAAGGATAACTGTGTGTAGCAGATGTGCAAAATCCAAGTTCCCAGGACTGGATGTGACCTCTGAAAGGTTTCAGAGTGGCCTCCAGAAAATTTTTAATGAGGCTGAGGAGAAATTATAAAAAGTGGCCATACTACTGATAAGAGACAGATCGTTTTAATTTTAATTTAATGTAAATATAATGAAGTAGAATTTAGTTTTCTTACTGGCTTTGGTCATTGCTTTTTTGGAATGCAGCCCTTGTGTGCAGAATATACATGCCTGTTGTGTAGCATTACAAACCTTTCTCCTAATTGTTAAATGTATTTTACTGTATTACTTATAAATCTTTTTAAAAAGAATCCTTAGTCAAAGTGAGAACTCCATTCTGAGCAGCCAAGGGGATGGAGGAAGGAAAAATTATTTCTGAGTTCTTCACTTCTTAGGTATTCCCACATAACCTTCCCACCCACTACGTGCCATCTCTAAGTGATGCAGCACTTTATTTATTTATTTATTTATTTGGTTTTCTTATATGCCGCCCAACTCCCGAGGGACTCAGGGCAGCGTACAACACAAGAAAAATACAAGAATAACCAATAAACAGTTGAGTTAAAATCAAAATATAAAAATTACAATTACAATATAAAAAACCATTCAACAACCAAAACATACCCGGGGGAGAGTTCAGATGGAATTAAACTCTACCCCCTGCCTGCAGGAAAAGCCATGTCTTAACGGCTTTTCGGAAGGCCAGCAGGGTGGGGATGGTTCGGGTCTCTGGACGAAGTTGGTTCCAGAGCGCGGGGCCCGCCACAGAGAAGGCCCTCTCCCTAGGGCACGCCAGTCGGTATTGCTTGGCTGACAGGAGCTGGAGGAGGCCAACTCTGTGGGCCCTAACCGGTCGGAGGGAAGTATGAGGCAGAATGCGGTCCCGGAGATAGCCTGGTCACTTCTCACCCCTGTGACCCACATGCATTCTTTTTGACCTGTGGCATCAACTACTTGACGCATGCAGCATCTCTTACACACCCAAGACCCCTCACACACACCCCTGGGCACCCCTGGGCAATCTATATCACCCATCCACGTGACCTCCCTGACCCACACGGCTTCTCTAGGGCACACCTACATATAATTCCTAACCCATGTGGTACCTTTTGCACACTCTGTGTAGCATTCCTGACCCCCACACCAGAAGTGGGTTTCAAACCAGTAGCGACCCGCTGGTGATGTCACGATGATGTCACGGAACCGGTTCTATCGGTGCCTGTCTGTGGGCACCGCCATCTTTTTTTCAATTTTTTTTCAATTTTTTTTCAATTTATTTTTTATTCTAAGCATGTGCAGAAGCTGAGTTTCCGGCACTGTGCATGTGGTCGCCATCTTGTTTTCGGCTTTTTTAAAAAAAAAATTTAATTTTTTTGCCACTGCGCATGCGCACATGCGCAAAGCGCACACGGCATGGGAGGAAGCGAACTGGCAGCGAGGTAAGTTTGAACCCACCGCCTGCATATTCCCTCTCTCCTTTCCTCACCTGACAGCAGCCACTTATTTGCCTGCTAGCCTTGGACTTGCAACTTCCTGCTGTTTTCCTCCCTTGCAAGCTTTCCAAAAGCAAAGTAAGTGGGGAAGCCAGCAGGAATTCTAGGGAGAGAAGGAAATAAGGAAAGAAGTCTGCAGGAAGTCACTCTCACTCTCACTGCTTTTTTTGCCCACCTGTGATCATTCTATTTCTCTGTTTAGGAATGGAAATATTTTTGAAATGATGACCCAACAAGGCAAGAGTTGTCAACTTCTGAGTAAGATTCAGTTACACTTCTAGCTGGCTTTTGTTCTTTCAAAAAGGAACACTTTTTAAATTTTTTTTACCTCAGACAGTCTCATTCTGACCCTGGGCACGATCAGAGTCCCCCTCCCAAAAGACATTCTTTTTACACAGATGTTGCAATATGTTTTGGGGCACAATTAGTCCAGTAGGGTCTGCCTCCCCTCATATTATACTCCATTTCCCCCTTAAATGTAAATGAGAACAACTTGTTTTATTTATCTTGAATGTCTGTCACTGTATCTGCACTTAGACTGGGAAAAAAGTGCCTTAAAAAGTTCGCTGGGCCCTTCACTAAGTTTTTCACCCATAATTGAAAATTTTTGTTGTTGATGTTAATAATGTTGTTGTTTTTCCACCAGGCTTTTGTTTTGCAATAAGAAGAGAGACCCTTTTTATCCTTAGGTTGCAAAAATCTTGTTGCTGCTCTGAAATCTCAAGCAAGATCCTCACTAGTAAATGACAGCAGCTTCTAGATGTATTTTAATGTTTATATTGTGTTTTTTACTTGGCTGTTCACCGCCCTGAGTCCCCTGGAGAAGGGCAGTATATAAATTTAATTAAACTAAACTAAACTGGTATGTATGGTTGTTGAGTGAGTATTGGACGATTTTAAACATTGTGTTTTTTAATTTTTATATCTGTTTTTTTTAAATGTAATATTTATGAATTGTTGTCTTGTATTTTTCTCTGTTGTACGCCGCCCTGAGTCCTTCGGGAGTTGGGTGGCATATAAGAACACCATAATAAATAAATAAATAAATAAATAAATAAATAAATAAATAAATAAATAAATAAATAAATAAATAAATAAATAAATAAATAAATAAATAAATAAATAAATAAATAAATAAATAAATAAATAAATAAACAAATAAATAAATAAATAAATAAACTAAACTAAACTAAACTAAACTAAACTAAACTAAACTAAACTAAACTAAACTAAACTAAACTAAACTAAACTAGAATAATCCAACTGTTGTTGCATGCCAGTATAGGAGTAATGAGGACAGGCTTTATAATGCCTCAATGGCATATGGATATTGCAAACTATGCTAAAAGTTATTTTTGGGAAAGAAGCCTCAAGAGTAGTAGTATGGGCCACCACAGGAAAAAAAAAATCAATGACATTTGCCTCCTTGAAGCTCTGCTGAATCTGAGTCCACAATTCATGGAAATGCCAATCTGCTTCCAAACCAGGAAAACTGAGTAATTTCTTTATCCTCAGAAGGTAGAAGGAACCTATTAAGTTAAACTATCGATATCAGTTTGTCTTCAATTTAATTGATTTGCATGTTATGGAAACTGGTTTCACTTTGGACTCAACCACTCAATTGATATCTTGGTCTTCTAAATAACTGGGGTTTCTAGAATCTTTGGGTTTCCATGCTCCGAGTATTTAGATTTATTATTAGAGTTGGAAGGGACCTTGTAGGTCATCTAGTCCAACCCCCTGCTCAAGCAGGAGTTCCTACACCATTTGAGACAGAGGGCAGTCCAATTTCTCCTTGAAGGTCGCAAGTGTTGGGGCTCTCACAACCTCCACTGGCAAGCTGTTCCACTGGTTGATCGCTCTCACCGTCAGAAAGGTTGAATCTCTCCTTGGTCAGCTTCCATCCATTATTCCTTGTTTGGCTTTCTGGTGCCATAGAGAACAACCTGACCCCCTCCTCTCTGTGGCATCCCCTCAAGTATTGGAACACTGCTATCATGTCACCCCTGGTCCTTCTCTTCGACAGACTGGCCAAGCTCAGTTCCTGCAACCGCTCTTTGTATGTTTTATTTGTGTTTACATAGCTGCTGTAGCTTTTTCTCTATCTTAGCTGGGGTTGCATTTCTTGATGTTGATGCACAGAAACTGGCAATATTTTATTAGTGACTGAAAAACAGTCTACCCTACAAGAACTGTGCGTATGCAGAGGCCCCCACAGCTTGCCTCCTTTGTTAAATGAAGAGTAGCAGTTTTGTCCTTAGTTTTACAATTCCGCAAAACACAGGAGACCATATCTCTTGATTGTGTTTGCTATTTGTAAATTGAGCAAACAGGGAGACAAAAAAGATCAAAAGCTTTGTCTACTGGTGAGAAGGGGGGGAATGAAGAATAAGAGGAAAAAAACTAGGAACACAAGTGTTTGTAAAGAAAGGGGAAACTTAAAAGACATTTTCAAAAGCAAAAATATATTCTCTGTTTTAAAGAATGTGGGAACAACTAGCTAACTTGATTTTGCCAAGAAGCTAATAAGAATCATACCTGGTTAATATTTGAATGGGAAATCTCCTGGTTATCCTAAGGCTGTAGTCTAGAGTGGGAAGTCAAGAAATATATGATGGAAGAAGAGATAGCAAACCACTTTCATATTACTGCCCAAAATCCACAAAGCCATCATGATTTGAAAAATCCTATCTTTTTATCTTTATGTTCCTAAACAGAATACTATCAATATAATGGTTGGAAGTGCTCTAATTTCCAGATTGCCTTTTACAACATAATATTCTATACTATCAAGATTGCATTTTCTGATTCATTATATTTTTATGCATTATAACATGTATGAATTTAATTTAGTGGAATTTGGAAATTTGTTATTCATCCCCAATGGGAATTTACTATTCTTTTTTCTGTGCAGAGAAATTTTGCCTAGAATTTTTATTATTTATGATTATGATCTCTCTCATTTCCTCATTTGTCTTAGATAAAGTTAAAGGCTGAGATTACATAGTATTATTTCAGTTTATGTCTTGAAGTTGACAGCCTTACTTAAGAATGTAAACATATTTTAAATGACTTTTGAGTGTATAATTGTTGAATAAGAAGAATTTTGTTAGAAGACTGAAGAAAAGATAGTAGATTTTTTTTTCCATTAAGGGGGACTAGATTACATTATTTCCTTTGGCATGAAAAAATACCAAAACATTTATTCAAAGTCAAATTATTGAATATTCTATGTATAAAAAGAAGCGAAAGTGAAAGTGAAATCCTCAAGAGGGAAAGTTAAACAATTGGTATTAACTCTCTGTTTATCTCATCCACCTCATTATAAAGTTTTGATCTCAGCTAAACATGAATTTAAACATTCTGGTTTTAAGACCTAAGAGTTTGGAATTACCTTGTACCAGACACTGGTACTCATCTTTTAAAGAGATAAGTTTAATAAATCACCGATCTTCAGGTTTAGACTAGTTAAGAAATAACACATTGCTTAAATTGTAATGTACATACATTTTAGATCTTCATTTGCTGTTGGATATGCAGATCAGGAGTTGTAATATCAATTAAATTAACAAGATTGTTGAGAATTTGAATTAAATATTGTATGTCAAAGAGGTATATCCTTGTTTATTTGCTTACTGGCTTGTTTTATCCTAATAATCTGGAATTTCTTATGACATCAAGAACTGTAGACATTCTTGGAATAGGATGGGTGAAAAAAATTGTTTAAAGCATAGGCCAGATCTCCAGCCGTGGACATTTAATATATCTCCTTTGGCAACTTTCAAATTTGGTGTAAAAAAAAAAACTTTCAAAGGTGTAAAAGAAGCCTCTGAAACTCTTCTGTCAGCGATTTTTAAAAATTGTTTTATTATATAATACTCCAAGCCTTTAAAAAAAACTATATTTGATTTAATGTTCAGTTTGACATTCTGTAAAATTGGTAATCTCTCATCTTCAGAGTGTAACTACTGCTTTTAATCCTAAAAATACTTAAGTGTAGGTCCAGAAACTTCTAGGAATTGTACTTAGATTTCAATTTTAATGTAATTAAGAGTCAAAGTTATTAAATATTATTGGGTAGCAATCACTAACAATGTTTAATTTTAATTGAAATGTAAATGGAATTACATTTCAGTACTTTTGGAACATAGCTTCAAACATTTCACTCAAAAGCCAAGTGCAGCCTAAAATCACAAACAAACAAATTCTCGGCAATGACCATGTAATTGGAGAATTATGGAACTTGAAATCCAGATGACTGAAAGTAGCGGAGCTTAAGAAACCCTGATATAGAGCATCCAGATTCAGGTTATTTCTATCTTCCCTCTATTAGATGTTGTCTAGATGTGCTCAATCACGACTGCCATCCCAGTGTCTGTGCTGGTGGTGATGAAAATTATAACCCAGTTCCTCTAGGCTTTTTGAGACAGATTGGGTATCTCAAAATGTGTCTCATAGGCAGGGGCGGGTTCCTAATTTTTTTACTACCACTCTGTGGGCGTGGCTTATTTTGTGGGTGTGGCTTGCCAGCCATGTGACCAGGTGGGCGTGGCCTCGGGAGCTTGGCAGCAGCCGGAGAAGCGGGGGGGCATTGCCCACCCGCAACACAGCCCCCCCACAGTGGGAGCAACAAGACCGCAGCAGCGGTTCTTCTAAGAGGCTCGGTCCGGCCTGAATGCTTCTCCCCATTTGATGATCCTAGGCTCCTGCTGCCCGTTCCCCCTCCCCTCAGCAGCTCGAGAAGCCTCGAACGTGCAAAAATGCCTAGGATCATCACCGCGCAGCTTCTCAGACTGCTGAAGGGAGGGGAACTGAGATAGGTCCTGCCACCCATTCTTTCAGCGTCTCACGCGCTCCCTCAGCCATCCTCCCCTGCTTGGACTCACTGTGGGGTAGGAAGGCAGTGCATGCTCAGCTTCTGGGCATGCGCAGAAGAAAATGTTAAAAAAAATTTAAAAACTTTTTTTTAAAAAAATGGCGGTGCCCAGGCACCGGCAACCAACCGCACCGGTACTGTGACATCACCAGCGGGCTGCTACCGGTGCTATAGAGTGGACCGCACCGGTAGGAACCCACCACTGCTCATAGGAGTATCCTCAGGGTTGGTATTGCCTTTTTGAAGGCTGAATAATGAGAAAAAGACAAACCCTTTTTAATATTTTAGAAAAATGAGATCTGGAGAGAGAAAAGAAAGGAAAGAGAAAAACATTTTTACATCTCTGGAAAGTGGTTTCACTGGGTGGTGCATATCAAGAACTTAGTGGCCTACTTTGTGTATGTGAAATCAATAGTACACAATGGTAAAACGAATAAAGCTGTCACTTTAAAAGGTGATGTCATGCGTGTCTTGTCAGGGCCCATTAAAGTACGAGCCACTTATTGGTTGCGTTCCAGGTAGAAATGCACAGTGAGATTATGGCTTTTGTAATTTTAGAAGGTTTGGCTTTCAGAGCTATATTAACCTGACAAAACTGATTTATTCTGATGTAGCAGTTCAAGGTCTGAGTTTTCTTCTCTTATCAGAAAAGTTTCCATTTTTAAAAATTAGTGATAAATCACACTTTTTATGAAGTGCAGAGTTGTATTAATTTTCTTGTTCCTTCTATCGTGGATTGTCTCTGAAATGTTTTATATTATGCAGGAAGGAGTAAACTGCTTATTTATCTTGTAAACAATTCTGGCTAGACATAGAGGCATACAATTCCTTTCCTGTTCCTTTCTCAGGGCTGTTTTGAGAAAACTGGCATACTCCACATTTACTTTGGCAACACAGATAAAGGCAAGAATTCAGACATTTCAGAACAATGTTGGCTTTGCATGTGAATAGATGTGTGTGTATGTGTGCGTGCGTGCGTGCACATACATACATACACACACAGAGAGAGACACGTATATATCACACATTACATTTCACTGCATGCAAGGTGAGTCTACGTAGATATAACCAAAAGGTCTGAATTTTGCAGCCAATGTTAGAAGCCTGACAAACTTTCTGAACTTGCCCTTAAAATGTCTCCTGGCCTAAAAATGATCAAACACTTGGACTTAGCCAGAAATATTGGCCTTATTTTTGAAAGACTGAATAGTCTGAAAACATGAAATTATCACTTAAATAATCACTGTAAAGTTAAGGCTGCTGGAATTACTGTCAATTTTAAAAAATTGACACCAAGGTTTCTTTACAAATAATTGCAATAAAATTATTTCAATTTTGAGTCACACTCTGGGTTGCAGTAAGAGAAAAACAACAAATCCAACAATTTTATCATATCTTGTTCAATATTTATTTTTGAAAAGTATCATTTTTTCCCCAAAATGAACTGTTGAATGAGCTTCAATTACTTTTACTACATGGTAAGTTTTCTCCCACTGTATCTTACTGTGCTCCAGCAACTTCTTTTTTTCCTGCCACTCCTTCATGATGTTGCTTTCAGGTCATCCACAGTACTAAACCAACTTAAAGTCATCCTAAGATTAGACAGAGTTAGTGGTATCAAAAGACTTTTCTTCTAGTCATCCTCACCATAAAACATGCCCTGGTAACCAACTTTTTTAATGCTATGATCTTATGATCTTTCCTTCATCTTATTTTAACCCGCAGTTGAAGCATCTTCAAGACATCCTTAGCTATTGCTTTCCAGTTTGTTTAGTGTCACAATATAACTCCTAAGGATGGTATCATCCTAGCACTTACTGGCCATTTTAAGCTGGTATGGACTCTCTCCTTTCCAGGCTCTGGGCATTGACTTCCAGCACCATTGTACTTTGGGAAGTGTTGAGTTTGGTTCTTTGCACATGTTGTACCTACCAAGTCTCTAGGCTGGGGGTCGGCAACCTGCGGCTCTGGAGCCACATGCGGCTCTTTGGGACCTCTGCTGTGGCTCCCTGCCATTCTATCACAGAAGAGGGATGAAAGAGCCATGTCCTGTCACAGCAGTGGCATGGTCGGAGCCTTAATGTGGGAGCGAAGCACTCCTGCACTTGCCTTTGCACAGCAACAGCATTCTGCCTTCATCGTGGTACATTTGCTGTTGCCACCAGCAAAGAGGGCTGGGAGAGAATGGTGGGGGTGGATCTTGTGAGGTGGGGGTCATCCCCCAAGCCTGGCCTTCCTCCTCCCTTGTTGGCGGGGCCAAGAGAAAGAAGGGGGTGGAATGGGGAAGTGCTCCCCTCCCCCACAAAGCACCGAGCACAACAGCCCAGTGGGGGGAGGGCCCGGTAGAAGCGCCCCCATTGGCAAGTTGGATGGCGGAGAAGCATGGCCTGGCTCTCACAGTGGGACGCTGTTTGCTGCTTTGAAACACGCTGCTTTCTGTTGCCAGTGCCTTCCCCGATCTCAGCTCTTTCACCCAAGTGAAAGCTGTTTCTGCTCCCTTTCTTGTTCTTGCCTTCCCTGGGCAGCAATGGCTGGGGCCATGGGGGGGAAAGCAGAGGTGTCAGGGCTGCTTCCCCCATCAGCAAGCTGGGCCTGGAGGAGCGCGGAGAGTTGTGGGTGAGCACTGGAGGGTCAGAAGTCGCGCTCCAACATCGCCCTAACACATGTTTCCAGCACGTGCTCCTCTATCCCAAAGTAGGATTGAGTGGGAAGAAGGGAGCAGGGGGAAGGGGAAGGGTAGGAGGGAAGGAGAAGCCTGGCAGGCTTTCGTTTGGGGAGGGGAAGACCCAATACCCCCTCCATGGCGTGCTTCACAATGGGGGAGACTGGATCTCCTCCTGGAGCCCATTCCCTGCCCCACTTGCCCCTGGCAGCTCTCGCTCTCGCTCTCTCGGGGCGGAGAGCAAACCCAGAAGTAGCCTCCCACCATTTCCCACCAGGGGGGAAGAGAGAGAGAGAGAGAGAGAGAGAGAGAGAGGGAGGGAGGGAGGGAGGGAGAGAGAGAGAGAGAGAGAGAGAGAGAGAGAGAGAGAGAGAGAGAGAGAGAGAGAGAGAGAGAGAGAGAGAGAGAGAGAGAGAGAGAGATATTCAGGTCAATTCAGCCCTCGCCAAAGACGCTCACCCATAGGCCAGTCTCTCTCTCTCTCTCTCTCTCTCTCTCCCCCCTCTCTCTCTCTCGGTGTGTGTATATCTCACTCTCTCACACTCCCTGTCTCTCTGTCTCTTCTCAGTCTCCCGGAAAGCCCTGCGTGCTCCTTGGGGCTTTTCATTAAACATTTTTCTTCCTTCCTTTTGGAAATCTGGGCTGGCTGAGGAATGAATGAACCCGCAGCGGAGGCTTCCCTCCTCCCCCCTCCTCTTGCGACCCCCTGGCCAGCTGTGGTGAGGCTGGGAGGGTGTGCATGAGAGGAGGGGGAGGGAGAGGAGGAGGGAAGCCTCTGCCACAGGTTCGCTCATTCCTCAGCCAGCCTGGATTTCCAAAAGGAAGAAAGAAAAACGGGTAGCAAAAAGCCCCAAGGAGAGCATGCAGAGCTTTCCAAGAGACTGAGAAGAGACACAGAGACAGGGAGCGAGAGAGAGTGAGATACACACACACAGAGAGAGAGAGAGAGAGAGAGAGAGAGAGAGAGAGAGAGAGAGAGAGAGAGAGACAGAGACAGAGACAGAGACAGAGACAGAGACAGAGACAGACACAGAGACACAGAGACACAGACACAGAGAGGGGGAAAAAGAAAGAGAGAGAAAGACAGAGAAAGAAAGAGAAAGAGAGATGAGGGAGCGAGGGGGATGAGATGGAGAGAAAGATAGACAGAGAGGAAGAAAGAGAGATGAGAGGGAGGGAGGGAGATACCTATTTCCCATAGAAAAGAAAACGGGGAGCCACAAAACCTGGATAGGCATGGCTGGGGGGTCATGTGACTGGGTGGGAGTGTGACATCAAGTTGGCTCCCGGTGTTTTGTTTTCTGTGGGAAAGGGGCCCAAGTGGCTCTTTGAGTGTTTAAGGTTGCAGACGCCTGCTCTAGGCTAATGTTGGAGGCATAGATGAGCCTCAAAGGATGCTGAGCCGATGGTGGTAGGCATCTGCAGAGTGAAACAATGGAAAGACAACACTGTACAATTCCCCCTGTTCGTATGCTGTAATTCACACTGCTTTTTAATATAATGTATGTATAGCACTCTTCAGGAATCACATGTCCTAATGAGCCCACTGGTCAGCTCTGGTTTGTCATAAGTGTTTTGGGGTGTATTCTAAGAGAAAAACATTGTACTAGATGTGTTCTATTATGGAAGGAGACTGGTTATTAGTTGATATCAGCTAAGAATTGGAGTCTCTTTGAATGTACCTGTGAAAAACATTTATGTTAAATGACAGCGAATTTTGACAGCTAACTCTATGATAAGGTGATTGGAGAGCATTTTCCCACAATCTGATAACATTTGGTGGGAAGGGACAGGAAACAAAGCCAGGGAGTCCACCAATCCCTATCCATAATGTGCCCTGACCATTGCAAATACGGATATTATTGTTTGCCAACATTGTGTTTGTAGAACAATAAGGAATGCTAGTGAGAGCAGCAAAGTTTCCAATATTGTTTTCTGCCAGTTGAAGGATGGTAGAGAGCACTTTAGTACAGTTCTGAGAAAGAGCCCAAAGGCTAGCTAACAAGCTCTTTGACCAGCAAAATACTTCTCTCAAACTGAGATAATTGATCCATATTAAGAACTCTGGAAACTGACCTTATAATGACAGCCTCTCAGTTGGCACAAACTGATTCAAGACAATGACATTAAGGACATGCATACAAAGCCTGTTACTGAAGCTCGAGGTGCCCTGTGCTTTTTACAAACAAGCATCTGCTCTCAAAGACTCTTAAAATACAGGGTAAAAATTTCAACTTTATTTTGGTGACATCATAATGTCATTGCCACCAACCCCTTAGACCTTGAAGATTAAAAATAAACCCACTGCTTCAGTTCCAGAAATGTTACTCAGCATTTGACTTAGCTATCAAAATTGGTATATGGCAGGGGCAGGTTCCTCTTACCTGCCTACCGGTGCACTGCACATGCATCATCACATTTCGCATGTGTGCATGCTCGATATGCGCGTGCATCCCCTCGTGTGATTTTGCTTCTGCGCATGTGCAGGAAGCAAAAATCACCAAAATCTCATGAGGGAATGCATGCAAACATGTAATTTCTGCAATTTTTTGCTTCTGCGCATGTGCAGAAGCAAAAAATCGCCGAAATCTCACATGCACGTGCGTCCCCTCATGAGATTTTGCTTCCGCGCATGCGCAGAAAGCAAAAAAGGCCAAAAATTCAGAAAAAAAGATGGCGACAGACCGGCGAAGACGGCACCAGAGCCGTTGCGCACAAATTGTGCAATTGGCGGGCCGCTACCGGAATGACAGAGTGAACCGCACCAGTAGGAACCCACCACTGGTATATGGTAGACTGTTTCCATTACCAGAATGTTCTCCTTCCAGCAGAAGGAACTATAATAAGATTTCAGACAAATCTGACATTCTCTGTGCCTGTATCCTCATATTTATGTGCTGTTGGGGTCTGTTAGCTGTATTGGCTTTGAAGTCATAAGTCATGAAGGAAAGATATGGCTGAGTAAGAAAAAGCCCTTGTAGTTATAAATTATAGAGTTGGAACATGTGGCATATTTTGCATTTGTGTGCTGATCAAGGGCAGATCAAATTGGAACTACTCTCTGTATCACTGATGCAAGCATTTAGTTTGAAGACAGAGGATTTACAGCTGGAACACCAAAAGCATTATAAAGCATTGTGTTGCATTATGTATGGGGCACACACTTATTTTTGGCAGTTGGCTTCTCCCCTTGGATTGCCTTCTGCATTTGTATTTCAAGAGTTATAGTTCAGCAACAATAATTCAAGTTCTGTCTTCCCTCTTATTGCATACTTGAGTATTCCTATGGGATCATTTAGCTTAACTGATATTACAAAGAGTTTCTAAAAGAACTAGGCTGTGTGTGGCAGGCCGAGGTGATGGTGGAAGGATTCGCTGTTATTTGTCATGGAAGAGAACTGGAAATCCAAACTGAAACTCTAATGAAGGGCAGATAATCGTTGTGAATTGAAACTAATTGGTGTTTCAGATCATTGAGCTGCCGGAAAACCCTTTTTATAAAAGGAATTTGGAAGCTAAGTCACTTTCTAAATGCCTAATTAAGCACAGTTCTGGACTGAATAAGGAGGGGAAAGTATTGTAGTCTAGTGCTTAGTACTCAGTGAAGTGATTTAGATCCATAGTCAGTGAATTCACTCAACAAAGTTGGTGTGACAAAGAATCCCTTTCATCCCTAGTGCTAGCCTAGAGGAAGTTTCTGAGCTACATAGATGATGGGTGTAAGAGTTTAAAAACAGGAAGTGTAAGCAAACAACATGTATTATGAAAGATGGTTAACAGGCTGCAAAATGATCTGCTTGAAAATGGATTAATTTAATATATGTATATACATGCTACACTTGTGGCTTAAGTTGTCACAAACATTTCACAAGGGCCAAGAAACTGATTTGCAGGGCTTCTGGGTTCACATTCTCTGTCACTACAAAGATTATGCTATGGTATTTTCTGATGGTTATCAACAAATCTTACTGAAATCTTACTGACACAAGTTATTTCCACATTGCCAGATATAGTATTATATTCCAACAACCAGTGGTGGGTTCCTACCGGTGCAGTCCACTCTGTTGTTCCAGTAGCGACCTGCTGATTGGCCAATTTGTGTGTGACGGCTCCGGTGCCTTCTTTGCCAGTCCGTCACGCGGAGCCATCTTTTTTTCTGAATTTTTGGGCTTTTTTTGCTTCCTGCACATGCGCGGAAGCAAAATCTTGTGAGGGGATGCACGTGTGTGTGAGATTTCGGTGGTTTTTTGCTTCTGTGCATGCACGGAAGCAAAAAATCGTCGAAATCACACACGTGCGTCCCCTCGTGAGATTTCAGCGATTTTTTGCTTCCTGCACATGCGTGGAAGCAAAATTGCACAAGGGGACGCATGTGCATAGAGAGCGTGCACGAAATGTGATGATGCGTGCGCAGCGCACCGGTAGGCAGGTAAGTGGAACCCGCCCCTGCCAACAACTGTTATTTCTATCAATGGGAATATAAATTCTTGCTTTCATCTGAAACAAGGAAGCTTTCACAGATATCTATTTTTCACACTGTGTTTGTGTAAAAATGAGTCCATGAGGTACCAATGCTCCAAAATTGAATTTTGTTGATATATGACATATACCCTGCCAGTTCAACTCTTGATATGTTCCTCTAGTCCAGGGGTGTCAAACTCAAGGCCCGTGGGCTGGATGCATCAAGCACTGGCCACCCCCACTCCCAGTTTAGCGAAGGGGGGAAAAGTTGTGATACGTCACATGATGACAATGTGTCATCGCGAGTTTGACACCCCTGCTCTAGTCAGAAGTTTATAATCTTCCCAAATTATAAAGCTAAAATATTTTATTTCAGCTGTGGTGACATAGCATTATAGCGTTGGAAATATTCATTTAACCCATTAAATCTAGCTCTCTGTCCAGTGCGGCAATCCAGATTAAAACATCTCCAATAAATAACTGTCTACCTTCTGCTTGAAATCATCTGGTGAAATGAAGTTCATCACCTCTCAGTAATTCCTGATTATGTTGGTTTCATTGCAACAAAAAATAAATTGGACAGATTTTGACAAAGCAGAAAGGCATCTCTCATTTATTTGTATGATTAATGAGACATAATTTGGGTCGGGAGAGAAAGGAATTCTTACTTCTGTGATTTGTTCAAAGAAGTAAGAAGAAGCAAATGCAATATATGTAATCTCTTGCTATATCACAAAACAGTGAGCAAATCTTTGGGTTCTCCGAAACATTTCATAACAAGGAATCTTAAGCAAGATCTGTATAAAAAATAGCTTGAGGCATGAATATAAGTTCTTCATTGATGTATGGTCCTAATATATGTGTGGAAGAGATTATAGATTTAACTGAATTTACCCTCTGCTAGATTGTAGGCCACAGGGTTTACTTAAAATTCTGAACAAAGAATCAATAGTAATAATACCAAATCATTTCTGTAGTTGGTGTTATTTTTATGAGTTTTTATGGGAATGAGGGATTACCTGTTAACTTCTACTTTGTGTAATGATCAGTTTAATGAAGATTTTTGGAGAATTCATAAAAACAATTCACTACTTTATATCTTTGGTATTGATCACAATAGAGCTATTTCCCCATTATTTTTGTGGACAAAACAGAATTAAATTAGATGGTGTTTGTTGGTCTTTTATAAGCCAAGAATCAACTGCCATAGGATTATAGATTGATATACCTAAAGCAGAGATTATACACAGCCTGTCCTTCCCATCACCACCCAAAAGTGTAAGAACTCTATTCAAACGTGTATACACATACTACAGCAACCCTGAACAGCAGAAAAAGGAAACAGGTTGTCTATATATCCTCCAACAAAATGGATATCTACTTCATCAGAAAGTGCTTGACTATTCAACCCAATATAGCACAACCAACACAAACTGTAAAAAGGATAACACTGCCATACATCAAAAACACCTCAAAAAACCACTAACAGACACAACCACATGGAATCAACATAGGATACAAACCAACTAAAGTCCTCCAAAATATCCTAAGTAAACCAAAAGACCCAGCAGCCCCAGAATTAGAAGTTCAGCCACAACATACAGTGTACAAACTGCAACAGCCACTACATAGAACAAACAGGCAGAAGACTAGCAGAACACATCTATGAACACCAACTAGCAGTCAGAAAATGTGATAAAAACTCTTTAATTTCACATCATATGGACAGACATAGTTTCATCTGGGAAACTGTGAACATCCTAGGCCAGTGATGGCGAACCTATGGCACGCGTGCCACAGGTGGCATGCAGAGCCATATCAGCTGGCACGTGAGCCGTTGCCCTAGCTCAGTTCCAGCACGCATGTGCGTGCCGGCCAGCTGATTTTTGGCTCACGCGGAGGCTCTGGTAGGGCATTTTAGGTTTCCGGAGGGCCTGCGGGGGGTGGGTGGGGGGCGTTTCCATCCTCCCCAGGCTCCAGGGAAGCCTCTGGACCCTGGGGAGGGTGAAAAACAAGCCTACCAGGCCCACCAGAAGTCGGGAAACAGGCTGTTTCTGGCCTCCAGAGGGTCTCTGCGGGGGCGGGGGAGGCCGTTTTTGCCCTCCCCAGGCATTGAATTATGGGTGTGGGCACTCACACCTGTATGATACCACGCACGGACGCGCTTTCGGCACCCGAGGGAAAAAAGGTCCACCATCACTGACCTAGGCCCAGCCAAATCCAAAAATGCTACAGAATTCCTGAAAGCCTGGCACTGTGACAAATTGGCTATCAATAGACACATAAACAACATCTACATCAGGGGTGGGTGCCTACCGGTGCGATCCACTCTGTCATTCCGGTAGCGGCCTGCCGATTGCATAATTTGTGTGCAACGGCTCCGGTACCGTCTTTGGCGGTTCGTCGTGTGGCACCATCTTTTTTTCAAATTTTTGGCCTTTTTTTGCTTCCTGCGCATGCATGGAAGCAAAATCTCGCAAGGGACGCGCGCACACACAGGAGATTTTGGTGATTTTTTTGCTTTCGCGCATGCGCGGAAGCAAGAAATTGCCAAAATCGCATGCACGCGCACATCCCCTTGTGAGATTTCAGCAATTTTTTTCTTCCTGCACATGCGTGAAAGCAAAATCGTGCGAGGGGACGCGTGCGCGTAGCGAGCGTGTGTGTGCGCAAAACGTGATGATGCGCACGCAGCGCACCGGTAGGCAGGTAAGAGGAACCCGCCCCTGATCTACATACTGTGCAAAAGAGACAAACAACAAACCACAAGGGAGCAAAAAGACCAAAATACTTGCCCACCAGCAATCAACACCCAGATGAGCTTAGATTAACTCCAAGATTAATATCAGACTAACAATCAAGAAGTAAACAGTACCCCAATTAAGGAACTGCCAAACAAACTAGCTTTAAATAGCTCAACCAAAGAACCTCCAAGACTACTCCCACCAACACTAACAGGACAAGCCACTGGAATATAAATTGAGAGTAAACCCCACTCCTTTCTACAACTGATGATGTTACCTAGATTGGATAATGAAATGTCTGCAAGAAAGCAATCAAGCTCAGAGAGCACCAGGAACCCCCCTCCTCACAGTTATATTTTCCATTGTGCTATCCATCTGATTTTACAATGAAACATGAGTCAAACATATACACAATTGTGTCGATCACCTATTAAGGAATTTAGCTATCATTAGTACTAATAGCCAAATCCATTGATCTGAAGAAAACTACTTTGCCTAAAGTGTTCCTCTTCATTAATAAGACAAATTGCTAGCAATATACATTTCTTAGCTCCATAAAATCCTATCTTTAAAAAAATAGTGTCTTTGTAACCTCTTTGCACTCAACTTCTTATTTTCAATAGATGGATTAATGTTATCTACAAGAATATTATACTACTTCCAATGTCTGAATGCTTGAATTAGCTCTTATATTAAATTGTTATTTGCAGATAGTACAGTATAAGCATTAGGTGATCTATTCCTACAAAGGAGAGATTTAAAATTTCCCTCCCTACTAGTTGATTTCCAACTTTTTTCCTTACCTCTGCTCTGAAAAATGGATATAAAAGAAGAAGAAAAATGTCTAGCCAGAAATCCCTTTAATCTTTGGCTCCAGCCTTGTTTGAACTTCCTGCCTTGGCCTAGGACAGGGGGCGGCAACCTTAAACACTCAGAGAGCCATTTGGACCCATTTCCCACAGAAAAAAAAAAACACCAGAGCCACAAAACTCTTCCCGTGCCTGACTATTTCCTGAGCGGCCACAAAACTAGCATATATAGTTGAATTAAAGATTCTGTTTTCTTCTGAAACTTTTCTTTTCTTGGATTTATCCATGGTTGGCGTACCTGGGGTTGAAAAGCTTAATAAATTGCGCGTCAGTCGGTGTCGCACATTGGCAGTTGTGACACATATTTTGAGCGACACGGAGTTGCAGCAGAAAAATGAAAGAGCCACATGCGGCTCCAGAGCCGCGGGTTGCTGACCCCTGGCCTAGGACATATTCATATATTCTTCTAAAGGAATAGAAGAGAAAGTAGAGTTTAACCATTTCTATTTCAGTTGGTTCAAAAGAATGGGAAACACATGTAAATGTCAATGTGGATCAATACTTATTACCAATTATGAAAAAGGGCACCCACAAATATTTGCTTGACAGATACTGTTAGCATAGATGAGATCACATAATTCAGTAGCATTCCTATCCCAATAAAATACCTGAAAATTACTTTAAATATAACACTTGATATTCTAAATGTCTATGGAGTTTCTCAGTCATCCAGGTCATGGTTGTCCCAAAGGTGATTTTTCAAGAGGCAACTGAACTTTCTGGAAGGTATTTCAAGAGGCAACTGGACTTTCTGGAAAGTCCAGTTGCCTCTTGAAAAAGCACCTTTGGAACAACCATGACCTGGATGACTGAGAATCTCCATAGACATTTAGCTATGAACTTTGTGATGAACACCCTTTGAATTGTGCAGGAGTATGAACGGATTTCCAAAAAAATTGCAGACTACAGGAACCATTCTCGCTTCAGTTTGAGATGCAGACAACACAGACTGATCCCCAACACCTGTGCCTGTGTTCAACAGTAAAGGGACACAGGGCAGAAAACATCCTGCAGAAAGCACAGCTCCAACTTCTCAATGAAAAAATAAGACAGATTAAATTTTACTTGGTATTTTAAATTTTACGTGTGGGTATAGACTGCTCTGAACTTGTAAAGTAAGGATGGGATACATTATATGTTTATGCTTAGAATCTAGAATTAACAGTCTATAATTTTCCCAGTTCTACCTTACATTACAATACAGATCCCAAAGAGACACGGAATGGCTTTCTGATTGGTATTATTTTGTCAAACTAAAATAATACAAAAAGTGGTCAGTTTAGAGGTGTACATTTGTAATGTGCACTTTTTGCAAGGGATCGCTTCTGTTGTACTTTAAATGCAGGTTTAGAATTAGAATTCAATCTATTAAGAACTTAATTCCAGCAATGGTAAAATTTACTTTCTCTAGAAAATGATATGATACTGTAGAAGTTATCACCTACCTAATTCTTTTATAACCTTCTAGTCTCCTTGCAAGTATCCCATATAAAATCTGAAACACATTAACGCTAGTAATTGATGACAGTATTATTGCAGAGAAACAATAAAAAAGTAATTTGCTCTGGTTTACAGGACAAAGATTCATTCAACTCCCTGATATATGGGACAAGGCTGAACATTTACTGGTAACATATCAAACTTTTCAAAGATTGGTGGTGAAACATTCAGCACACCTCAGTTGTAATACACTTACAACATTTGTTCTGGGTGTTAAATTGAACTACCCATATTGCTTAATCAGTTGAATGCTAATAAAAGAAATAGCTTTTTGACCTTTTCTGCTGCAAGATGAAAAATACTTCTTAAATTGGTGATTGACTGTTCCAGAACCCATCACCTCTGAGACATGGCAAGTAACTACCAAAAGATAACCTAAAATATTAATGATATTATGGCCTGCAAAAGATTTGAACTTTATATCAACTTTTAAACTAGTTTTGATAAAAGATATAGCATGCTTCCATTCTTTTTATGCCTTTATACATCACCTTGATGATAAGAGCAAAATTAAAAGGATTTAAACTTTTACTTTTTCATTAAATATTAGTAACATGAAGGCCATTTCACAATCTGACCATCTAAAATATTTTTAATGAAAAAGGTAACAGAAATCATTATGGATAGCAAGGAGTATAAAGATAAAAAGTAGTAATTTTTAATAAAGACAGAGATGTGTTAAAACACCACAAAGAGCATGAATAAGTTTTCAGTTACTTTATCTGGGAACAGACTTTAACCCAAAGTGCTTATTTATTGAAATTCAAGCACAAGCATTAGTTTTGTTGTCCATTTTGTAAATGCTATTCTTAACAAGACGGATATTCTTAATTGGGAATGTCTGCCTATTAACCATGAATTATAATTATCACATATATATATAAATTTGACATACATGCCACCAATTTTGTTTACCTCTTTTTAAACTCATAACAATCCTCTAAAACTGTATGAGAGACCTGACTGGAAGGAAATCAATTTCAATTGGTGTTATCTTAATCTAAAATTCATTACTGCACCATGCTACATTTTGAGAAGTAATATTTGATATATGCAGTTGTGTCAACTCTACAAGGTAGAACAGCCTAAGAAACAAATGCCATATACTCAGTGGTGGGTTCCTACCGGTGCGGTCCACTCCGCCGTTCCGGTAGCGGCCCGCCGATTGCGCAATGGCTCTGGTGCTTTCTTCACTGGTCCATGCGCGCCGCCATCTTTATTTTGGGATTTTTCACGGTTTTTGGCTCTCTGCACATGTGCGGAAGTGAAATTGTCCTTCTGCGCATGCGCAGAGAGCCGAAATCACACGAGAGGCACGCACACAACGTCATGATGTGCACCGGTAGGAGAAGGTAAGAGGAACCCGCCCCTGCATATACTGTACTATAGATCAAGACTACTCTTATTGTAAAAGCAGTAGTAACAGAATCTTGCATATCTGAATGTGCCCCCCAGACACATTTTGCTTAATCTTTGTGTGAATTATGGAGGGGCCTTTTCTCAAATTAATATTTTAGAATGGAGTCAAGCCCAATTATCTGGCCATTTCCTCAATAGCAACTCTTCTTCCTATCCTTCAAGGCCATTTCCTATGCCCTCTACAGGTAGCCACTAAAAGCGACCTGTTCTAGCAACAGATACACTCAGGTAAGATCACAAAATGGGTAAATGTGGAAAGAACTCAGGATAGGCACTGTGAATTGTATCTGCAAACTCTGAAACAGCCCAAGCTCAGACATAGAATACATATGTCAGATACAGAATTTGCATCTTTATATGGGAGATATTGCTTTGCTCTTTGAATTCAGCATTTCTGTAATAATATTAGAGGAACTCCTGTACCTATAATGGACCTCCCTTCACTAAATTCAACTACCGTATATCAACACCCGTAAATTTTTTAAAATAACTTTATAGGTAGAATATATTGAATAATATACACAATTATGTATTAAAATAATCTGGCTTTATAGAAACAAGTTATATGTGACTTCCCAGTTAGCATTAAGCTACTTGGCACAATAAGGATCATTCTGTAAGAAATCAATTTTCTGCAAAAATGTAATTTTCCTGTGGAAAATTAACTATCTGTGGAATCACATGTAACAAATGATATATAAATGTAATAAAATGCTCTAGTTAATTTTCCTACTCTTGAAGATTAACTTATATAACACTATATAATCTATAATTATTATCTATAGATTCCCTGCAACTTTCAAAGATGCAGCTGGTTTGTGGTGTGTGTGTGTTTGTGTGTGTGTGTGTGTTTGCAGCAATTAAAGTTGTGCTATTGCGATTTCAAACATTCTGCCAAGAAGCTGTTTTTATATTGATGTAGATATCAATTTCATTTCCATAACATCATTTTTGGATCAACTATACAGTTTCTAATTTATTTCTGTGCCCAACATAAAGTGCTGTTCCTTTCTTATAAAACATTTCAGGTAAAGATATTTGAAATGCCAAGCCCTTCCATATAAGCTTGTCAGCCATATGTTAATAGTTTTAATACTGTTTAAAGGTTTATTATAGTGATTAATGTTCCTGCTTTTATTTTACCATTGTTGCTCAGTGCTGTTTCTGTAAGAGTTTAATGAACTGTCTCAGAGGTGGTATATAAATATGTTACATTATAGTGACAATAGCAGTGATATTATCATATGAAGTGGCATAATAAATGTTGAGAAGAGAACTATGCATGGGTTTCCTCCAATTCTATACAATGTGCATTTGGAAGGCTGTCCTTTAAGATAAACTTACTACACACTTTTGGAAACCTTAATGTTCCCTAAAGAAGGCAATGTTTCCAGCTATTATGTACAAGAGCTGTGTTTCAATAGAACAGGAAGCGCAAATGCAGTTTGAAAATGCAGCTTTGACAACTTGGAAAAGTTGCTGCTCTTATCTTTAATCTATATACAGGTAGTCCTCCACTTACAACAGTTCATTTAGTGAACTTTCAAAGTAACTGGCACTGAAAAAGTGACTTATGACCATTTTTCACAGCTACGACCTTTCCCCATGATCATGTGATCAAAATTCAGATGTTTGATTCATATTTATGACCATTGCTGGGTGCCAAGATCATGTGATCACCTTTTGCGACCTTCTGACCAGCAAAGTCAATGGGGAAGCCAGATTCACTTAACAACCAGGTTACTAAACTTTTCAACTGCAGTGATTCACTTAACAACTGAGGCAAGAGAGGTCACAAAATGGGGCAAATTTCACTTAACAAATATCTCAGTTAGCAATAGAAATTTTGGGCTCAATTGGGGTCATACCTGTACTTCTAAAACTCTCATGTCTGAAAACTTTAACTGGGGGAAAGGGGGAAAACTTTAATGAAGGTACCTCAAATGGGCTAACTTATAAAATGTGTCCAAAATCCAATAAAACATTTCGTGTGATGCACTCCTGATATTTGACTGCACTATACAGTTCAACCTGGGCTACTTCCAAGGTAGAGACATCTCTGAATTATCTCCCTAAATGTTTAAGAGCTTTTCCAGGACATTAGGAGCTCTGCCACTGTTGAAGGCATTGGAGAATCTGGTAAGAAATGTCTCTGAAACAATACATAACGAGTCATGGTTGTTTACTTTTGCTTTATATCCTGTACCTGCATACATGGACATTTTTAAAGTGAAGGGCATATTGAAATAGGTTGAAATGTTTTTTTCAGATCAAAAGCAGGGCTACAACTACACCACAACTTTTGTCATTAGGCCCTGTTCCCAGAACACTTACCATATTTTTCGGAGTATAAGACGCACCGGTGTATAAGACGCACCTTAGTTTTGGGGAAGGAAAATAGGGGGGGGGGAATCCAGGTATTCATCTGGCTAGCATCCATAGTCTGGTCAGCTTCAGCACATTATTTTATCCCCTGGTTAGGGCTGAAAAAAATTTTCTTCGGAGGGAGTAGCAGTGAAAACAAGCCTGCAAAGACTTAAGGCTGGAAAAAACTTCTTCGGAGGGAGTAGGAATGAAAAAATCCTGCAAGTCGGGAAGATCGTTAGCCCCTCGTTAGGGCTGAAAAAACCTTTTTCGGAGGGGGTAGCAATGAAAACAAGCCTCCAAGCCAGTAAGAGCTGGGAAGATCGTTAGTGACTCATTAGGGCTGGAAAAAAAAGCATCGAAAAAGCTACATTCAGAGTATAAGACACACCCAAATTTTCAGCCTCTTTGGGGGGGGGAAGGTGCATCTTATACTCTGAAAAATATGGTAACTTGTCCCAATGAGAAAAGGAATAATGTGTTGTAGAAATATTTTTAAAAGGGGGGTTAATTGACCCAATCAACCTTGCCCCAAAGGTGAATATAATAGATCTAATCATGCACAAAGTTATATTAAAACCATTCAATTAGTTCTAAGCATTGAAAAAGTGGATCACAGGATGCATCTTGCATATGATTGTTCCAGTTGTAGAGGAAGAATGACCGAAAAAGCATGTTTTTCCAGGTCACAATTCACTATCAGATCTGCAACACAGAGCACTCCCAAACATTGGATTCTTTGTAGTAGTCAAGTCATGCCTTCTGCTTCTTCTCTGGCTACAAGAAAAAGTGTTAGTGATCAATAGCCATATAGACATTAATCACATCTATAGGACTATGCAAAAGAGACAATCAACCAGCCCAAAAGAGAAAAATATTCCAGCACCTCTCCACCAATCAGCACTCAGATCAGCATAGATTAACTCCAAGGTTAACTTCAGACCCACAATCAAGTAAGCAATACCCCAATCAAGATGGCCAAAGAGCCATCAGTAAACAGCCCAACCAAAGAATCTCTTAAGCCCGCCGTCACCGCCCCCGCCCACATAGGCAAGCAAGACACAAGAATATAAACTGACAGCAATCAGCACTCCTTACTAGCACTGATGATGTTACCTAGTTAAGGTAATGAAACGTCTGGAAGAAAACAAGCAAGCTCAGAGAGCACCAAGGACCTCTCATATTGAATAAGAGTTAAATATTTTTTTGATTTTATTAAATTTGTTGAAATTTCCTTTCTCTTTTTTAATGGTAAGATGCAGCTTGCATCTAATATACAGGATAGGATAGAATTTGAAGTTTCACCCAGTCCACTCTTTTAAGACCATGACGGTGCTGGTAGCATGGACTTAAACTGAACAGCACCTGCTCACTTAATTTTTTTACTTGGATGCAAATGTGTCTCCCTGCAATGAGAAGCCTGATAAAGAGGGGAGAGGTCCCCAATTGCACAGTTACCCACCCACCCACCCTTCTCATAAGCAAAATCACTTAGATCTTGCTGCTCTCCTGGCAAGATTAGCAAAAATATGTATTTGTGTGTGTGTGTGTGTGTGTGTGTGTGTGTGTGTGTGTATCATAGAGCACAAGCTTGTGATCAAGTAGTAAACAACTGTACAATTGTATATCCATTTAATCTGAAATAAATCTCTTTCCCTTATGTTTACTATAGTAAAAATGCACTTAACATTGGAATTTAAACACAGAGCTAGCATTCCCGTATTTCAGGGTCAGGAACAGAGGCATGAATAGTTCAATGAGATATGTTTAAATGTTGGATTCAGCTTATCTGTGGTTTTAGGGAAATTGCTGCCCCAACTGTTGTGTTTCTAACAGTTGGCACTGCTGCCACATTTTCAGAATAAAGGCTTGTTAGAATGTTGCAAGAAGAATGAGCCAGCCAGGACATAACACAACAATGAATTTTTTTTGGGGGGGGGGGATGGAGGGGGAAACAGGGGGAAATCCAAGAATTCTATAGATATAAGAACATTTTCGTGAGAACTTTTAAGCAAGGAAGTACACCATGTCAGCTTATAAAACCGGGCGAGGTGGGTCCTTGTCATCACTCCCGTAGCACCGAAACAAAACAAGAAGGTTTTCCCAGTGCCAGCAGTCAAAACAAATGTGTGAAAAATTGCCATATTATTATAGTAGGAAAATCTCAAGTGCACTAAAGGGCTCCGATCAATATTTGTGTAAGGAAGCATGCTGTTGCCTTGATTCGACTCCATTGGACAATAGAAATTCTTGAGCAACTTTACAGCCCCAGCATTAAAAGAAGATATACTCCACGTCTGGCTCCTTCCATTCTTATGCTGCTGGGCCACAATGCAGTCCTGCTCCTTCATTGTGAAGGCTCACTCTCCATTTCCTTTGGTGCGGTAGGAGCTGGCACAGCTGCTGGAACAAGGGCGGCCTTAAGCCTTGCAGCTGTGAAATTCCCAAGCTGATAATGGCAGACTGGGACTGTCCCTGTGTTGGGACAGACAATTGTTCCTATAGATTTTTTTAAATAGTACTCAATATATTGCTTATTTCCTGTTATTTGTCAGTGCCAACTTCATCAGACATTGGACACATAGATACAAATACAGGCAGCTGTAACCCTATCACAATTGGGCGGAAAAATGAAAATGTTGTCGAAACAGAATTGGATAGTTTTTTCCCCCCTGCAGCCTTTCATTTACCCTTCCCTCCTGGCCTTGCATTTCTTGGTATTCCTCCAACCTTTCAACCTTATTTCTTTCAGTAATTCTGGAACAAGTTTAAAATTGCCTGTAGTCACAGTGTAGTTTTAGGTGCACTTACTCAGAAGAAAGTAAGGAAGGACCATTGTTTCAAGCAAGGGCAAATGCAATATAATAGTTTGGTCTCTTTTGCATATTTTCTTTGTTGAATATTCTTAGTAGGTTCTTTGATTGGAATAAAAGTTTTAATTGTTAATTGCTGTATTGTAATAGTATAATAATTCCTGTCAATGACTACTTCAGCTTCAACCACAACAATACACGAACACATAACAGATACAAACTCAAAGTGAACCGCTCCAAACTTGACTGTAGAAAATATGACTTTAGCAACAGAGTGGTAAATGCCTGGAACTCACTACCTGACTCTGTGGTTTCGTCACCAAACCCCCAAAACTTTACCCTTAGACTGTCCACTGTTGACCTCACCCTATTCCTAAGAGGTCAGTAAGGGGCGTGCATAAGTGCACCAGCGTGCCTACCGTCCCTGTCCTAATGTTCCCTCTTATCAGTACCCATCTTATGTATATAAACAATGTTATATCTATGTATATTACCAACACGTACTTGACAAAAATAAATAAATAAATAAAATAAAATAAAATAAAATAAAATAAAATATTATAATACGGCAATTAACAAGCCTATATATGCTTTTTGAGAATTTTATTTCTCAAAAAGCATATATAGGCTTGCACTGCAGATCTATTCTTCTGGTGCCCCTTCTTGGCATTATCTTGAGGTGCAATAGAATTCTGTATTATTATAGTTGTGGAATTTCCACTCTGCTAAATGACAGCACCTAGTCATCCTGGACTAAGGAGAGTTGGACCTGGTTAGTGTTTGGATAAGAACACACAGGCACACACACACACACACACACACACACACACACACACACACACACACACACACACACACACACATGCCAGGGGCACAGAGACAGACAAGCTCTCAGAGTTATACATGGGCAGGGAGTTCCTGCCCATCTGAAGTTCAATTTATGTAAAAGCTGTAGTTCTTCACCACCAACACAATATTTATTTAAGGAAATTTATATTGCTGCCCAACTCACTCTCAGTGACTTCAGCATCTTGCAAGTATAAAAGCCCAATATGATGTTCCACAGGGAGGGAGCCACCATGGAGAAGGCCCTTACAATATACTTACGATTGTGCTAGTATGGAAAGTGCTGACTGGAGCTCTTGCCCAGAGTCACTGAAATTAATATTGGTGGTCTCTAGATAAACCAATGTTGTGTAGGATAATACAACTCTGTGCTGCTGAAAATGTTTGACTCCTTCCCGACGGGAGAATTTTGATCAGCCAAAGATGTTTAAATTTAAATTTTTAAATGATAATTATTTCTCCATAAAACACTAGGTGATGCAATAGCAAATGAAAAATTAACATTATTTTATATGATTAAAACCACATATGCTAAAAGCAAAGGGGAATGTTGGTCTTTCAGCACTGATATCATGTGGTCTCTGTACTCTGTACCGCTTAACAAAAAAACATCACTCCCAGGTAACTTTTCTTGAGATAGTATGAGAAATGGTATAATAGTTGGTTTAATTAATTATTGCACAGGCTGAAATTTCAATAGAGCATAATCCTCTCCAGAGCATAAGACAAGAGTCTGAATCTGATTAGGATTAACTGATGCTAAGCCATACAGTTTGACATTGGCAACTGGTTTAGTATATAAATCCACCTCTTATGTTTAAAAAGTTGGAGGAAGCTTTCCAAATTCTTCTTTTGATTTTCAAGGGAGCACAAGTCTCTGAGAACAACGTAGAATTAGAATCTATTAATGTGTCTTCTGATTTGACTTTAACCTCAGTTGGCTCAACCCAACTCTAATAAAGTTCATAAACAGAATGGAGGATTTCGGTAACTGAAAAAGTCAGTTCAATATCTCAATGAAAAAGAAGCAGTCTTGTATAAGATTATCCAGTCTTGTATAAGATTACCCTGTAGAAATGCCAGTTTGGGCTCCATGAAAGATAGGTATCTGAATTAAATAACAGGGTTATGTCAGTCCTAATCCCAGCCCAATATTCTGATTTGTGTGGAACACTGGCCATATTACAATGGATTTAGCTTTCATTTTGTAAAACAGGAGATACAGATTCTAAGTCTGAAAAAGAATGGAGTCCAGAGTTTTTAAAACGGGGGGGGGGGGAGGGGAATACTATGAATTTTGTCATCTTCTAAACATTCATTCTGAAGGATCTCTAAACAAATGAGTTCTAAAATGAGGCATAGGATGAGTAAATCATTCAGGTTGCATAAGAATTTATTGCAACAGTATTCCAGGTTGTTAACAGATTTATGAGCTTTTCATGTTGAAAAATTGTCAGTTTGCTAACTTGCAATACTCCCCTTTGGTCTCAATTTATTCTCAACTGTCACATTAGTAGTTCCATGAAATTATGTTTTAGTCTGACCCACCATTTTAGCTGGCAAGAGCTACATTTGCAACAGTAGCTCTCTTCCTTACAATGTTTTACTCTCTTTGGAAAATTGTTTAAACAATAGATGTCTCCTTATGGAATTCAAATTTTATTCTTGTTTTTCTATTGAATATTATTATTTCAGTCTTTATATAGGCTGCTGGCTTTATCCGTCACTCTAAATAGGGGCATCTTTTATTTGTCTATTTCTAACTTCCTAACCTATTTTTTCAAAATAATAATTAGAAATTATCTTTGGACTGATCAACATTACTGTGATCAATAGCTCCTTGTTTTTGTAATGAATAAACAGTTCCAAAAATGGTGTAAAAATGGTACACACACACACACACACACACACACACACACACACACACACTGCAAGCACCAAACATAATGAACTAGCAGTCATTGTGTCTAGCATGAGTAGATTTCATTGTGTCTAGCATGAGTAGATTTCTCTGACATTGTATACAGTTGAAAGCAGCTGCCTGGCCACATCTACTTCATCATGCCCACCACCACCACAGCTGATCCATCATGGGCATTTATCATCACTTGGCCCTCCACCAGCATTTTTCCCTGCTACTGGTCACGTGCCACTAGCCCTCTGCCCCCTCCTCCCAGGCGATTCACAGAGGGTTAATTTCTCCCCTGCGTAAGACAAATATCTGCCTGTCTGGCAGCCAATCAGCTATTGGGGAGAAGCTGAAAGTTTATAGGAGCCATGGCTTGCCAGATGAATCTCTCTCTCTCCCTCTCCCTCTCCTCCCTCTCCCTCTCCCTCTCCTCTCTCTCTCTCCTCTCTCTCTCTCTCTCTCTCTCTCCTCTCTCCTCTCTCTCTCTCTCTCTCTCTCCTCTCACACACACACACACACACACACACACACACACACACACCACCACCACCACCACCACCACCACCACCACCACCACCACCACCACCAAGCACTTGTGCAGAATGTGGCTGGGAAAACCAATACAGGATATTGGTGTTGGTTGGGGAATGTTTTCTCTCACTGCTGGTCTCACAAAAGCAGCATTTTTCTCCCCACCAAAGTTTGACTCTGGTGTTTGTTTGGGTGCGTTGTTAAAAGGAAGCGTGCATCGTTACCACTCCTGCGGCTCCTTTCCCTCCACCTGTTTGGAAAGAAGAAGAAGAAACACCTCAGAACAGTGTGATCAGAGCCACTTATGCATGTGGACAAGAGCATGGCCTTTTTCTTTTGGAAAATAAGCACCTCACTGATCTGCAAAAAGTGCTGAAGACCAAAATGATAGCAACAGATAGCAATAGCACTTAGACTTATATACTGTTTCACAGTGTTTTTACAGCCCTCTGCAAGCAGTTTTCAAAGTCAGCATATTGGCCCCAACAATCTGGGTCCTCATTTTACCGACTTCGGCAGGATGAAATGGATGAGTCAACCTTGAGCCTGGTGAGATTCGATCTGCCAAATTGCTGTCAGCTGGCAGTCAGCAGAAGTAGCCTGCAGTACTGCATTCCAACCACTGCACCACCACGGCTCATGATGACATGAGAGAGACATTCTATTTTGCAGCCTTTCTGTCTCCCTGCCTCATTTTTTCGACAGAAATCATGGCTGTTCAATCACATAATAGACCAAGTTCAGATAATTAGCTTGACTGTAATTATAAACACAACATATAATGGAGCCTATTTGGTGTGGTGGTTAAGGTTTTGTCCTAGAAACCAGTCACAAGAGACTGTGATTTCTAGTCCCGCTTTAGGCATGAAAAACTGCTGGGTGACTGATCAATCACTCTCCCAAAGCCCAACTCATCTCACAGGGTTTGTTGTTGTCAGGGAAAATAGGAAGGAGTACATGATATGTTTGCAACCTTGAATGGTATATGAAAAAAAGGGCAGGATAAAAATCTAAAAAAAAACAAGCCACGATTACAATTTGTGGTTAAACTATGGTCAATGATTAGTAAGTAAGTCATATTACAGTATGGTTTAGTGCAGGGGTGTCAAACTCATGTCGTCAAGGTGGCGTCACGTGACGTATCGGGACTTTTCCCCCCTTCACTAAACCGGGCACGGGCATGGCCAAGATGTGACGCATCCGGCCCATGGGCGGGGAGTTTGACAGCCCTGGTTTAGTGAATTAGTCATTAAGTACAAGCAAGGTCATCAGGTCCCTGGTTGTAGGGAACAGGTCTTACAGCCTTCTCAGATACTTTAATGATTCAGCTGTGGAGGGGGTTTTTTTTTCCTTTTCTTTTCCTACATCAGGTTATCCAATCTTGACAACTTTAAGTTTTGCAGACTTCAATTCCCAGGCCACTTTAACTGACTGTGATCCGCAGGTCAGCAGTTCAAATCTCACTGGCTTAAGGTTGACTCAGCCTTCCATCCTTCCGAGGTAGGTAAAATGAGGTCCCAGATTGTTGGGGGCAATCAAAATATATACATTGCTTACTGGTGTAAACCCCGCTTAGAGAGTGCTTGCACTGTGAGGCGGTATATAAATCTCACTAATTAATAAATAAAATAAATAACAGAGCCAGTCTGAT
Organism: Diadophis punctatus similis; assembly: GCA_023053685.1. NCBI lineage: Eukaryota > Metazoa > Chordata > Lepidosauria > Squamata > Dipsadidae > Diadophis > Diadophis punctatus. The sequence continues at coordinate 10,400,971 of JALIGW010000013.1, forward strand.
GTAGTGATTAAGGCATCAGGCTACAAGAAACTGAGAGACTGTGAATTCTAGTCCTACCTTAGGTACAGAGCTATCTGGGTGACCTTAGGGCCAGTCATTTTGTCTCAGCCCTAGGCATAAAACAATGGCAAACCACTTCCAAAATTCTTGCCAAGAAAGCTTTAGGGACTATAGTAATTCAGGCACTTGTCAGGAGTCAATTCTGACTCAAAACCACACACACACACACACAACCCTCCCTCCCCCACCCAATATAACAGGAATAAAAATAAAGTCACCCTTTTCTACCCAGGATAACTAATTTAAGCCTTTTGTCTCCAGAGCAGCTTGCATGCATTAGATACCAGAAGCAAATTATTACATCTCAGGCTTTGAAGCTTTGCACTTCAGCCCCAGGCTGTGATTCAAGGGTGCCTGGCTATGGCAGATCATGCTTTGGAAGTTTTATTTTCTGTGTTTTCTAGCTGTTCCACTTTCACGTTGCTTTATTGAGTTATTTGACTAATGAAAGTAGGGTGGTCAGTTTGCTATCAATGATGTCTTATTATAGGAAAAGTGGAGTGCTTTGAATGGCTGAAAACCATGTCCAAATTATTACCTATTGAATAGATATGCTTCTGTTCTTGGTACAAGTACCCAAGCTTGTCAATTTTCCTGTGTCTTTAATGAGCATAATGCTTGAAGAAAATGAAATAGGAGGGAAAAAGCTTTCCTTACAGGGACAAACCTTGCCTATATTTCCTCTTACTGGAGAAAGTCTATGGCCTGCAGTAAAGGATTTCCCTGGATCACTGCCAAGGGCAGTAACTTCCTGGATTATCATTTTCAGTTGATGAAGTCCTTCCTTTAGATATTCCCCAAACCATATTTAGATTAAGCTGGGCCCAAAAATAGCTTGCTTGCCCGAAGCAAAATTTTGTGCAAAACTATCTGCTCAGTAGATCTGTGCAAAATATAAATGAAGATAAATAAACAGAAGCAGTAACAGAATCCACCCCATCATCCATCACAGCAAAATATAATGTATTTGGGGAAGTGGGTCTAGTTTAATCTTACATGTGAAGAAGACCCAGTGAAAAGTTTATATTAGTTACTATTATGTGAGAACATGGTCTATTGTTTAGTTACAACTGTAATTAAGAATTATGGCTGCACCTCTCAGAAAGTGAAATTTTAAATCTATCCTTTCTTGAATAAAGTATAATGGCCAAAAAGCAAACAAATCCCACTATGGCTTATTATGTGTTGTTTTCTTAGCTTGTTTTGAGTTGGTTTTTGCAGCGTAATCCAACTGGTAACTTAATCCATAGATGTAGGCAAGGACAATGAAAAAGAAAGACAAGCAAACCAGGAATTGACCAAACAAGCCATGATTACCAGTTTGCTCAATCAATCAATCAATCAATCAATTAGAATAGAGCTGGAAGGTACCTTGGAGGGTCTTCTAGTCCAACCCCCCTGCACAAGCAGGAGACCCTATTTTCATTTCAGACAAATGGCTGGTCCAGTCTCTGCTTAAAAAAACATTTATATGGCTTTTATAAAAAACATTAAATTATTTACATACATAAATATAATATAATACATAAAAGCATAAACTTTATGGTTTTGACCCTGCTTTAGTGACTGTGCTTTAGTGACTGTGATTTAAACTAATGATGGCCTTAACATGGTCTGAACTAGGGTCACAGAATTTGGGCCACTGATATCTGAATTGATAAACATGGTTTAGGCGATCAGATTCTAAACAGTTTCACAAATCATGACTTCAAATGGTGTGGTTCTGAGATTGGCAAAACTGGGAAGATCAATTGGGTCTGTATTCAATCCTGGAAACTTGCTGGGTGATTTTGAACTAGTTACTATATCTCTCAACTCAAATAGAGGCGGGAAGAGGGAGAGTGATATGTAAGCTTCCTTGAGCTCTGGAAGAAAGTTGGGGACATAAAATTCAATACAGATAGTCCTCAGCTTATGAGCACTTATTTAATGATAATTCAAAGGTGCTGAAAAAAGTGACTTATGACCTGTCCTCAAAGGTATGACTGTTGCACCACCCTGTGGTCACATGATTACAATCTGGGCATTACATCAGTGCTTTTGTGCTGTTTATCACAGCTAGAGTGAGGCTTCCTAGTATTAAAGATTAGGTTTGAGATAGCACAGAGCTGTTGTTCTCCTTCATAAGAAATGCTTCATCTCCAAAAAGTTGGAGCATCAAATAGTTAAGGAGTTATATGTTAATACTACTACTGCATAATGGATTTACACTTCATGTAAAGTTTGTAAGCACTTGGTTTTGCCTGTGAACTTTTACACCAAGGGTGCTTATTATGGTGCATTAATTCAAGTAATTGTGATTTATTCCATACTTTATTGTTTAAAGAAATCTGTCATCATCTTGTTCTTGCAGAAGGACAACAACCTAAGTTACTCTACATTAATTCAACCACTTTTTATCGAGATGAATTTGCATAGAACATGTGCACACTGAAAAGCTTTGCACAATTTAAGTTCTTCTACAACAGTTTATATGTATGTGAACATATGTCATAATAAGATTTCAGGCTGAACTTTAGCCTTCCTGTTTTTTTCCCTGCACTCCAATAACATTCCGGCAAGTTTCAGCAAAAATCTGGGAAATAGAAGATGCAAAACAAAATCTGATGACATGAAAAGTCAGCTAATGACAATCTGTGAACTCCCGTCAGAACTCTTAAAGATCTCTGGGGTCTGAACGGAAATGGGGGCTCAGGAAGGATATAGTTAGCTCTAACTGGCAAAGGACATTGTCTGTAGTACTTTACCATCTCTGTGACATATTCTTGCTTGAAGATGTTGTGAAGTGATATTATTTCCATCTGTTTTCATTTTATTTCACTTTAATCTTTTGAGCTCCTAAGATAATGTACTTTAGAACTTAGTAATATTCTAATGTCTATGCCAGAGAAAAGAAAACCAAACAGATGTACTTGTTCTATAAAATATCCAAATGCATACAGTACATTGAAAGAGTTTGTGTACAAAATCTTTGTCTGCTCAGTCTGTTTAAAAGTGGACTGGAGAGGGGTTTTTTTTGACTTTGTGATTTGTGGCATAAATCAGTACTGATAGCAATAGCACTTAGACTTATATACCGCTTCATAGTGCTTTACAGCCCTCTCTAAGCGGTTTACAGAGTCAGCATATTGCCCCCAACAATCTGGGTCCTCATTTTACCGACCTCAGAAGGATGGAAGGCTGAGTCAACCTTGAGCCGGTGAGATTTGAACAGCCGAACTGCAGCTAGCAGTCAGCTGAACTAGCCTGCAGTGCTGCACTCTAACCACTGTGCCACCTCGGCTCTGTACTGATGGAGTACAGATCACATTCATTGAATTTTCTAGTCCCCAAAGTGTTCTGTCTGGTAAACAAGTTTTGCAGAATTTCATTTGCTTTAAAAAACATGGAAAATATACCGTATTTTTCGGAGTATAAGACGCACCTTTTTACCCTCAAAAAGAGGGTGAAAACCTGGGTGAGTCTTATACACCAAATGCAGCCCCACCCAGCTACCCCCACCCTTTGGCATCTGCCTGCCAGAAATTTACCTTTTTGCAGCAAACAGGGCAAAGCCTTATTAGCACACTAAGAGATTACTTACCTCCCGACCTACAGCTGACAGGCTTGCAAGCCAGGTGGTAACATGAAACTAACTAAGGTGGCTGTAGTGAGACAAAATGCTGGGAGATAAACTGCTGGCAATATTAGGCTGCTGAAATCAAATGGAGGCAAGCTATAGCTGCTATGGCTCACAGCTAGAGCTCTTGCCTCACAATCAGGAGGTTGTGAGTTCTATCCTGGGTAGAGGCAGATTCTGTTAGTTAAATGTTTGTAGAGTGTTCAAATTATTAGACTTATTTTTAAAAGACTGCTTTATTATTGTTCTAGACAACTTAACAAAATGAAGAAGCTTTTAAAAATAAATGCTTGCTCTGAAGAGGCCCAGTGCTATTGTATCTTCTTTTAAATAGCAGAGAATACTTCCAGAAAGACACATCAATTTTAAAGATCTGTAAAAGTATAATCTGAAATGTCCTGTTTTAGTATTAAGTATTAGTATTAAGTATTAGTATTAAAAGAAGGCAGCTGAGAAACCCTGACTAGTCATGTTTGGAGTAGATCTATTTAAATAATTGGGAGGAGTTAGTGTGATTATATTTAAGAAAACTTTCTGGGATTAATATACTGCCATAAATGTACATTTCTCCAATTCTTTGCTATTTCTATGGGTCAGGCACACATGCACAGAAATACACAGCAAACAGTGTATATCATCTGTACTGTTTGCTGTTTGCTGTTTGGCAAATTACTGGGAGGCAGAGGCCTTTTTTCCTTGTTTTCCTCCCCCAAAACTAAGGTGCGTCTTATACTCCAGTGCGTCTTATACTCCGAAAAATACGGTATTTGCTTAAACACCAAAGCTGGGCAAGAGGTATGTACGGTATGTTACATAAAACTTCTCTGAGGTTTGTTAAAAAGAGTTTAACAAGTTTAAAGCACTTTTCCATTAGCAGCTCCAATAGTAATTTTGATATCTGGTCAAGAATGATCTGTGGATTTTCTACAGTGCTTCAAATACGATCAGGAAAAATCTTTGCTTTGCTGAGGTAGATCAAATAGATCATGGAGAGTGATGCTTTTTTGTAATGCTAACAAAGGCCATGTAGGTACAGCTATTGATAAAATCATTCAGTACATTTTCAAATACACTTGCCCTCCTTCAAATGTTTTAAATTTAAATCATAATTTAATGAGGTAGATGCAGATTAAATTAATTAAACTTTGTGCCCACAGAGGCACAGAGAAATTTAAATTAATTTGATGTCTGCAGGTGCTAATGGTCTGTAACTAGTTCACACAGAATGCTAACTACATTATGGTTAGTTGGTTGGTTGATTTTTGGCTTAGCATGCTGTATAAATTATTATGACTTAATATTGTGCTCAAGCTAAGTAATCATGGTTTAATCAACAAACATTGATTTAAGAATCCCAGCTTAATATTTTAGGCATTAAACATAGTATTGATAACAAAATAAGTTTATATTAGTATTCTTAATTACGTTTAGAGTTTAGAAATTATAATTTAAAAATTCAAAGGACCAAACACAATGATCTTTTTACTTATAATAATCACTCAGGTTTTCAAAAAGTTACAAAATAGCCCAAGAACATCTACAGTGAGATTTATTTGAGGAGGCAATCCCCAACTCACTCAAAATAATGTATTTCTCTTTAAGTTGTGTCCTGTAGATTCCACCTATTATTTACAAAGCATTATGTTTTGTTCATTGTGTTATGTATAAATAAAAATATATTCTGTCATAATGATGGGCACTTAGTTGCTATAAAATAAAAGATAATTGAATGCAATTAGTTTTACAATTTTATTCATCAAATTTATAGTTTTCCTACAACAGAATAACAATATGGGCTAAAATGTATTGGGCATCTGAGATTTGTCGTGATGTAGCTCATTTACTTTAATTTGAGTCTGTTAATGAGGGGAAATGTAATTAACTTGTGACTCAGTAGTTTCCGCATAATTCTTCCATCTGTCTGATCAGTCCCACAAGTACAATATTTCTCTCATGATTTGATTAATTCACATAGTGAATTGGCATGTATTGTAAATTTCAAGCTACAGTTGCTAACTCTCCATAAAACTGGTCATGCAATGTTTGAAAAACCAGATATTTTTCAAAAAATTAATTTTAGAATGGTAGCAAGCTGTGCTATACGCTGCTCAATGTCTAAAGTAAAAATTCCTTTGAGAATACTTGGTATGGATTCTGACCCATAGACAAGATCAAGGTGTCAAGAGTATTGAGTAACTTGTCCTAAAAACAGTGGCCTTCTGAATGTGTTAGCTCCCAACTTCACTATTATTGGCAAGTTTAGGTGCTGGTTATACTCACTGGAGACAATATAGGAACCAGAATGGGAAAGTCTGGAATATACATTAGCCTGTAGACTTTATCAGTTCTGTTACCCATTCAATATCAGAATCAGTATCATATCATAAATATGGTAAAAATTTGGTGGATTCTTTCTTTCTTTCTTTCTTTCTTTCTTTCTTTCTTTCTTTCTTTCTTTCTTTATTTCTTTATTTATTTATTTATTTATTTATTTATTTATTTATTTATTTATTTATTTATTTATTTATTAGTGAGACTTATATACTGCCTCAAAGTGCAAGCACTCTCTAAGCAGTTTACACCATTAAGCAATGTACATTTATATTGCCGCCAACAATCTGGGTCCTCATTTTACCTACCTCGGAAGGATGGAAGGCTGAGTCAACCTTGAGCCGGTGAGATTTGAACAGCTGAACTGCTGATCACAGTCAGCTAAAGTAGCCTGCAGTACTACACTCTAACTGCTGCGCCACCTCGGCTCACCATTTAACTATGATTCCTAAGTGACATTGAAGTTCTTCAGCATGCCTCCCCTATACCACCCCCAGATGAGAGAGAGAGAGAGAGAGAGAGAGAGAGAGAGAGAGAGAGAGAGGGAGGGAGGGGGGGGGGAGGGAGGGAGGAGAGAGAGAGAGAGAGAGAGAGAGAGAGAGAGAGAGAGAGAGAGAGAGAGAGAGAGAGAGAGAGAGAGAGAGAGAGAGAGATCATGTTGGACTTCATTCTTGGTGCTACAATGAACTCATCAGTGCCCTTTTCTTGATAACTGTATGGAAATAGTTCGCCATTGCCTTCTTCCAGGATGATTTTCTGACCTCCAGGTTTTGACTGGGGATTTCCCATCAAAGACCCAATCTTTCTTACTTTTCTATATCAGACATACTAAGCTAGGTGCTCCATCTAGCTGGGCAGTTTTATAAAATCTGTTGCTAATTTAGGGTGACTAAACAGATCTTTCAGCTGAAATGGTCATTTATACAAACAGAAATATGATGCTCTCGCTTCTTAAACCTGCAGGAGAAAATATGAAACAAATTCTTCAAATGCATATTATTAACAATAAATAATCAAAACACAACACTGATACTTTACAATGCAAGAGGATCAGATGGAATGTGTGGTTTGATCTGTTGGACTCTACTGGCTCACATGAACATAAGGAGGACTTTAGGAGGCATTGAATTATTACTTCTAAATTCACAGCCAACACCAGATTGGGACTGCAGTCCAAGATTTATGGTAAAGTACCATGCATAGAATTACAATACACATTTTGCTTAGCTTTACTGTTGCTTTGTTTACTTAACATTCTATATGATTTCATTACAAATATTCACAAATAGGACCCCCCCCTCTGTTTTTTTTACAAGCCTAGCTACTAACCATGATTGGGGTCAGTGAAAGTCCTCTGTTTCAAGACCATCTTCCAATGTTATAATACAGGAGCAGCCATTGATATTATTGTAAGATTCACAGTGAAATGTTGAAAAGATTGCCCTGGACCTCAGAACTCCATGTTCCTCAAATATTCAGTGGAATACTTTAATGATAACATGTCATTCTGATCCACATCTGTTCCTCCATCTGTGAAGAAGGAATATATGTCCCTGTGTCACAGAGTTGTTGCAAGAAGGAAGGAATTAATTACTGCAAAACAGTCAACACACTGAAATTGCTATAAAAATTAGTAATATCTTGGTCAAAAATATTCTGTAAGAGTTTTTAACAGGACAGCTGCTGCTTCCTCAAAGAAAAAATAATAATTCTGTTTTGTCAGTTATAGTAAGTTAATTAATCTGTGCACATTAATCATCATACTTATTGGGAGCTTCTTCCTTTGAATTCGCCTTTGCCAACAAATTCCACATGGTACACAAACGCGCAAAGTGAGTAATGAAAAATATACATCCCATTCAGATGGACTAATAAAAAATGACATGCTTAATTAAAACACCCCAATGGGGACAAATTGGCAAGCTGTTGTACTAGCTTCTTTCTCAACTCAGGAAAATAATTGGCTACTAAAACTATAGAGAACATTAAATAACAAAGAATATAATAATATACCAAGCCCGAAGCTACTTGGTATAATAATATTGAGCATTTATGTAATCCTGTGATATTTGGCTAATGGGATTATCAATACTAGGTCCAGAAGTCTTAATGCAGGTTCTTAAGAATTTACTGTATTCTGTCATTGCCTTCTATTTTGAAAAGTAACATACCCACGTATGTTACTTGACTTGTTTTCTTGCCTGTTCCTTATAAAACCTAAACCTCAAAAACAGGTTATTCATTATATATTGTGTCTTATGAATCATGGCACTTGTCTAAGAAGTCCAGTCTTGCAGAAGAAATAGTAACCTTACTTATTACTACTTTGAGGAAAGAACTAAAAAAAAACCCTAGATTAATTAACGGCAATAATTTGGGGGAGGAGAATCTACTACGGTAATAATGCTAAAATCAATATTAATTCATTTATAAAGCCATTAATCAAGCAGCTTTTTTAAAAATTCAGACTTGGGAATGGGAGGAATTGGTCATGTGCATCCAGTTTGCCTCTTCCCACAATTATCCTGTTACCAGCATTGAGTCAATTCTGAATGTAGGTTTCTAATTGTGGAAGAAGAATTTCAGACAGTTCATGCACAGAAAAGCTGTACGTTATGTTGCAAGATTTTATCAGGATAGGAAAGGTATAAAAATTGTTTGCAAGTTCAATCTGATGAACTGTGTGATACATAAGATTGGAGATATACTGTATTTGTAAGATCTAGTTTCAGTATTAGCATCCCTGTGACAACCTCCTTTGTCAAGGCATTAATGAAGCAATAGCTCTTTCTCTTTCCTACATGGAATCCACACATGGAATCCACAAAGACAGCAGAAATAAATGTAATGTTCGCTTTTCAGAGCAATCCCTAAAACCATGTATGCACCACTATCATCTATCTCCACAAAGAGAACAAGAAAGGATTCATATCATTATTGGGATATGTTTTGATTTGATCAAAACATAGCTTTTCTGCAGGATACTGCAGAGCCCCTCTCTGAGGGAGATGGGCAGTTTAGAAATAGGAAATGTAAGTAAGTAAGTAAGTAAGTAAGTAAGTAAGTAAGTAAGTAAGTAAGTAAGTAAGTAAGTAAGTAAGTAAGTGAGTACCGTATTTTTCAGAGTATAAGATGCACCTTTTTCCCCTCAAAAAGAGGGTGAAAATCTGGGTGCATCTTATACTCTGAAGGTAGCCCCACCCAGCCTCTCAAACGGAGGTTCCAGAGGTTGAAAAAAGCCTCTGAAATGGAGCTTCAAGCCTCTGAAATGAAGCTTCAGAAAAAAAGCCTCTGAAATGGAGGTTTCAGAGGCAGAAAAAAAAAAAAGCAATGAACCTGTTGCTAAAAGTCACCTCTGGGAACAGCTGATTGGGGGTATTCCAGGAGGCTGATCCACCCACTAATCAGCTTTTTTCTTATTTTCCTCCCCAAAAACTAAGGTGTGTCTTATACTCCGGTGCGTCTTATAGTCCGAAAAATACGGTAAGTAAGTGTCAGGTTCAAACTAGTACAGATCTCTATGCATACACATTATCAGGAAAATTGTATCGTTGATACATCTGCATTAATACTGCCACATACACAACCTCACTCTGTTAAGTAGTGTGACAAATCCAATGGCTTTGAAGACAAGAGATGTGCATGTGAGCACATTACGTAATGAAGGAGACGATAAATCCTTAGAAATAATAAGCCCAGACATTAGACTATATTTAACACCAAAACAGAATTCAATGTTATCTATTGAGAGGATAACAACAGATGATTTTTTGGTGATAAGAAATGGTATTCACAAAGAACAGTTCTCAGAAAGAATATGGGTTCTTTCAGTGGCTCTACATAGGTTACTATCTCTGTCCAGATTACTATATTTCAATGCTTTCTTTTGAGTAGGGAGGAAGAAACAGGGTGGACATTTTATTATCCCTTTGCTGCAACTTCAGCAGGAAAGAGTTTCTCCATCAAGTCATATTTCTTTTGTTTATTTGGAGACAAGGCTCTTCTGCTGCGTAATTCTTTTGTTTTCACTGGTGTAATCTCTGATGTGCATATAAGTCAGACAATATAGATGATGCTGTTTTGAGCACATGGACTTCTCTCTCAAGATATTGTTGTCCCTTCACTGGCCTCTGTCCAGTTTTAGTACTAAAGTTTTTCTTTTTTTTTAAAGCAAGGAACAATAGAGACAAATTTAGCAACCGATGGGAAAAAGATTCTTGCACACTGTTCATCTCCACCCTTTGAAGTTACGCCCAGAAGGCTGTTTCCTCTTGGTTTCTGAGAGATCCCCCACTAATGAACAAGGGTCTTGAAACCGGCTGATTAACATTTGGCTAACCTTTTCCTATTCCTTACACATCCCAGGAACTTTGCTGAAAGCAAAGTTTATGGTTTGATAATGGGAGTACTTAAAGTTGCAATCAGACTCAGTGGCCATTTGTCTTTTGGCTTCTATGAGAGCTGGATTACTCCCAGCCCTGTAGGCTGTACAGGTTACAGCTGCCAAATCAGTTTTGTGTTAATAAGTGGGTGGGCCAAGAGTGTTGTATTACTTAGGAGCTGCAATTAGGAAACTCACCAGAGAGCTGGAAGTGAAAGATGTTCTAATGGTAAGATGTTTGGGAAATTCTGGAAAATACGCAGTGCAATCTTATGCTGAAGCTCATCTGCTTAACACAGTTGGAAGAGTAATATGCAATGGTACTATTTAAGTACTCAGTAGTGGTATTTAAGTACTATACATGATATTTAAAATAAATGGATTTTTTGTGTATGTATTTTAAATATCACTACTCATGAGAACATTTGGTTGCAGAACATTATAAATACAAAAGCGTACAAATATATCAATATATCAAAGGTATTTTAAATAAAATAAATACATACAATATAAGAAGTTCATCTTTCATTACACACGCATGGGGAATGATTGTTGGAAGGTTTTACTTTGTTTTGGTTTCAGTAGTTTGAATGAACCTTCCATGATTGAGGCTGTATATAAATTTTCATAAATAAGTAAAATTACTCTGCATGCTTTAATTATATATGTAAGAAACAAGAGTATGTAAAGAGATCTTGATAAAAAAAATCAATCATTTTATCAGTTTGTTTTATGCGACATTTATTGCAACATTCTTTAAACTGGAAAATAATGAAACAACAACAGAGGAGAAGTCAGCCCAACCTCACAATTCTTACTAACAGACGAGAGTTCAAGATTTCAAGCCTTACTTGTACTGTATGGCCCTTCAGGTAAGTTCAGTGTGGGGAGACACGATACATAGGCTGTTTGCTTCAGATATGAGATTCCTTTTCTGTTTAAGTGAAGTGTTGTACAATCTTGAATGGATTCTGTAAGCATTCTCTCTTTTCATTCATTGTAGATTTAAGGTCAAATGTTTTTATGTGTGGTATCCAGCATTTTTTTTTTAAATTATATTATGTGGTGCAGCTGTCCTCATTGGAAAAAATGAGACTGAATGTTTTTATCTGTAGTTCTAGATGAACATATTGGGGAATAGCTTTCATTGTCCTAGTATCCTCCAGATCTATGGAATAATAGTTCTATAATATTAGCCAGTCATTAAGCCATCATGTTTATAGTCTAATATATGTACTGTAGAAGGCACAAGACTTGTAATTTGTAATTTCTTCTACAAATCATCCTTTCCAAAAAATTTAAAAAATTGATAATGTACAGAAATCTAGCACTATTTTCTCTTTTATAATACATACCAACAAGAAAATTGTAGTAGCAGTCTTTATTCTCCATAGTGGGTGGAGCTAGCCGCCAAGATTGGGTATTGGCACAGCCTTCTAGCCAATTATGACTGAGTCTGGAAAAGTATAAAAGGTGGCTCTAGGCCTAGATTCCCCCTCTTTTGACTCAGTCATAGCCATCGACTAGTGCCTTTTTTCCAATCCAACTTCTGCTTAAATTACAATTGTAAGTCTTTTTTCCTTCTTCTAATACTAATTCCAAATTTTCTTTCCCTAATCGAGCTCCCCTGGTCCCTTTTTCTGGCAAAACATACCAGGGTGGAGGCAGTAGGCCGCAAGCCTGACTGTCGCTCGCCCCTCCAGCCGAAGGCCCAGTACAGTTTTTTTTTTCCTTTTGTTTTTCCTCCTTTTATATATTTTTGCTGCGTTACCAACCAACCATATAACTCATACCGGCTGTAGAGGGTGAGGGAAAGGGCCCCTGGAGATTGAGGGGGCCAGCGGTATTCCACCGCTTATCTGGGCTTAAATTGAGGCCTCATTAATATCTGGCACCGGGTCTGGTCAACGAGGGGTTAACCACACCACCTCCAACCACAAACTGCCTATAGGAGAGCCGAGGGGCCATCAGGCAAGTTGACCCAGGGAAATTGAATTTGTTTTTTCCTTTTCTCTTCCCTCCTTTTGTGGTGCCACTGTTTTCCGCCGGCCAGCAACCTTGCTGAGCCGTCCGTGAGCCTTCCGATCCCCAGCTGACATCAAAGGGCTCGGAAGAGCAATAAAGGCCTCGCCGGCAGTTTGGGCACCTAACGAGCCTCCGTGCCAATTTTAAACTGCCGGCTGTCAGAAATAGCCTTTCCGGTCCCTCGCTGGTGCCCGGAGGCTATAAAAGAGCTGAAAAACAGCTGACGCTCGTGGGACCGACGCGCGCAAGCCGTCGGCAGCCCACTGATTGAATTTTTTTTTTTGCTGGTCCAAAAGCGCTCCGTGGCTGCGGAGGTGCTGATTGTGACAATTTGGCCAGACTTGCGCAAGCGGTCAGCGCCCAGCCAAGCCTCCAAATGTCAGCTGGAGACCTTCAAAGAGCTGAAAGCAATATTTTTGCTGGTTCCTTTTTTGCTCCCTGTCTTGTGCCTGCTTGCAGAAGAAGCTGGCAATCTGGGTGCTGCTGAGGGCTTGTCCCCTTTTTTTGCTTGAAACTTCAGAAATCAGTCAGTCTGTTCCAGGGGACTCAGAAACTGACAGTTAGTGGCTAGGCCTTAGCAGACTCCTTTCTCCTCGGCTGGAACTAATTGCCTCAGGAGACAGTCAGCCATTTTAGGAGTGCCTCGTGGGTGGCCGCCATTTTGAATTACACAGGACAGCCCACTTCAAAAAATTTTCTCTTTTCTTTTGAGGCCTCCTTTATTTAACTTGCCTTCTGTGCAATGGCTGACAAGAGCCAGCAATCTGGCAAGGCTCCTTTGATCCAAGGCCCTGTCGGTACCTGTCTCTAGTGCCTGGGCCGGCTGCTTCCATTTGAGCTCCTCTGCATTGATCGGCTTGTCTTCAGCCTGGTAAGTGTGCAGGCAGTCTTTGAGAGTGCCGGTGGCCATCTTGAAGTCTCCCACAGGGTGGCAGCCATTTTGATTGCCCTCAGAATTGAGGGCACTAAGGGCGTGGCCTTTTTGTTTCAAATACCAAAAGTGGGCAGAGACCATATTGAAGCCACATCAAGGGCGGTGGCCATTTTGGATGCCCTTTCTTGCCGGTGGCCATTTTTAAGGCCTAGTATGGGCATTGGCCATTTTGAAAGACCAACTAAGGGCAACTGCCATCTTGTTGACCTCATTTAAGGGCGGTGGCCAGTTTAAGTGACTGTTTGGACCTACTAATTTACCCAGGCCTTTCTGAGGCCTACCTTGTTGACAGAGGCCTTAGATAAATATGGATACTGTTATTCTAATTGAGCTGACAAAGATTCAGACTAGTTGCCTGTAGGTCTGCCTCAGGAGTACCTGTTCAAGCATCAACTTAGAATGAAGAGTCTATATTTTAAAAATGGCTTGAACAAGGGCTTTCAGCAGAATTTAGAAGTAGTAAGCTACAGATCTCACATAAAATGAACAAGTGAGTAACTCCAGTAACAGTTTAAAACCAAGCTTTTTTTTCTGGAGTCTGTGAGCCCAGCATAACTGGAACTATATACAGTGTATATAACTATATACAAACTATCAAATTTTTCCAGTATTTGAAAGTATCAGTTTTTCATGAACTGAACTTTAAGACAAGAGACCATGATTTGTAAATTGGAGTTGATTTTAAAATGATGCCTTTTACAAAGGATATTGCCCCATCCAGAGTACTCTGCCCTACTCATTCCTACCTAGCATCCCCCAGGAAGGATGCCAGGGAATTCTCATTAGCTCCCTCTGGCATTTGGAACCAGACAGCCCCACACTCCAGACAGCTCCACCCACAAGCCAAAATCAACCTACTGCTCAATCAGCAGCAGCTGAAGCGGATGTCCAAGCTAGGTCAATGGAGTCCACGGTAGTGACGCGCCGGATGGCCTGGCTTTGCAGCTGGCCAATTGACATGCGGCACAAGTGGAAATTACCCTCTGCCCCGATCACCAGGCAGTCCTTGTTTGGTGAGGCCCTGAATCCCATCCTGCTTGAGACTAAGGACAAGCGCAAGGTCCTTCCCTCAGCCACCCGGAAAGCCCCTTTCCGTGCCACCCCCTTACCAAGGAGGGCTTCCAGGGGGACCTTCCAGTCTTCCAATAGACATCAGGGTAACTACTAGGGACAGTATCAGGGGCATAGCCAAGGGCAATGCAGTTCCCATCAGAGATTCTCTTCAGGCCAACCCTTCAGGGGTAACCAATTCATACGGCCCTTTAGAGGGGCCGGCGGTTGCCCTTTCCACCAGAACAAGTAACCTCCGGCCGATCCTCGCACAGGGGGTCGCCTGGCTCCCTATGCCAGTGGATGGGAGGAAATCACCAATGATGCATGGGTTTGTGAGACCCTGGCTTCAGCGCTCTCACTTGAATTCATTTCCACCCCCACCCCCCGAGGTTCTTCTCCGCTGCCCCTTGTCATCAAATTCTGCAAAACGGGTCCTCATGAATCAGGCCATCCAGCACATCCTGGACATTCGAGTCATCCACCAGGTGCCTGAGGACCAACAGGGGCAGGGCTTCTACTCCATGTTGTTTGTAATGCCCAAATCCTCGGGAGGATGGAGAGCCATTTTGGACCTCAAGTGTCTCAACAGGTATGTCATCCATTTAAAAAAAAAAAAAATCAAAATGCACACCCTGAAATCAACTCTGGCAAGTGCTCGGAAGGGAATCTACTCACATCCATAGATCTCTTGGAGGATTACCTCCACATCCCAATTCGGCCATCTCACCGCCAATACTTACGGTTTTGCTATGCAGGGGTGCATTATGAATATGGGGCGCTCCACTTTGACCTGTCCTCAGCGCCAAGGGTCTTCACCAAGGTCCTGGCAGCCTTGACCGCTCACTCAGATCCATTTCCATCAGGATCCAGTGCTATCTGGACGATATTCTCATCTCCTCAGCCTCCCCTTCTCAGGCTGAGAGAGATGTCCAGGTAGTGCTTAACATGCTGGAACTCCATGGCTTCTTGCTCAACCGATCCAAGAGTCAGCTTGTCCCCGCCACCAGAATTGTCCATCTGGGTGCAATCATTGATTCCCTGGGGTGTAAGGTGTGCCTGTCCCAGGATCGGAGAGACAGTCTATTGGCTTTAACCCAGCAAGTTCTGAGACAAAACTCAGCTCCACTGAATTTGCTGTCCTCCCTCCTGGGCAAGATGATTTCGGCCATTCACATTGTCCCATGGGCTCACTTACACTCCAGAGACCTCCAATGGCTCCTTCCCTATCAGGGTCAGGGAAGGGCCCATTCCCCAGTCAAAGTGAGACTCCAGCCCTCAGTCAGGAAGTCTCTGATTTGGGGGACCACCTCTGCTGTCCACAGGGGCACCTGCTTCCTTCCCCCAAGACAAATCTTAGTCACCACCGATGACAGCCTATCGGGTTGGGGGGCACACGCGGAAGCACAGGCGGCACAGGGCACAGGGTCGTTAACTGAGACAACTCTAAGCATAAACGTTTTGGAGCTACGGGCTCTGTTCCTTGCTCTGCAGCAGTTCAGACCTCTTGTGGAGAACACTCATGTCATTATACTTACTGACAATGTGGCCACCAAGGTCCACATAAACAGACAGGGTGGGACCATGTCACGACAGCTCATGTCAGCTCATGTCAGAGGCCATGTCAGAGGCCATGTGGTTGGGGCTATGGGCAGAACAATACCTATTGTCTCTTTCTGCTGAACACATCTCTGGGGTAAGCAACGTCAGGGCAGACTGGCTCAGCCGGAACCAGATAGACCACTCAGAGTGGAGCTTACACCCAGACCTTTTCCACCAACTTGTGGGTCAATTCGGTCAACCTGTGATGGACCTTTTTGCCACCCCGGGGAATGCCCAGCTGCCCAGGTTTCTGTTCCAGTATCAAACTCAGGGGGCAGAAGGGGTGGACGCCCTCCACTGCACCTGGCCTCAGGGGTTGCTTTACGCTTTTCCCCCCATCCTCATCATTCCGCAGGTCATCCAGAAACTCCTGGAAGAAAGAGCCGAGGTGGTACTTCTGGCACCCGACTGGCCAAGGAGAGCCTGGTATGCCGACCTGGTCTCCTTGTCGGTCTCACCCCCTTGGAGGATCCCTCCGACAGAGTGGTTGCTGCTCCAGGGGTCAGTGCAGCATCCAGAGCCGCACTGGTTGCAACTGACCGCCTGGCACTTGAGCGGCTCACTCTGAGGAGCCGCCAAATCCCTGAGGACGTTCTGGAGGTCTTGCTTGACTCTCGCAGACCGTCCACGCATCGTAATTATGCAGCCTCTTGGAAGGCTTTCTGCTCATGGTGTGCTAGGGAGGGTTATTCCCCACTGGATCTTTCGGTCATAAATGTCCTTTAATTCCTACGCCAGGGGCTAGCTAAGGGTCTTTCCCCGAGTACCCTCAACCGCCAGATTGCTGCCCTGTCCATGGTGCTGCCCTGTCCCTCTCTGGGGAAACTCTCTGCTCACCCCTTAGTCTCCAGGTTCCTAAAGGGCGCAATGAATAGATGCCCTCCTGTAGTGCATAGGTATCCCACCTGGGACTTGTCCAAAGTGTTATTAGCACTCATGGGGGGGGCGCCTTTGAGCCTTTGCACTCTGTCTCTCTGGCCCACCTAACATACAAGGTGGTTTCCCTGGGGGCTGTCACCTCTGCCCGTCGCATTTCCGAACTGGCAGCCCTTTCCATCAGGAGTGATCTCTGTGTGTTCCACCAGGGCAGGGTGGTCCTGCGGTTGGATCCCACCTTTCTGCCAAAGGTAAACTCTTACTTTCATTGGGCTCAGGAGGTGGTATTACCTTCCTTTTACCCTTCTCCATCCTCAGACATTGAAGGACAGTGGCACCTCCTGGACGTGAGGCGCGCACTGTACACTTACATACAAGGACCTCTGCCTTTTGCAAGACTGAGGCCTTGTTTGTCTCTTTCCACCACACTTCCTTGGGGAGGAAAGCATCCTCTGTCATGGTGGGTTGGTGGATTTGTAATGTCATTAACACTGCATATGAACAAATGTCCTTGCCACGACCCACCAGGATTACGGCCCATTCCACATGCAGTGCAGCCACCACTGCGGCTTGGAACACGAGGGCTTCCATCGAGGAGATCTGCTGGACTGCCACTTGGGCATCTCCAACGCCATTTGTCCGGCACTACAGACTGGACACTTTTGCCTCTCAGGAGACTGATCTTGGGCGCAGAGTGCTGGAACAGGTAACATTGGTGGGCGGTGGTCCCAGCCAGAATCAGGAGGCCCTCCCTGGGGACTAAATTACTTTGGTATGTCCCAATCTTGGCGGCTAGCTCCACCCACTATGGAGAATGAGACGTTGTACTTACCTGAGACGTCCATTCTCTTAGGGTGGAGCTAGCCGCCAAGTCCCTCCCTTCTAACATGTTCTGGCTGGACGAGGAGCCTATTACTCGTATAGTCATTAGGTATCTAGGTGTATTAGTGTACATAGTTATCTTCTCTCTGTAGGTAGTTAGGTAGTTAGGTCGCTCACATATCAACTCATGTGTAATTTTCTGTGATTGGACAGTTAATAAACTTGTTAGATTGATGGCACTTGAGTCTGGCATTTATCCCTCGTCAAAAGAGGGGGAATCTAGGCCTAGAGCCACCTTTTATACTTTTCCAGACTCAGTCATAATTGGCTAGAAGGCTGTGCCAATACCCAATCTTGGCGGCTAGCTCCACCCTACGAGAATGGACGTCTCAGGTAAGTACAACGTCTCATTTTCACCTCTCATAATTATAGAGAAAGGCCACCTCTATGAGAATTGACCTGGAATCATGGCAAAGACATTCTCCATAATTACAAATGCAAAACAGAGTTTATAATAGGACTGTTTATTAAATCCAGCTATATTATTAATTCTGAACAGATGCACCAGATTTTAGGAGCCTACCTCTTCTGCTTTATCCATTTGTACATTGTATGGAATCTGAAAGACTGGGATGCAATGTGCAATTCCCATCCAGTTGGCTGGTATATTTTTTGTAGACCCCAATGACTCCAACACCATCAAATCTGGTTGCTCTTCTGATTGGATTTTGGCTGATATTTAAACTGCATAATTATAGAAACAATGAAATCATCCTTTTAAATCTCTGAATTACCCATCCAAAAAGTTTCTATCCCCACATGCTTTTGGAGTTTTGCCCTTGACATACCAAGCTATGCCCACTGCAGCTTTTGGACCAAAAGGAATCATTTATGTAAACAGACTGATGGGAAGTATTAAATTTGTAGAAAATTTCTATTGTTATTACTTTGTATTTTTGCATTTGAAATAATCAGTTAGCTTTTATATGGAATGTCACGGAATGGAGGCAGAGAAGTGACACAAGAGGAGACAAAGTTAATGGGTGCCCCCCTCCCAGCAGTGGAAAAGACATTTTCATCATTCCCATATTCAATCCTTCACTAAGTGAAGGGAATGAATAAAATTATTTCCCCAAACCCTCAATCACTTCTACTTTAGTTTCTCTGTGTACTGTGCCATGAATTGGTTCCTTAGTTCCTTTTTCTTCTATAGTTTCCTATGGTTACTCACCAGGACTTCATACATGTTTGTATGAGGTAGTCTTGTCATAATACAAGTGACAGAAAGTCAAGGACTATAGTTTCCATAGGGCCTCTTGAGATTTTCCAAACTGAGTCAAGAGTCAAATGTCAGGGTGATTGGTTTGTAGATCAGTTTCCTGGCTATGATGGTCAATGATCAGTCTGAGTCAAGAAGGGTTTTTAAAGGGAGGAATCTGGATCCCATTTGACAAAGGGAACTACTGTTACAGTACAATTCTAAGTATGTTTATTTTAACCTTAAGACATTCCCACAATATTCAGTGAAGTGAACTCCCTGGTAAATATGCTTAGGAATGCAGTCTTCATCTTTCTCCACATTCTTTTCCGGACCCCCATCAGATGAACACCCAGACATCTTCCGAAGATAATACATCTTTCAAAAATTAAAGCCACAAAGATCAACCATATCCCATGAAAAAGCTTTTAGTGTGAAAGCTGAGCATTTTGACATGAAGAAATGGTGGATGGCGGTTTGCAAATATAAAACCATCTGTTATGATCATCGTACTGAGAGCATCAAAAAGTTAGGAATTCCTCCATCTGAAGATTCCACTGACACGACTTTGCCTCCTTGGTATCTTGAGGCACTTCTGAGGTGCTTTAGTCCTGTTCCAATCATCTCCTATTTTGTCACCTATCAACAAAGGTTGTCATCCTAAAAATTGTTTGAAAGTACCCATTGAGAAAGAAGACCTTCCTGAACAATTTGGGCAAGGCTCTAATCTGTTTTATCTTCACCTAAATCTGATTCTTCAACTTGAAGAAACATTTTATTTATTTATTTATTTATTTTGTGACATTTATATACCGCCTCACAGTGCAAGCACTCTCTAAGCAGTTTACACCATTAAGCAATGTATATTTATATTGCCCCCAACAATCTGGGTCCTCATTTTACCTACCTCGGAAGGATGGAAGGCTGAGTCAACCTTGAGCCGGTGAGATTTGAACCGCTGACCTGCGGATCACCGTCAGCTAAAGTGGCCTGCAGTACTGCCTCTAACCACTGCGCCACCTCGGCTCATAATATTACAATACAACATTACAATATCGTGGACTGCCTTTCCTCAAACTCCTTCCTTCTTAAACTAGACTTCTTAAACTAGAAAATAAAGAGGAAATTACAACAGTAATGAATGTTAGATGTTCTTTTCAATTTTTGTAGCTTTTAAATTGTTGTGTCTTTTTATATTGGAAAATGGATTGACATGTTGTGAGCCGCCCAGAGTCCCCCGGGAGTTGGGCAGCATATAAATCCATTTAAATAAATAAATAAATAAATAAATAAATAAATAAATAAATAAATAAATAAATAAATAAATAAATAAATAAATAAATAAATAAATAAATAAATCCCGCCCCCCCCCAAATCAGAATATCTATGCTATGTTTAAAATTCTGAATAAAAGAGAAGTAGAATTTGAGTGGAATAAGATAATTTAATTTAATAGATTTAATAGCAGATAGCAGACAAAGAGGTTGAGGATGGAAGAAGTGTTGGGATTAAATTTTGGAAAGGTTAAGTGGAAGTCAAGCTCAAAGGAATGTATCCAAAGAAGATACAATGAAAGCTTTTAGAATTATGATGTTTCTTCTGTTTCATCAAAATTAATCAATCAGATTTAGAAGAAGAAAGGAGGAATATATCTTAGTTAGAGCACTGTTAGGATTGGATCTTTGTAATCTTTATTTATGCTCTTGTTCTCTGTTAGGGTCTCATGGAGGACAATTGTAATAATTCCCTTTTAATATAAGTTCTTACTACTATCAAAAGACCAGCATACAGAATTCAACAAGACAAACTCAAAGTTAACAGTTGAGTTAACAATACAAAACTTTAGTTTGATAGATTCACAAAACATTCTGGCTCCTGCCTAGAAAACACATTAAAAGATATAATTGCAAATAATAATTGGCAAAATGAGAACATACTGTGGTTCACTATTTTCATCACACCAAAACCACAAAGTCATTGCCCGACCGTACTTTTGAGGGAAGGATGTCAAATCAAGCTAGCACAATAATCTTACAATATTTTAGCACTTGTGATATGGAAGAAGGCAGTGAGTTATAAAAATAATTGGAATTTCCTTTCTAGAAAGAAAGGCATACAGGGGCATGGAATAGTTTGATCCAGTTGAGCTAGCAAGAAACTACAGCTACATAGTCTCCCTTTTCCCTGCCAGAATAGAATGAATTATTTATGAATGATCAGGGTAAGAAATTAAACTAATGAAGAAAGAAGATTTTGTCATTCTTAGATGAGAGAAAACCATCATGTTAACATAAACCAGATGCCCCCAAGACAGTCTTGAAAATGCCTGGAATTCATTGTTTTCGAAAGGTGGGAGGGAAAAAAAAGCCTATAACACAATTCACTGCAGGGGGGCTCGACCTATTAGATTGGTCTCACACACAGACCCCTCCTATTAATGGACCCAGATGGTTGGCAGAGGGAGCTGGGGGCTATTCCCTCTGGACTGCTGCACAGTCAGTCTGAAGCCTTGGTTGCCCCTTGGAATAAGAGGGCAGCTGAGGTTTTGGATTGAATTGCAATTATGCAACCTCTCCTCTTCCATGGATCTATTACTTCCTGTGGGTAACTTAAAGCAAATGAAACAAGAGAAAATACACCTAGAGCAGGGGTCTGCAACCTTAAAAACTCAAAGAGCCATTTGGACCAGTTTCCCACAGAAAACAAAACACCAGGAGCCACAAAACCTGGGTGGGTGTGGCCAACTCAATGTCACTCACTCCCAAGTCACATGACCCCCCAGCCACGCCTACTCAGGTTTTGTGGCTCTCTGTGTTTTCTATGAGAAACAGGCATGGGTGGGTTCTACTTACCTTCCCCACCGGTTTGCATCACAACGGAAGTGCACATTTTGTGCATGCGCGTCACTTCCCGGAAATGATCCTCTGTGCATGCGCAGAAGCCTTTGTGCATGCACAGAAGGGGTTTTTTTGCGATCCGCGGCAACTGGAGGACCGGTTCGGGAGTGTGGACCACCGGTCATCGCTGCTGGTTCGGCAAGCGGCACCAAATTTCCACTACCGGTTCTAAAGAACTGGTCAGAACCGGCAGCAACCCACCTCTGGAAACAGGTGTCTCTCCCTCCCTCCCACTCTCTTTCTCTCTCTTTCTTTCTTTCTCTCCCTCTCTATCTCTATCTCTATCTCCCTCTCCCCATCTCTCTTTCACACTCTTTCTCCCTCTCTCTCTACCTCTCTGTCTCCCATCTCTTTCTTCCTCCCTCTCTCTCCCTCCCTCTCCCTCCCTCTCTCATATCTCTCTCTCTCGTCTCTTTCTTTCTCTTTCTATCTCTCTCTCTCTACTCTCTTTCTCTCATCTCAAAGTCACTCATTCCTCACTTAGTAACTATCATCTCCAGTCATAGTCATTAAAAATCATAGGAGCTGTATTTTATGCTTTACAGAGAGCATCATGGAGTTTAGGAGAAACCATTCTAATGTAAAATTCCAAATGAAGAATAAATTGCAAGACATGTATTGTTGTGTTACAGATTTTATAAATCCCTGTCAGGTTTTTTGTCTTCTTGTGCTTCTTCTTGTTCTGCAGCTCAGTAGATTAGATGAGACAAATCAAGGATTTTAGGGAGAATAGATTCTCTCCCTCTCTCTCCCTCTCTCCCTCTCTCTCTCTCCCCCCTCTCTCCAGCAGGAAACGGCAGGCAGCCCTCTCTGTCTCTCATCTCTCTCTGTCTCTGTCTCTGTCTCTGTCTCTGTCTCTCTGTCTCTCTCTGTCTCTGTCTCTGTCTCTGTCTCTGTCTCTGTCTCTCTCTCTCTCTCTCTCTCTCTCTCTCATCTTTCTCTTTCTCCCTCTCTCTTTCTCCCTCTCATGTGTGTGTGCTTGTGTGTGCGTGTGTGTTCCCTCTTGAACCCTTTCCAAAAACAGGCGAGGATTGGAGGGTTTCTTTGTTTTTGGTTTTGCTGATGTTGTTCTTTCTTCTTCATTGGGTGCTTTTTACCATATGATTTAAATCAAGAGTTATTTCAGGTTCCCAAATAAATGAAGTTCTTTCATCTCCCTGCTGTGGCTCCCTGTCGGCTGGCTGCCCCCAGCCCCTCCCCCTCCCCTCCCCCTCACTCCTCGGGTGCCCTGAAAAGAGAAGGGTGATTGTGGTGGATGGAGACTCATTCCGTATTCCAGAGCGGAAGCAAAATGCCCCTCTGCTTGCCTCTTTTGCTGCTCTTGCACTTAAACTTAGCGTGCTGCACAATGGGGGAGATGGCATCCCCTTCTCCTCCTCCTGGAGCCCATTACAATGCAGAGCATTGGCTGCAGCCAGGCGGCCCAACCAGTGTCTTGCCACAGAGAAAAGTTGTGTGTCTCCCCCAGTGGCTGAGGTGCGCACAGCATCAACAAGGCCCGGAAAAAGAGGCAAATACAGGGGCGCTTCGCTCCCGCTCTGGAATATTGAGCGAGTCTCCATCCGCTGCAGTCACCCTTCTCTTCTCAGGGCAGCTGAGGAGTGAGGGGGAGGGGAGAGGCCACCCAGTGGTGGGATCATCTGACAGGGAGCCGCAGGAGAGGGCCCAAAGAGCCGCATGCAGCTCTAGAGCCACATATTGCCGATCCCCAACCTAGAGCTTTACTGGTGTCCAACAGGAGATGGAATTGACTGAAAACAGGTTAGAGCTGCTATTAAGGCCTATCTTGTAGTAAGGTGATGAAGTATCAATACTTTTTCACCCTTATCCAACAGAGGTGGGTTCCTACCGGTTTTGTTGGTGCCAGTCCATGGCCACCACCATCTCTTTTTTTGCTTTTTTTTTTGCTTTTTTTTTACTTCTGCACATGCGCAGAAGCTGAGTTTTCAACACTGTGCATGCGTGCACGTGGCATGGCCACATGGCATGCAATGCGCATGCAGCAACGCGGCGCGTGAGTAAGCGAACCGGCAGCAAGGTAAGTTAGAACCCACCCCTGTTATCCACTATCTGTAGATAATCATCCCATGGTCCTATTTTGGGTGACACCTGTCCTCTTGGGAAGAGGAAGAACCTTGGCTTGGGGAATCCCTTGCAGGGGCATGCAAAAAAATTTGTTCAGCATCTGTCAGACAAAGTTACTTAAATTCACTCACAAGTAGGATTCTGACCTTGTTGGAGGTCCAGGAGAAATGCCTGAGGAGGAGTCTTGGCCAATGGGAATAGTTTGAATCTGCTGGGATTGAGGAAAGGGATAGTTGTCCTTAGAGCTGTGAGTTTAGTCAATTGTTCTTTAGTTCCATGCCTTGATAAATTAAATCCTGGCTTGTTAAATTGGTCCAGGGGAATGTCATGTGAGTGGGTCCTAGTGGTGGTGAATTTTCTTTGAGTAAGAGGATTATTCCTTTACCTCTTAGAAGCCATGGTTTATCCCCTACAAGAAGCCATCACTAGATCCCACTATACTGGGCAATTTTCATCCTGTATCTAACCTTGCTTTTCAGGGAAGCTGGTTGAGAAGGTGGCTGTGCACCAGCTTCAGAGGACCTTGGATGAAGTGGATTGTCTGGATTATTTTCAGTCAAGATTCAGATTTGAGTATAGGATGAATTGGCTGAGCTTTTGGATTATCTTTGGTGAAGGCAGGATGGGGGGTTGTACATTCATTCTTGCCCCATTTGTCCTTCCTGCAGCTTTCAATGCCACCAGCCATGGTATTCTTCTGGATTGACTTAGAGGAGTGGGGATGGGCAGTACAGTGTTGTGCCAGTTCGTCTCCTTTCTCTAGGTTTATTCCAGTCAGTGGTGATTGAATAGAGGAGATCCTGCCATTGGCCCTACTGTGCCACAGAGTTTGTTGCTCTCACTGCTTCTATTCAACATCAATGTGAGGCCACTGGGAGAGCTCATCCGACACCATGGGTTGAGGTATCATTGATTATACTGATGATACCAATTATACATCTCTGCACCGGGCAAATTAAGCAGTGCTATGGATGTCTTATACCCGTGCCTGGTTACTGTGAAGGCCTGGATAGGGAACGATAGGGAAGCAGTGAGGCCTCAACTGAATCCTGTCAAAATCTAGTGGCTTTGGTTTTGGGGGCCCACCAGTTCTAGGACTATGCCATCTTTGATGCTGGACGGGGTTGCAATGTCTCCAAAGGTGTGCAACTTGGGTGTCTTCCTGGACATGATTCCTGCCCAAGGGGTAGTCATGGCTAGGAGGGCTTTGCACATATTGTGTGCCAGTTGCACATGGGACTCCTCTTGAGTAACTGAAAACAGTACAAAATGAAGCGTGTGCTTCTAGAATAGCATTTAAAGAGATTTAAAGGTTTATATGGCATGGAGTTGGTTTTTTTAAAGGATCACCTTTTTCTAATTTTACCCATCTATCCCATTACATTTGACAGAAAAGGCATGGTATGGCTTCTGTCTGCCAGAGGCCTACATTTGGCAGGTCACAGGAAGTGGGTCTTCTCTGCCTTGGTGCCTGCCTTATGACACATCATCCCCTCTTCTCATTTATTTCCTCAAAACCTGGTTATGTCATCAGACCTGGGATCCTAGGGGACCAGTGAGGGGCTGAGATGGCTCCATTGTTGTTAACATCTGCTGTTCCCTCTTAAACTTTGTGGTTTTTATTTTTTTCATTTTAAATAATAAATGTTTTTATATATTAGCTATTTTATAGTTTTGTTGCAGGCCTCCCAGAATCACCTTACATGAGATGGGCAGCCATGAAAATTTCCCAAACAAACAAGAAAAAGAGCAGCTACACCATCTGTGAAACTTTGTGCCAAGTAAGCCAATTCCAGAACAAGAGGATAAATGTCTGGAAACCAATATTGATAGCTGAGGCTGATGTGAAGCCTGACAACAGGAAAAAAATATCTTTCAAATGACTTGAGGAGGCCATCTGCACGTGGAGAGAATCAGACTATGCCATTTGCACTGATGGGTATGATTTGGGCAGAGGCACACAGGTGAAACACATCATACTGTAGCTTCCTTGCCATAAGCTCTTACTAAACAATAAAACAACACAGACAACCCCTTTGGTTCCATTTAACTGCTCTGTGGAAATTTAGCCCGCCTCTACCATTTTCAGCCTGCTTTAACCAGGACAGCTTATACTGTCACATAAACAACCGGTAAAGCTCCTTTTGGACTCAATCTCTTCAACTGACAGATGGGAGATTGCCTTTGACTACAAATATTTGGTATGCAGAGCAATTAACTTCCTATTTTCCTCTTCCTGGAGTGCTCTTTTTCTCCACATGGGGTATAATATTACATTTTGATCTGGAAAACTCTTTCATTTTTTGGTTGTCCTTAAGTGTCATCAAACATTGGACGCAAAGAAAAAGATGGCTTCCTCCTTTCAAACCTGTTGGGATTTAGAAAGAACAACAATTGAAAGATAGATGATAAGCCTTGTTTTTTTTTAGTTTGTTTTAAGAAGAACACCAGGGGGTCAGTGGATAAAGTGAGGTGGGTAAGAGGATTTAATGAGGGACTGTATGTTGGAAGTTTAACTTAGCTGCCAGGTTTTTTTTTATGTTTATGGTTTTAATAGATTTAATAGGATATAATGTTTTATTATTGATATTGTTTTAATTGTTGATTGGGAACAATCCAGAGTTAGCTATAAGATTTATTTCAATAAATAAATTGTATCAGCAGTAGGAGTACATTGGGGGGGGACGGACAGAGGGGAAGTTTTTTGCTCTATGCAGCAGATCAAAGATGCAAGTATACTTACGTTTAATCTCATCTTGAAAAGCTTCTGGATAGGCAAAATTTTACCAGATACCAATATACTGTATATTGTCAATCTGGTTATTTCAGAATCAGAACAGAGCTGGAAGGGACCTTGGAGGTCTTCTAGTCCAACCTGTTACTCAAGCAGGAGACTCTATAGCAGGGATCTGCAACCTACAGCTCTGGAGCCGCATGCGACTCCTTGGGCCCTCTGCTGTGGCTCCCTGTCGGGTGATCCCATCGCTGACTGGTCCTGCCCCTCGCCCTCCCCTCCCAGTCACTCCTTGCCTAGCCTGAGAAGGTAAGGGCAACGGCGGGGGATGAGAGGGAGAGAGTGGGAGAGAGAGATACACACACAAAGATACAGAGAGGGGGGAGAGAGACAGAGAGATACACAGAGAGATACAGAGAAAGAGAGAGAGAGAGAGAGAGAGAGAGGGAGGGAGGGAGGGAGGGAGGGAGGGAGGGAAAGGGGGTGTGTCAAAGGGTTTTGTGGCTCCTGGTGTTTTTTAACAACCAGTTGTCTGCCCTAATGACCGGCTGGGTAGGTGTGGCTAGGGGAAGTGAGTGACATCGAGTTGGCCATGCCCACCCAGGTTTTGTGGCTCCCGGTGTTTTCTTTTCTGTGGGAAACGGGTCCAAATGGCTCTTTGAGTGTTTAAGGTTGCAGACCCCTGCACTATACCATTTCAGACAGTGTGGCTGTCCAGTCTTTTCTTAAAAACTTCCAGTGATGAAGCACTGACAACTTCTGAAGGCAAGCTGTTTCACTGGTTAATTGTCCTCACTGTTAGGAAGTTTCTCCTTAATTCCAGGTTGCTTCTCTCCTTGATTAGTTTCCATCCATTGTTTCTTGTCTTGCCTTCTGGTGCTTTGTGGTGGCCCCTCAAATACTGGAATACTGGTATTATGTCACCCCTAGTCCTTCTTTTCTCTAGATTGGCCAGACCCAATTCCTGCAACCATTCTTCATATGTTTATGGCCTTTAATCATCTTAGTTGCTCTTCTTTGCACTTTTTCCAAAGTCTCAACATATTTTTTGTGATGTAGTGACCAAAACTGGATGCAATATTTCAGGTGTGATCTAACTAAGGATTTATAAAGGGGTACCTAATTTGGCTAATAGTATATCCATACATTTGCTCATTAATTTTTCCACTGTTATTTTCTTGAATCTCAAACCAGACAGATACCAAAGATTTCCTGCAGCTCTCCCAAAGGCAGAAAAGTTGCTGCTTTTGCGTTTCTCCACTGAATCTTTATAGTAGTGTGAATAACCACAGAGCAAGATGGATGGATATGCTTTTCTGTGAGACCTGTTGACAGAGCAGAAGTGAAACTTTAATTCCTCATGCTTTCCTGGGATGCAAAAGATCCTTCAGATTGTGTGAGATATTTATCTTCACTCTAATGGGTAGAAGTCCATCCTGTACTGCCAGAAATCTCAGTGGAGATGTGGGAAATCTGGTAAAGAAGAATGTTTCAACAATTAAGGTAATTCTATTTCTAAGGAAAGGGGGGTGGGGGCCTAGATACATCCCTGGGAATTTGGAAGCACAGTTTTGAGAAAGAGGGGAAAAATAGTAGACTCCATGCACAAACATAATCTGTAGTTCAAATGATTGCCTGTTCTCCATTGCCTAGAAACATAATATTTCAGGATGTGTCCTTTAAGTTGTAGTTGGCCCAAAGAGAAACAGTTTAAAGTTTTGTTTTTGATAAATCCTGTAGCCAAGATGCAGGTTTCAGTGCAGTCATGAGTACAATCAATAAAGCAAAATTCTCTTGCTTTATTGATGTGCACATGTAGATGCTCTCTTTTGTCACAGAGTTCCCACAGCCCTTCTCTTCTATTCTCCAAGATATCACCTTAGTAGAGGGCCTGTAAACACCATGAGAAGGCAATGTGCACTCTTTATTATAAGCATATCTCATTTTTAGCATTGAATGACCACCCACCCAAAGGGCCAATAGTTACTTAGCGTAAGCTTCTCCAACCTGATCAGTGGTGGGTTCCTACCGGTGCGGTCCACTCTACAGTACCGGTAGTGGCCAGCAGATGGCGCTATTTGCATGCAACAGCTCCGGTACCGTCTTCACCGGTCTGTTGCATGGCGCCATCTTTTTTTCGGAATGTTTGGGCTGATTTTGCTTCCTGCGCATGCGCAGAAGCAAAATCTCACGAGGGGGCGTGCGTGCGTGCATGATTTTGGCGATTTTTTTGCTTCCGTGCATGCGTGGAAGCAAAAAAGGCACCGAAATGACACACACACGTGCATCCCCTCACAAGATTTTGCTTCCACGCATGCGCAGGAAGCAAAATCACACAAGGGCGCATGCGTGCATA